>JBAMHW010000007.1:32186077-32198098 GCA_037177495.1 Rhadinocentrus ornatus | reverse complement strand
GACCTGTCCAGGGTGTACCCTGCCTTTCGCCTGAAACACTGCTGGGATAGGCTCCAGCTCACCCCGCGACCCCTAATAGGAACAAGAGGTACAGAAAATGACAAATGACATTGATTTTGTGCTTATGTGGTAGGAGGGAAAAGAGCTACAGTAGGAGGAATGTATTTATAAGTTAGACTTTTAGTGTTACCACACAACAGTTCTCAGTAGATTCTCTTAAAGTTTAAGAAGAACAATCAAATTCCTCTGACTTGTGTCCTCTGACACTGCTACCAGGGTGACGAGTTGGATTTACAACCAACTGATGTATTGTTGCTCAGCATTCAGATTCCTGGAACAGAATTCAAATGATTTTTGTTCAATAAATACATAATTTATAGATTCACAGATGGAAAAAAAACATTTTTGACAAACTGATAAACCAGCTGCTTCGAACCAGAAAATAAAAAATAAAAAACAATCTGACTTTCTGTCTGTCTAAAGTATAAACAGCCAACTGTTGGCTAACAGATTTGCCACGCAGCTTTAAAAGTTGACCAGTGAAACCAGGGATTGCAGAATAAAAACATAAATATTTCTAGCCTCATATAATTACCCAAGCTATTTTTCAACCAAATTGTGATATCTGCATATTTCTACTCTGCAAACACTACTGAATGAAAATATGACTTAAAATATGACTTAGGCAATTTTGCAATGAGGCTAATATAAAAGTTGGAATGCTGGGTAAAATGTAAATAAAAAGACCTAATGCAATAAATAAATTTGGCATTTGCCTGTCAACCTTGGAAGACATCTTCTATGCAGATGATAATCAGTTGTACTCCTCGTTTCACCCTAATGAATTCTTTAAATTCCAGAGTGTTGTTACAACTGCCACTCGTTGTCGCCTCCTAGGGCCTATCCTTGGGTTTTACTTTAAAACTGGCTGATAGCAGTGGACTATACACCTGTCTTAGCAAAACCTCTTTAGAACGGTTGCAAGTGTTCTGACAAAATCCTCAAAGTTTTCTAATGTGACTCCAATCTTGATGCAGCTGCACTGGCTTCCAGTTTATTTCAGAGAGCAATTCAAGGTTATTTTACTCTTTAAGGACAGGCCCATATCAGAGGGCTTTCGCACCCATATCTTCCTGGCAGGACTCTGAGGTCCTTTGACAGGGCCTATTGATGGTACCCCTTACAAATCTAAAAACTTAAAGAGACAGAACTTTCCATTCTGGACTTGAGATTGGTGGACTTTGTGGTTATTTTAAAAGGTCAGTTAAAAAAAACAACTTTTTAAAAAAAATCAGCTTTTTATGAATTTATTGGTTTTTCTTTTGCATTGTTGGCTCTTGCAAAGCACTTTGTGATTTTACGTCTTGAGAGGTGCTATATAAAAAAAGTTTTACTTAATTATCAAATGCACATTGTTACACAGAAGACATCAAATGTTGAAAGATTTTTTTTTGCTATTGTATAAAAACTGTTGGCTCAAGTTGAATTTGAAGGCAACAACAGTCATCAAAACGTTGAAAAGATACCCAGTACTAAAAATAAACAGCTAGAAGAACATATTGGAGCTAAACAAGATGATTGGCTACAGCTCAGTAAAATGATTCTGTATAAAGAAAGAGCACCTCACGGAGGCAGAGTCCCTCAGAGTCAATATTGGTAGACATTCAACAATCTGCAAATTGTGCATCATTTTCAGAATAAGGTTTATCAACATCACTTATAGTACATGATGTTATAATTATATATTTTAAAGATTTGTCACGATGTGTGAATATCAGGACCCAAGTGCAAGAGGCAGACGGGTGCAGGAATAAAGGTTTTATTGAAAATAACTGATTGCCTAAAAAAAAAAAACAACACTGGGGAAACTCAGTGATAAAAGAAACCAAGGGGTATATATACACCGAGGTGAACTAACAAGGAGCAGGTGAAGCAAATGCACAAGTTTAACCAGGTGTTCTGATTAACAGGAAGTGAAGAAAATTAAATACGCAAGGGGAAAACTCTACAAAATAAATCAGGAAACAAGACAGAAACTAGGCAACAGTTAAAAAAAAATCCCACAGATCATCACAAGATTCAGACAATCTGCAAACGTCCTTTTTACATGTCCAAAAACCAATGGATCTTTGGTCCTTGGGCAGCGCTTCAGTAAAAATATGTATAATTCTGCGATGTAAATCAATGCATGGGCTCAGAAACACTTTGCTCATCTTTCCGAGTCATCCAGCGTCTGAACCGTGGCTGGACAACTCCATTCATCCCCTCACACATTTGTGCTGGCACGCAGAAAGCCGGCAGAAAATAGATTGAATTCAGGTCTCTTTGGGGTTGTTGAGGAATTGCCTCTTCAACTATTAGACTGCTTTAAAATCTGCTAAAATACACTATATTTCCAACCTGCTGTCCAGTAATAGCCATAACCTACAGGTCCTTTTTAGCACTCTGAACCTTCTCATCAATTCTTCCCCACGTGTAAAGCCTTTATTCTCACTATGTGTAAGATTTCTTAGTGTTTTCACTCACAAGATTGCGTCTGCCATTACGTCCTCATCCCCTCCCTCTGGTTTGGATCCTGCTTCCACTGGAGTGCTCAGCTGTGTTTGAGTAGTTCGAGCAGGTGTCACTGTCTGAACTTTCATATGTGGTTTTTCACTTAAGACCTTACTTTTGACCCCTTGACAGCTCTAACCCCGGGCTAAGTACTTTTAGCTCTGTTGTGCCTGTTATTTTGTCCTTGATAAATTCCTGCTTGTCTTCAGGCTGAGACTGAGCCACTTGCTTAAAAACCCTACATTTACTAAAATGCCACCGAAAATTATTAGCTACCACTTGATACTATAGCTTCTAGCCTCCACTTTTGCCTCCAGGCTAAGCTCCGCCCACAAAAAAATCACAATGTTTGCAAACTTTGAAAGGGTTTATAGACTGTATATAAAAGAGCCGTCCTTTCACAAACCGGCAACCTGCGCGAAACTCTCCGAAGGGGAGGGGGAAGGAAGGAAAAACGCTCTATGACACTATGTGTCAATGCTACTTATTTTCCCTTTAACCGCATCTTTTGACACAGTTGACCAACAAATCCTCCTGACACGCTTGGGGCAATATGTCAGTATCATAGGCACTGGCCTGCGCTGGTTCTGGTCTTATTTGTCAGATTGGTCTTTTCGTGTCCATCTTGATGAGTATTCCTCAGCTGGAGCCCCTCTCATTTGTGGGGTCCCGCAAGGGTCCATTTTAGGTCTACTGCTCTTTTCCTTGTATATGCTGCTTTTGGAGTCTATATTTCGAAAGCACCATATTGCCTACCATTGCTTTGCAGATGATGTACAGATACATGTCGCCTTAAAACCACAGAGACATTCTCTTACTTATCTGCTCAGTTGTTTGAAAGATTTTAAGGCTTCAATAGAATAAAACTTTCTCCATCCATCCAGCCATCTATTTTTTACCGCTTATCCATGGTCACGTCGCAGGGGAGCTGCCTAAGCAGGGAAGCCCAGACTTCCCTCTTCCTGGCCACATACTCCAGGGTCCCAAGGCGCAGCCAGGCCAGCCGAAACATGTATTCCATCCAGCGTGTCCTGGGTCTCCTCCCAGTGGGGCACGCCCGGAATACTTCACCAGGGAGGTGTCCAGGAGGTATCCTAACCAGATGCCCGAGCCACCTCACCTGAGCTTCTCACCCTATCCCTAAGAGAGAGCCCGGCCATCCTGCAGAGAAAACTCATTTCGGCTGCTTGTATTCGCAATCTTGTTATTTCTGTCACTACCCACAGCTTGTGACCACAGGTGAGGATAGGAACATAGACCGACCGGTAAATCGAGAGCGTTGTCTTTTAGAGAAAACCTACTGGTTTTTAAACCTTAAACAGTGTGGCTCCCTTGTTTTTGTCAGAGTTGTATTTTACTAGCCAGAGCTCTGAGGTCTTCTGCATGCTTTTGCTTTCTATTTCGGTCTTATGTAATTTCTTTTAAACTGATTTAATTGTTTTACTGTGTAGTTGTGTTATTGTTCAGCACGTTAGGCAACTGAGCTTGTAGTAAATCTGCTATACAAATAAACCTGAACTTGAACTTATTGTTTGAAACTTCCCTATTTAAAGTAAGTGACTCACATTGGTGTGGTTTTTCTGCTTTCCCCCAGACGCCTATCCTAAAACAGAGATGATCTATACTTGGACCAAAGGGCCTGAGCATTCAGTGGAGGTCCCTCCTGAGTCCTCCAGCCTCGTTCAGTATGACCTCATCGGCCAAACAGTATCCAGTGAAACCATTAAATCCATCACAGGTGAGTCTATCTGGTCTTTTATTCATCTTCTATTTTCCACATGATAGTCTAAACAACATTTGTTACTGACAACTTCCATTTATCTTTCCCTGTGTCACATTGTTAAACACAGAAGCGTGGTCAGGTCTACACCCTATTTTCCCACACACAAATATCATTTGGAAAATGTCAGAAGGATTTGGAGTGTTTGTTGTGACTTGCACAAACATTACAGTCAGTCTTTTGGACCATGACTAGCACGCAGCAGCAGCCTCATGAGGTAAACATCATGCGTTGAGTCATTTTAGAGGGCCCGTTGGTTCCCTTTAAATCTGAAGCATCCAAAACTGGTTGTCTTGCATCAGAAAGCTAGAATTCATGGCAGATTTCCATGTGATTGGACATCTGTCTACAGCTGTCTTAACTGAAATCTCACAAGCAATTTTGGATTCCTTGTTAATTAAACAAATTCTATTCTCTTGATCCTCTAGGTGAATATGTGGTGATGACGGTATACTTCCACTTGAAACGTAAAATGGGCTACTTCATGATTCAGACGTATATCCCCTGCATAATGACAGTAATCCTCTCCCAAGTGTCCTTCTGGATAAATAAAGAATCCGTCCCGGCACGCACAGTTTTTGGTACGTAGACTTCACACATCCCTCATCCTGCAGACTCTCTACTCCTTCCCGGTTACACATTTGCTGCCTGCTTGGCAACAGAACTATCAAACCTGGAGTGTTTGTCCAGCTTATCTTGTTTATATAGAAAATATGAAGTGTTTCTGTTTTCCTATATGAAAATAAAGTAGCTTTATTTCATATTTTGATCCACCTGTTGGGTTGTAGAGATAGAGATCAACCCAACAATGAAACAGAAACATCTCAAAATGTAATGAACATGTTCTTGTAAATACATTGAATGAAACATTTTGTTTTGTTTTTTTACATAAAAGAATCAGAATCCGGTTTGACTTGCACAGACATAAAGAATTTAACTCCGGTTTTCTGTCTCTTTTGTTCTACAATATTTACAACATACAGACAAGGACAGCCATAACTAACTAATACTAAAAATACACTTAATATTAATAAAAAATAATACAAATACAGACTAAAAGTGGACTAAGATGGCAAACGTGTTATCTAGATTTGTAAAAACGTGGTAATTCAATGATTATTACCAGCGTTTGTAGAAAGAGTAACCTGAAGTAGCAGTGTGTGGGATTAAGTGACATCTAGTGGCAAAGTTGCAGATTACAACTAACGGAAACATTTTTAATTGGCCTCCTGTTCAAGTCCAACTTTGAGACTGTTATTCTTAATATCGTTCTCTTTTTTCCACTGTTTTACTGCACTACTTCATTGCACAAAGAAAATTATGAAATGAAAGTAATCCCTTTAAGATAGGTGTTAAAAGAATGTTTAGATGAAGCATTAAAGTTTCTTTGTTAAAATTAGGCTTTAACTTAGTACTTTTGTAGTCTCAGTTGACTCCGAACCAAGCAGAGAGCAGGATGGAGCCTAACAGGGGTGTAAATTACAAGTGTGGTCATGATACAACGTAAAATTGATTCAGTAGATAATTATTGTATTCAGTGTTTGCTATTATCATTAATTAATTGATATGGAATACAATCACAGCCATTTAAATCACAAAAAGACTAAATATCTTAATCACCAAAGTAGCACAATCTGACTTTATTATAGTTCCACACCATTGGGTCCAAATTAAATAAAATGTTTGTTAGAACAAAGCAAATCTAAACAATCTCACATGTTCTTTGTTAAGCCTGTCTTACGAATGATTACTGTATTGATGCTAGTCAATCCTTTATTACTGAATTTATGTATCAATGGGACACATTTATTGTTTTATCACATCCTAGGTGCACACTCGGTAAAACTAGCTAAATGTTTGAGAAAGAAAACTTCTTTGTGCCCCTACAGCTCCAGTGGTACTTCATGTTTAATATTAGACTCTAAAACTGCACCAAAACCCAAGTTGCCTCATAGGAATCACAAACAACACATGCCAGTCCACATAACTTAAAGATAAGACACGGAAATCATTTTAGTTTGTTAACATAAGATATCAAATCAAATTTATGAAGCACTTTTCATACAATATCTCATTCTAACGTATAGTGCAGTCTAGCGTCTCACTTTTTCAAATACATATTGAAACAATGGTAGTGTCACGGGGTTCTTTCCATTTCCTAAAATAAACAAAAATAAACTCAGGCAAGCGAAAGAGGTAAAATGCTTGTGGCATTTATTTGCTCACCTTCTGTGAAATTAAGTGGTCAACATGGTTCACCTTAACAGAGTCCAGTGTAAACAGATCCTGATCAGTTGTTACCTCCTGTGTGTTCATCCCAGAACTTCCTCATCACAGTGAGGATCCCTCTTTTTATTCTCTAAGCCCCTCCCACTAGGCTCAGTATTCAAATAAAATAAAATATACAAAAACAGCTGAAAACCCCCCAAAACAACACATCACTTTGCAAAGGTGTAAATCTAAAATTAACTGCCACATAATTCAATCTTTTTCCTACAGAAATACACCTTTTCCAACATTTAATTCCCCATAATTAACGCATACAAAAAACACCTGGACCCAAGTCACCTGATCCAGGAACCTGATCAAGGTCTTCCTGTTTAAGGCCAGCAAAATCTTTCTGCTGGGTTTTGCCGAACCATGCAGGATGCGGCCCGCCTTCCACACCACACGACCACTGGTGATTGCGTGTGTGAAATGTATGCCTAAACCAGGTGAGAGCCACCGAGTGTGCACCCTTGGCTATGCTGCTCATACAGAAAAGGGTGATGAAAATATAAAAAGAATAAAGATGTCCATTTCTTACAAACAGTGGGAGAGAGAAAAAGTGACGTGTGTGTGAACGGATGTGTGACGCTCAGGTGTGAATGCGCTGATCACAGTCAGACGGAGCGGTGGCGCTGTTCCGTGACAGATAGCCCCCGCCAATCAAAAAGCCTTGAAAACACAGATGAAAGCTTGTCATCTGATAGTTAATAGATAGTTCACTCTGTTACACACAAAGAACTCACTCGTGAAGTTGAACGTTAACTTTATTCACTGCTGCTATATTCACAACAACGCAATTCACCTACTTACGTTTACCTCACAATACCAGCAACTCCACCCCCTTCACAATGATAATAAAACACATATGTGACCACCATGAAACAAATACAGAAGTAACACAGTTTCTGTATTTCAAACTTAAAGGTCCCATATTATTAAGGTTTTCAAACAGGCATATGTGTCCTCATAGCCTGTGTATGAGGCCCAGGAATTAGAAAGTTCAGTCTCCTCTTTCACTACCTTGCTGCACTTTTCAGTGAATGTGTGCTCAAACGGGTGAATCTGAGATCTTTCCCCGTGTGACATCACAAAGGGAAAAAAACATTCTCCCCGGCATTGACCGTTCATTCTCCATCTGGCTGAGCCTACCCTCTAAATTCACCAAGTGGGTGCCAGCGAAAGCCCTTTCCCTTTTAGGGGTGAGGAAAGGCAACACTCATGAACATTTAACACAGACACAGAAACAGCCCGTTCTCAGTAGAGCTCACTACTACTACAACTTTTATAATGGCGGAAATTAAGGACCATGGCTGAATTTGGGGTAATACACTTTGAAAACAATGTTGTCTGACCTCTGACACCCATATGAAATTGTTAAAAAAAATGTATATAAGTCCTTAAACAAACTCAGATAAAGAAGTTGCCTCTGGATCATAATTGGTCAGGAGAAAACATCTGGTGGATGGAAATTCACAGTCAGATAGGGTTCCTCTGTGTTTAGAAGGAAGAATGGTTCTCTTAGGGGGAATGGGTCTCGACGGGAAAACTGGCCCGGCTTTTTGTCGCAGTAAAAGCCCTTCCACTGGCTTTTAGTCTGGCTATACAGCGACTGCAAGCTGGTGTTTACCTTGACTATGAAAGCAACTGAAACCACGTAAACATACACTTCTGTACCAACGAGGCTGGTGTATTTTAACAGATACTACTGTTATGGTGCCCATGGTAACCTTGGTAACGAAAAACACTAAAAACCGTATAAAACAAGTTAGCTTTCGGCTAATTTAGGCAGCACCGTTGACTTACTGGTCGAGGAGAAAGCTGGCAACTTCAGTATCCCTTTTAAAATCTTTCTCCTTGAGCTCCTTCCACCCGGGGAAGACTAGCGAGATGCTGATTCTCCTTTTTGTATCGTCTGGCCTTTTAAGTCCCCTTTTTCGCTTTCTTGGTGATGGTAAAATAACAATTTGACAGATTTTCCAGCGTGATGAGTAAGGTACTCTTGTTTATCTTCTCCTCCTGCGTCTGAATCACTGTGTGCTGGCTCGCAGGGAAAATGTGTTGTTGGTGCTATTTGTCCCTTGCCGGCGGCTGTAGATTCACGATGGCTCTCATAGATAGCATGATGTGAGGACCCACAAGCAGGACGGGGAAGCAGACGGAATGCAGGAATAAAGGTTTTAATCCAAAATTGTGCCCAAAACTTAGAGAGACGAACAGGAGACATGAGGAGGAAACACGACGGATGATTTCACAAAGGAAAACTAAAACCAAGGGGTATAAATACACTGAGGAATACTAACAAGGAACAGGTGAAGCGAATGCGCTAATTAAATCAGGTGTGCTGAAACAGGAAGGACAAAGCACAGAACATACAAGGGTATGGCTCAACCAAACGGGACAGGAAACCAAAAAAACAGACTTAAGGACAATAGAAACTAAGGAACAGATAACACCGAAGCAAACACTCAGAAACCATGACAACTGCAGACCGTCATGGCGCTGCCCTATCGGCTTACCCTTCATATGTATGAACACATCTAAAATTCTACACTTACGAGAGTGCGTCAGATCATTAGCAGTGATAATATATTTATACATGCAGACATCAATTTGGGCCAGTATACAACAGAAAATGTTGCACAATGTACCTTTAAATACAAACTGTCTCTCTCTCTCACTCACTAACACACACACACACACACACACACCTGTCCCTTAACTGAATTTTAATAGAAAGAATGAATAAATAACTTAAAATGTGGCCTGACTTTGCTCTGTGGAAACAATATCTTGGGGATCTGTCCACACTGGGAGCCACCCCACCCATGACCACAGAAGCTGTCACACACAGGAACTGCCCAGATCAGGGCAAGCTGGGGCCCATACCACAGCCATAGGGCTGCAGAGCAGGACCCTCCAGCCACCCACGTACACTAAGATAGACCTAACTTGAATTAATCATGACACGCTTGTTCTGTCCCATGTGCTGATTGCTTTTTTCGAATCTCCCTTAGTGCTTTTAGGTTTAGTATTTAAAAGGCTGGTTAGTATATTTGAGAGACACATTGAACTTTTAAATTCAGACTTGTATTATCAAAGCAGCAAAACAATGTAACCAGTTAAAAAGAGAAACAAAGGCTGTTCTAGAAATGGCCTCATAAGACTTGTTCTTTCCATATGCACCCCTGTGATAAAATGACCAACAGAAATAAAGTAGTCAGTGTAACTTTTAATAGTTTAGAATAATAATTCAGAAGTTAGGCATTATTTAACATGTGGCTACTTTCTCAGTCAAATTCATGTTGTGCTACTTTTACCTCTACTAACCCAAGATAGTGATAGCCAAGCAAGACAAAGGCTTCAAAACTGATATTTGCTCTCCATTTAGAAAACAGTTATCATCATGATGCATTGTGTAATGATGTATTAAAGACAGCTGCACGGTGCTAACCACCACACCACCACAGCAAGAAGGTCGCTGGTTCGAACCTCGAGGCTGGTGGCCTTTCTGTGTGGAGTTTGCATGTTCTCTCCGGCTTCCTCCCTAATTGGGACTCTAAATTCTCCCTAGGAGTGAGTGTTTGCGTGAGTGGTTGTTTGTCCCTATCTGTGTTGGCCCTGCGATGGACTGGGGACCTGTCCAGGGTGTACCCTGCCTCTCATCTGGTAAATGCTGGGATAGGCTCCAGCTTACCCGGACTAAGCGGTTAGGAAAATGAATGAATGTACTGAAGACTATTTAAAACCTGTGAACACAACAAATTGTATTAAATCTGCATAATTCCTCTTTAATTATAATAAAGGTGATGTTTTTGTTGTTGGTGGGCTGCAGCATTGAGTCAAACTGTCTAAATAAAATAAAAACCACACTTTAAGCTTTTTTAATGGTTTGGCTTTTTGTGACATTTTCACAGTGCAAATCACCGGAATCCATCCAAACTAAATTCCAAACCATGTTTGGATTTGCTGTAGTTTGTGTACCGAGGGTGATAAAGATGCAGTGTGACCCTTAGCAGAAAAGCTTCTTGGTGTCATGTAGCATAATCATAAAGTACTGAAATGTTAGTGCCGCTCGCCTGCAGTGGCCAACGTATCTGACAGTCCAGCTGTGCGTCCCCCGCTTCCCTACCCAAAGCATCCAGTATGGCAGAGCAGCACAGCACTTGTACCATCAGTCGAACCTCTGAGGCAGCAAAGTCCAGCTGTTATCATTTGAATGTTTGTGTGCGGCTGTTTAAGTGGTCAGTGTTTGGATTTCCACTCTTCTTCCCTCCAGCTACAGTCTGTTTTGACCTCCTACCTCAAGGACTTAACTGTAGTGACCTGTTTTGAGCAGTTTGTCAGTAAAACAAACAGAAGTGGAGATGGCACAGTTGATAAATAGAAAGGACTAAATTAAAAGAATCTTTTCAATCTACAAATCAAAAAGTGACATATTTACTTTTAATGTTTGACCTGAAACATGAGCATGGTTACTTCTTGGCTCAGCTGTGGTAGTCAGGGGGTCAACAGGAGGAGTAAATCATAATAAATGGGAAAGTGGAAAACTGAAAGTTGATTAACAAAGTTTAGCATGAAGACAGAGAACGGGTGTTAGCTGCTGGCTTGGCACTGTTGTGAGACATATAGGAGCTTTATGGGTACTAGGTTCCTCCTGATAATCTGATTTATTTACTTTATTCTCATTTATTTATTTTGAATTATGGAATTTATGTAATCGGGACCTGACCAGAGGGGACAGAATAAGGGCCCGCACCACACTGAGGAGGACCAGGCCTCCCCAGATGACCACCCAATGTTCCAGCCGCTCACCCCGGGAATCAGGGCACCATCAACCACTCCCCACTTCATCCCATACCGTCCCTCCTCCCCCCAACCACCTCATTCTCACCCCACCCTCCCATTAGCGCAGCCCGCCCGGACACCAACCCATGGGGCCACTGCCTCCCTCTGCCCGCCCCCGGTGCCGCCCAGGAAACTTGGGTGTGAGAGGACCCAATTGCCCTCCCCTCCCCCGCAGCTTGTACTTCTGGTCTCTAAACCAATTTTTTACTTAAAGAGCTAAACATTAGCCTATTTTTATTTAATTTAAACTAATCTAAACATTTCAGCACATAAAGTCATGGAGGTGGAGATAGTTAGGATCTATGAGTACCTGGGTGTAACTATCGACCACACACTGGACTGGAAATCCAACACAGATGCTGTGTACGAGAAAGGGATGAGCAGACTCTAGGTCCTCCGACGGCTCAGATTCTTCAATGTCTGCAGCAAAATGTTGAAGATCTTTTATCAGCCTGTTGTCTCCAGTGTGCTTTTCTTTGCTGCTGTGTGCTGGAGAAGCAGCATCTATCTATCTATCTATCTATCTATCTATCTATCTATCTATCTATCTATCTATCTATCTATCTATCTATCTA
>JBAMHW010000007.1:32116470-32129839 GCA_037177495.1 Rhadinocentrus ornatus | reverse complement strand
TGTTATAGCTTGTGCTATAATAACGCTAGTTGTTGTTATAGCTTGTGCTCTAATAACGCTAGTTGTTGTTATAGCTTGTGCTATAATAACCCTAGTTGTTGTTATAGCTTGTGCTATAATAACGCTAGTTGTTGTTATAGCTTGTGCTCTAATAACGCTAGTTGTTGTTATAGCTTTTGCTATAATAACACTGGTTGTTGTAGTGGCTTGTGCTATAATAACCCGAGTTGTTGTTATAGCTTGTGCTATAATAACCCGAGTTGTTGTTATAGCTTGTGCTATAATAACGCTAGTTGTTGTTACTACACTTAGGACAAACGAATGGCTTAGGCAGGTTTGCACCCAGAGGGTTGGCAGTTCGATTCCACCCCCAGTCACCTGTCTTTGTGTCCTTGCCTTCAGTTCAGTGATGGTCAGAGAGGCTGATTGGCTGCCACGATTCCGTCAGTCCTTTATTATTATTATCTTAACCCCCATCCCCCATCCTGAGCATGCACGGGGTGGACAGTGGAGAGGGAAAGGAAAAACCTCCGGCAGGGCCCGGCTCAGGAAGGCCAACAGACAGAACGCTGGAGTCGTCTACGGCTCCTTGCGGTTGTACTGCAGGTGGCAGCAGAGATTAAACGTGTGTCCCCTGGTTCGACATGTCTTGCAAAGATACTGTTTGTAGTGTAATCTCTATTCTAACCAGTGTATTTCCAAATAGCTGACATGTTCTTTATTGCATCCACATTTTTGAAGAAGATAACTAATTCATTTATTTTTTATATATTTAGGTCATTTAATAAATTTTTATTTGCTTTTGTTTATTTGTTTTGATATAAAAGATTTCAATTATACTGACATTAAAAATCAGCCCTTTAATCTGACTGTCTGACCCCGACCCAGCATTCATACGGCATCGTCTCACTAACTGCCTTCACCGGTAAAAATATTTATCTTTCCAAACTGTTCACAATTTATGTAGAGAATCTAAAAGTGATTAAAAACCACAGATATGACGACTGCGTGGAATTAATTGGCTGATAAAAACATTGGCTGATGTATAAATAGTAAAAATTAACAATATTCTCAAAAATTAAACCCTTGCATCATATATATTTTTTAATGGCTATTAGGTTGTTTTTTTTGTTTGTTTGTTTTTTTTTATCTGGGTTTAATAAGACTTAAAGGGACATTTCTGTCCTCAAAAATGAGGATAGCAAGAAAATTGAAATCCAATAATCAAACTGGTATTTAAAGGGTAAAAATTCTTACAATTTTTTAAAGAAACTTCTAACAGTCTAGCAGTGGTCCTGGCAATTAAAGCAAATAAAAAAATAATAAAATGACTTTAATATTTTGTCTCCTCTGTCTTCAGGAGTACACCATAGATGTTTTCTTTCGTCAAAGCTGGAAGGACGAGAGGTTGAAATTTCATGGACCAATGAACATTTTGCCCCTCAACAACCTGATGGCCAGTAAAATCTGGACTCCAGACACCTTCTTTCACAATGGGAAAAAATCAGTGGCTCATAACATGACCATGCCTAACAAACTGTTAAGGATCAAAGATGATGGGACCCTGCTGTACACCATGAGGTAATTAAAATCGCACAATTATGTCCAAGTTAGTAAAACAATATTTTTCACACAGATAGCTTATTGATACCATTTTGTCCACCAGAAAAATATGAAGCTGCATATTTGCTCGATAGTCCAGCAACTCAAGACCACAAATTAAAATTTCTGCAATTTGTTTTTTGCACAAACAAGTTTTATAGCGTACAGTAGTCAGCTTTAGATGGACATTTATGTGAACTTGTTACATTGGAAGGGAGTGTGATGACCTGTTTTTTAACGTGCAAAAATGCTAGCTTGCACCTCACCTTAAAGTCCCATTTTAACAGTGAATAAAACCTCAAAACTCATCTGTGTTTGTCAAGATAGTTTATTTTGAAGTGTCTGTCATGAAAAACCTCTAATGGCTTTTACTGGTTGAGAGGGTGCTTCACTGGGTGAAATCGCTGGGATTCAGGTTTAATTCCAAATCTGTATTTCACTTTGTTTCATGCCATTTCCACCCCCTCGCCACCCCGCTTATGGTCTCTTTCCCACTATTGAATACTCCATGATTGGGGATCTTTGAATATTCTTAAATGACCCTGTCCACACCTCCTTCCACCATTAAATTAAATGCAAGTTTAAGCTTCGAGGGGAAGCTGGCTGGGGGCTAGCATGGCCTAGCGACCGCTTACCTAGGCCAAGTCATGGCTGCTGTCGGGTGCTCGCTAGGCTAGTGGCTAAGTCCCCACTATTGGCAGCAAGAGTCCACTGTCTCAGTCTGTGCCAAGCTTTGATAGATAGCAGCTGCTAGCCTCGCCAACAATATGAGACTAAACATTTTCAGGGCAGAATCTAATTCTCTGAACAAATAAAAACAGAAAGTTCAAAATGTTTTCTGATAAATGCAACAGTAACGAAAAATAACAGTATAAAGGTTCACAGTAAAAGATAAAAGGATTAGCAGTATTAAGCTTGAATTTGGCATGTTAACTTTTATTTCTTAAGATTTACATTTTAGTGAAATTATGATAATTTTGAAAATGTATTATAACAGTCTTTAAGTGAAATAGAGGAATATATTTAGCTTGATAAAAAAAAGAAAATGTAATGTATTTTCTCGGAGTTAGGTTTTTCATGTTATTTTACTTTAAACATGTAAACTTGCAGTCTGTTTATCTTATCAGTATTTCCCCATATTTAAAAAAAAATAGGGTAGAATGTGAAATAATATAAAAAAAAACAGTAATGTTCCTTTTTTTAAATTTTTTACAGCGCAGAAACAATAGAAGTGAAAGAATTTGGGAGATTAAACTGAATAACCTTTTTTGTCATTGAACTTAAGAGAAGTTTCAACCATCAGGAATTTAATGTCAGAAAGACAAGTTAACAGATTGGTGACACTGCTGGGATCTGTTGGTTTATTTAAAGCTGCATATTCTGCATAAAAAGGGCGGTTTTGCCCTCAAGGCAGCATGTAAATTGAAAACAGAAGAAGACTGAGGACTGAGCCTTGTGGTATGCCACAACTGAGCTCAGCCACTGTGGAGGCAAAATGATTAAGAGTGATGAAAAAAAAGTTCTGTTAATGAGCATAATAAGCTAAGAGTGCATTTCTTAATTCCAACCCGGGACTCCAAATGAAGGAGGATGTTGTGATCGACAGAAACAAAGAACTAAATTTAACATTCTGTTATATCTGCACTGAGCAGTGTGTCACTGGTCACTTTAACAAGGGCTGTCTTTATGCCATGGAGTGCCCTAAAACCAGAATGAAATCGGTTTTCATTCATAAATTATATAACCTGTGCAGATATTTGTCCAAAGCTTAGAAAGAAAGGAAAGCTTAAAGAGCCTGCAGTTCATTAGAGATGTGGGGTTCAAATTGAGTTTTTTTAGCAGTGGGTGAACAACAACATGCTTAAAACTGTCTGGAAAATATCCAGAGGCCAGAGACAAATTAAAAATCTTTAAAATAACAAGCTGACTGTGGGGAAGACTTCTTCAAGCGGCCGAGTGGGAACAATACCCAGAGTGCAGGAGGGAGGGTAGGTGGTGCTTTGCAGAAATCTCCAGTCAGAGTATAAATGGAAGATTTAGCTCATGTTAGTTCTCATAGGCATTTAAATAAAGCTAAAACCTTTTTTTATTATGTAGACTAGAGAGATTTTATAGATGTCAGCCTTCAAAGTTAACGTTTTATAAGCATGTTGCAAAAACAGACACCTTCAAGTAACCCAGAAATTCATAAATGTGTTTATCATGCATCCTTTTTATGCAACCATACAGTTTTTTTCCTCAGACACACTATTGCTGTGCTTTTTGCTGGTTAACACTACAGTTTAGGCCGACTTTGCTCTGCTGGTTCTAGTAAAGACAAATTATTTCTGTTTCAAGGGATTACAGATGGGAAGCATCTTGAAAAGTGCATGAGGATTTTTCAGTTTGCTTCTTTTTGTTTTTGATATGGTGCAGAATCTGTGATGTTTACTTTTCATGCATTTGCAAAGTCTCTTTAATGTTCTGTGAATTGGATGCAGGTTAACTGTGCATGCAGAGTGCCCAATGCATCTGGAGGATTTCCCCATGGACTTTCACTCCTGTCCACTAAAATTTGGCAGCTGTGAGTAACTCTGATGGTGATAGTGCCGAAGGGAAGTTAAACTAAAATGCTTTTTCTTTTCTTTTTCTTTTTTTTCCCCTCTCACTGGTTCTTTGGCAGGAGAGCCTAAGGACCGGCTCAAGCTGAAATGCATGACTCAGTTTTTTGGCTGTGGCCCTACAAATATAAGGCTCCATATAAAATCTATAAACACATCCAAATATTCTTGTTTAGGTAGTTACATTTTGTATGAAATCTTTTGGCAGTTGCTTCCTCATATTTGGATGAATGATCTTTTTTTCTTTTGTTTTGAAGCAGTTTTAAATAGTTTAAAAGCAAGTGATTAATTTGTCATTATCAGAGCATCTGAGCTCAGTGAGTCGTGTCTAAAATGCCTTGACATCTTAAATGAATTAGATGTCCTATTTGCGGCTTTCCACAGTATTTCACGTTTAATTCTTGGCTCATTTGCTACCATTTTACAACAATAACAATATTTTTAATGGATTATTTAAAATTTTCAATAGAAATATTAAAAAGAGGGTTTTGTTTTTTTGCTCTTAGGTTTCCTCTGCTTAGTTTACACATATTTACCATTTGAGACTAAGAAAGGTAAATTTTGCCTAGCATTGATTACTCCTTTTTTTTTAATTGTAATGGGGAATTTTAATTTGGGTGACTGTAATTAATAATAAATAATTAACTGTAATTATTAAAAAAAGGAATTCATTGATAGCTGCTTCTGCCCCAGATTTATCCCCTATGTTTTTATCCCTTTCCCCTCTTTTTTAGACGCCTACACAATCTCAGAAGTGACTTATGCATGGACTCGAAATGCCTCAGACTCGGTAGTGGTTGAAGGAGAGAGCTCTCGCCTGAATCAGTACGACCTTCTCGGGCAAACCGTTGGACAAGAAACCATCAAATCTAGTACAGGTGAGCTCTTAGAGGGGATGTTGGTGGAGGTCTCGCTTAAGCTCATGGGGAATTAAATACACCTCTCATCTACTGCTTACCTTCATCCTCTGCATCTACCAGCTTAAAATACGTCACAGATACAGGAAATTAAGCATGCTTTCCCAAGCAAGGCAAAGTAATGAAGAAGCACTATTTCATAAGCAGTTTTTATGAGTAGTTTCCAGCTGCTATGTAGCAGAAGCTGGATGTTTAACAGCTGTTTTTAACACCACAAACCGCAGCTCTGTTCTAAAAGTAATAACATCTACGGTATGGCTTCCGCCAGATTAACTTTGTGGCGTCAACAAGAGAATATTCATCTCTGCTGCAGTGTGAAGATCAAACTGTGATTTTTGGCTTGTTTGGGTGGAAGCTGAGCTCGTCCACCTCCTACATGTTGCAGGAGGTGGCATCAAGCTTGCTGTGAAAAAGTTTTATCTTGTCCATGCTTGCTTCATTTGGCTTGAAAATGAAGAGAAATTTATGTTCTGGCTTCTTTCGGTGGAAAAGTTTGAACAAAACAGGCATTTTGGCATTTTAAATAAAAGTTTACAGCAGGGGTGCCCACGTCCAGACCTCAAGATCTACTATCCTGCAACTTTTAGATGCAACTCTTCCCCCAACACACTTGAATCAAATGAATGGCTCGTTACCAGGCTTCTGCAAAGCTGAATGACATGTGGATGATAGAATTGAGCCATTTTATTCAGGTGTTTTGGAGAAGGGTTGCATCTAAAACCCCTGGTTTAAAACATGAAAGTTGGGCAATATGTTTGATTCAGACCAATTAAAAAAAATAAAATAAATTAAATTATTTGATCATTTAAATCCTTTCTAAGAATGGTAATTGTTCAGTTTGACCTCAAAGACCAAACATCAGCAGGTGCAGCAGACTTGTCGTGCTTTGGGCTTTAGGAGTGATAAAGAAGTTTTTTTCTACTTAGCAATGGGAAACATGAAGCAAACTGTCTTGCAAACTATCTTCCCATTAAGTTAAACTCATTGCAGGTGTTTTTTCTATGAGATATGCACCTCAGTACGAGAATCTACAATCCCCAGAGGTGATCTTTGTTATGAGGAAAGAAGGCAAGTGCCCAGGTTTCAATCTTAGTGAAGGCTAGTCTGTGCTTGTAAATAGGTGCGTTTGTTTCGAACTTCACTGCCCTCGTACTTTCATGCGTCCCATTTCATTGGTATGGTTGTTAGCTATACATCCATCAGAGGGCAGGGCAGAGTTCAGAGTTCATCTCTGAGTCCAGACAACAAACACGGCGACGGTGGAGGAGATCATGATAATGTACATTTTAAGGAAAAGTGATGGAAAGAGGCAGCGCAGTAGATGCTGGTGATCTCTGCGACCATTAAAAACATTCTTCTTCTTCTTCTTTGTTCAGCTATACTGCTCAACACTGCTCCCGTAGTTTCTGGTGGTACTGCCACATTTACACTGCCAGGGAAAACGGACGTAATAGAAGACGGGTGAAAGGCTTCATATCTGTCTTTTCCATGAAGCATGTATGGGCCTTAAGGGTGCATGAAATAAAAAGGCCCTTCTGGATCCTACTGATCCTTGTTTTGATTATTCGAAAACTAAAAATCATGGTCATCATCAGACAGGTTTATTGCCCATGATGATGCACCACTTTATGTGCCCAGTTCATGTGCTGAGGCTCAGCCCCAGACTTCCCTGGCCCAATTTTAACTCCTGGATATGCAGGAAGTGATATAGAATAATATAATTGCTTTAAAATTACTAACTAGCAATGAATGTCTTGACTATGTTGACTTGGAGCATCCTTGTTTAGTTTTTTTAGAGGCTGTACGGAAAAAGAAATGTGAGCTATCTAAGATAATCAGTTGTAAAGTTAATTTATTAGATAAAGCAAGCTACTGTGCACAAAGTAAAGGAAGAAAACAGAGAACACAAATACACTGGGAAATAGGCTATACTATAAAAGAAAATGTTAATGAGGGCTATAAATAGAAGCAACACATTTCGAGTACCTACCAACACAAGATGCCAAGAAACGGGGCTGGAGCTGTAACGAGCATGCACAAGTCTTTATGTGTTTATGTGTGTGAGGATGAAAGTGACACCTTGCTGTCCAGGAAGTCATCACAGAGAAATCATTTGGAAGATTTGATCAAAAGCTGGTTATAAGCTATGATAAATAAATAAGTCTCGAGTGTGGATTCAAAGACGGAGAGACACTATGAAGCTTGCAGGGTTCTACCACAAAGATGAGAGGAAGCCGGCAGCTGCCTTCCTTTACAAGCTGCAACAATAAAAAAATAAATAAATAGTGATGAAGGCTATGAAATTCAATGTAAGTTAACTTGTTATGAAAGGGACAATAAAAATGCAGCCGGCCCAGACCATGTCTCTAGGTTGTACACACAGAATGGAAAAAAGTGCTGTTTGCAGAGATATTGACTTTGGGAATCATTTTAGAAGAAGAGTATTTTCAGACTCTCAAAACACCGTTTCTGTGTGGACGAAACCGCCAAACAAGTGTAGCAGAATCCCCTAAACGCGTCCCAGTATGGACAGGGATAGTCAGATTAGTCTCAGATTTGCCATGCACGTATCCTGCCAACGTTTGTCTTGTGACGTGTAGCTGAGTAGACTCAAACTCCAACTAAGTTGTTTCTGCTATCTGCAACTTAATGCCACTATACCCTGGTGGTAGTATGTAAAGTTTACCTTGTATAGACTGACTGAATATGTGAATAAAATGGACTAACTGAAAACAGCCTTGAACTATTTAGGTAGGTTAGGACCAAAGCTACTTCCTTAAACCTAAAGTTCCCTCATGAAGTCTAAAATAGAAAGAATTTTGTGAGATCTTTTCTACTAAAGTGAAGAAATTCATTATGCACCACTTGTGTTTGCCTTTGATTTCCTCATTTTAAATTTGAATCCATCAGATACAATCACATTTCATAGCAAATACAAATATTATGAATCTGCTCTCCGCTCTGTAGGAGAATGAAATAACTGATAAATACATGGAGGGACCTTTGCAAATAATCCTCCAGTGGTTATTAAGTGAGAAATAAATGCCCTACAGGGTGCATACAAACAGAGCAGAAGTGAAGCAGGTGGAGGCTGGGCGGAGCCAAGCAACGAAGAGCAGCAACCATACGTAATAAATAGGCTGCCACATCAGTGCAGTGAGACGTGATGGCTGTGGATGAGCTTGGTTAGAGGTAGATGAGCAGAGGGGGGGTGCAGCTCTGCAAGCAGACAATAGAAATGTGAAGAAGAAGCACTTTCCACTGTTTTCAGAGCACATCTGCTCCAACTGTAAAAACTATTTACTTATTTTTATTGCATTTTTGTGTTATTCTGTTTGTTGTTGTTTTTAATTGCACTTTTTTGGACAGTGACAATAAAGATTTTTTTTGAAACAGGATTTGTGACTAAAGGCTGAAGCATTTTAAAATTCACCTGCCGGATCAGCTAAATTCAATACACATACACACACACAGATTATTAGTGTGTGCTGTCATGATAGCAATGCATGTTGCCATGGCAATATGAGCATAAACTAATCATAAAGCTTAATATATAGCATCTTTTTAAAGAGAAGTCACAAGGAGATTGTGATTTTATTACAGTTATCATTATGTGTACAATTATTTGTCCTTTTGTACTATTTACCATTAGCTCTTTTTTTCTTTGATCCCCTTTTTATTACTTTAGTTGCTTTTGGCATCACTGTTTAATGTTGTGTTTGCTGTGTTGTCATGCATAATTCTTGCTTGCTTCATCTCGTTTCTCAGTGTGCCTAAAAATGGCTCCTTGAGCACAAATACTTTTTTTTTTAAATTGAATTTGAAATAACTTTTTGAATCATGTTACAGAGCTACATTTACAGCTCGAGTGAAGTAAATTAGTTTTGTCAGTTGGTGATGGATCTGAAAGCATGAAATATTCTCTGTGTCTCTGGGTGACAGCACTGATCAAACATTTCCTAGCTGAGAACCAGATGCCCTCCATCATAGATGACATCTTCAAGTTATTACAATCAACAGCAGCTCTGATTAGAGTGGTAAAAAATACATGATACTCTTATTTATTTATCTCAGGAGACATTAGGTTTTTTTCTGTTCACTTCAGTGTGGATCAGCTTGAGGGAGGATGGAAAATAATAATTTAAGACAAATTTTCCATTAATTCATACAATTCAGTTTTCAGTAACTTCCAGTAACTTAGAACTTTGTAGAGTATAAACTGAAACTAAATACAAATGATTTGCAGTAAATCCAGTGTTCAACTCTAGAATTACAAAGACACATAACACAACAACACAGCAACTGATAAAACTGAGACATTTTAGTAAATTCTAAGAGCAATTTCTAGCATTTCATGCATCTTGTTTACAAAAGACAAAAAGAAGTACCAAGAGACTGAAAATGTATGTGTAGAGTGTAATAAAATTGTTATTATTATTTTATTTTATTTTATTTTGACACTTTCAGAGGATGGGGAATGTTTAACTATTTTATGAAAGACTAAGCTAATACATCTTCAGATAATTAGCAGAATTTGAAGAAATCTCTGTATACCGGGGAAATGGCTGACAACTACTTTAACATTACTCATATGACGATGTCCTCGGCCAGAACTGCATAAATAACAGAAATGTTTCTAAAGTGGAAAATGTTGCATGAACTGAGGAACACTTCCGAACACTATTATCAATAAATAAAGTTTGTTATTGCATCTACAAGTAAAAACTTGAACTCTATCTTTCATGTCCACATTTAGTCCAATAACAATAGTGTTTGCTGTGAAGAGGCATGAAATTTTACAGAAATCATATACAATAAATCAAATGGACCATTTTAATTGTTTTAAAGATCACAATTTAGTTTCTCTCCTTTATTTTTTATTTATTTTTTCCTTTTTGAACTACCTGGAATTACTTTGAATTGTTGGAGTGGTTTATATCTTTGATCAACACAACGCAATCAGCACTTTGAAGGAGCAAAATATGTTTAAATTGTGAGACAAGCAAGAAGAAGAAATAAAAACAGAATGATGCTGCCACCATCTCGCTTCCCTGTGGATGTGGAGCTCTAAAGTGATGAGAAGTGTTGGGTTTGTGCCACACAATGATTCCTTGATGGTCAGAGTACCATCTTTCACATGTTTTTGGGGGTCTAACTAGTCTTTTTTATTCTCTCAAAGCAATGTGGTTTTCTTCTTAACTCTCTTCCACAAAGTCCAGCTTTATTAGGTCAAAACCAAGCTCCTGCGGTAAAATGTGAAGCCTATGAGGAAGTGCAAAAAATTGCAATTCCCCCCTCATCCACTAGGGGCTGGCTCCAAAACAGAGCTAATCCCAATAGACTTCCATGTTTAAAAGACCAACTTCACAGCAGAAATAAAAATGTTAAAAGCCTGGTATAAAAACCCATTTTAGGATTATTAGGTCAAGTTTACCTTCATGACAACTGTGAGGGGGGTGAATTTTTTTCTAATGAATCTGTTTGGATGTTATTTAATCTTGAAAGTCGGCATAATTAGGGGGGTGTCCTTTTGATTGACAGGTATCCAAGATCCACGACAAGAAGGGAGAGTGCAGCACAAACACAGTTTTTAGCCGGCTAACAGTGCGCCTTAGCTTAGCCTTACCTTCATTAGCCGGTTAGCTCACGTTAGATCCGAGTTGGCTCAGTTAGCTCTAAGTTATGTTTATTTGGTGAAACAGGTGGTAAAAAAAGGCTCTGTTATTAGTAAACGTTGCAGACCCATGAGTGAAAACCTTCATAGCTGTGCAATGAATTCTGGGATTCGCTAGGCCATGACAGATCCACAAAATGCATCCTTCTCAAAGGAAAGAAGGGCACATTTGTAGGCTGCTGGCAGAGGAGCCTTCCAAGTGGGACAGCTTTGTAATGCCTTCGTGACGTAATCGGCCTTTGAAGCATGCAGCCCCTGTATTGGGACACAGCTATCTGCTCTCATTTGAATTGGTAACTTTATCATCAGTTTTTCATAGAAGTCATGGTTGTCACCGTTGTGTGGGCTGGAACTCGTCACCCTGGCAACCAGTCAGGCCTTTCTGACAGAAATGTGTAAGATGCTGTTTAGTCATTGCTTTGGGTGCAATTATCAGCATTTAATGTCAACACATGATGTGACTGCACAGCCTAATGTGGTGTTATGAATTAGTTTTAATTTCAGATGTTTCAGCGGGGTTTTCTATATTGGTCGCCATAGTACCAATGTGCACATTGGAGTCCTGAAATCCTGTTGAGATAGAATGAGAAATAATTCCCCTTACAAGAGTGCTGGCCTGCATAGTTCCTGTCTTAAGTTCTTTGAAAACTGTTGCTGGCATAACACTCTAAAGTTTCAACTTTTAGTTTTTTTGCTATCATCAGTTAATTATAGATCATAAAAGATTTGCAAACTATTGCATTCTGAAGGACATCCGGTCATAGAGGAAATATAATGGTTTACAAAAGCGTAAAGAATGAGTCACATCAGATCATCATGAAAGACTTTTTAAGTATGTCCCCTTATATAACCTTAAGGATATAATCTTAAGGTTATAGCCTTCTGACTTAAACTGTACACTTATGGGAAGAGTGGGTGGTTTGCAAGCTTAGCTGTGGAGCTAGAGATCTTCTTTTATGTGCCTAAGCGTGTACAGTGAGTACTCTTTTTCTCACAAGGTGCTCCAGTTTTCATTTTTGGATCTTTTTATGCTGATGTTTCCAGGTATTTCAGAATAGTGTGGGCTAAAAACTGAGTTACATCTCATGAAAACATAAGAAAAACACTATAACAATCTATAAAATCATTTCTACTGAGATGATGTACAATCATTCTGTTCAACTCACGGAATATTTCAGTTTTACGTTGCATTCCCGTATGCATGTAACTACTTCTCTCAGCCAAGTGATCCACCAGTACACCCTTTAGATATCAATTACAAGTGTGCAGAATTTCCCCAGTGACTACAATCCACTATCAGGGGAATCCCTGCTGCAGTTCCACTGAGTAAGAATTCCCTTTCATGCACTAAATACTCCTATCTAGGTTAAGTGGTGTTTGATGCCTTGGTGGAAGGCGAAATGCCTGCCAGTGACTACTTCCCTTGTTTAACTAGTCACTCCGCATTGTCTGATTGGCTGGCTCTATATTAATCATTCATTACTAGTGTGTCAGTGTTTGGTGTAGCGTACTTTCAAACTAGGTCATTTGGCACAAACGAATATGCTTTCAGGCCTCACAGGGGCGGACATCTTGCGTAAGCCTGTGAACATATCAGCACACTGTTACAGAAGTCCCACTATTCAACCATACATTTATTTGTCACACCATTGTGTGGAAGTCTCTTGTATTTGTTTGCTCTTGAAAACCACCATGGTGTAACTCCATACCTGAAAAACCTTTGACTGACCACAGCTGACACAATTTCATACTTCATACTTACTGTATAATAGTTATATTTTATAAGTACTGTCAATTATGCTGTTTAGTGATGATAGCGGTTTAAAAACCTATGGTTATTCATTTTGGTTACGGATTCAATAACAATAAGCCTCACAGCTTTTCAACATTACTGTATTTTTATTTTCATATCAAGCCAACACAGAGAACCAAAACTGTTAAACTAAGTAGATATTCCTGTATATTTTAATAATTTAAAAGTACATGTTCATTCAGTATTATAACTCTAACAATTCCTTTACCAACTCCAAGCTTTGAAATGATCCACTTCATTCCTCAAGTTGCTAACTTATTATTTTAAATGTCATCAGTTAAAACAGCAGCAGTATTTTTGTGGGGAAAAAAAAAAAGTTACTAAAGAAGACCAAAGCAATAAACTGAAAATGCAAAAAGAAATCATGTTTATTGTTTTTAAGCCACAGCTAGCAACTAGCTACAACAGGTAAAGTTATTAGCTATGGCTAGCAAACAATTAAAATAATTTATTATGTTGTTTGCTGGCATCAGGCATTTTTCCCAAGTCACTAAAGATAGCTGCCATTAAGCCACTGCTAAAAAAAAGAACTCTTTAATGAACAACTATAGACCTGTCTCTAAACTTTCTTTTATATCCAAGATTATTGAGAAAGTTGTATTTCACCAGCTTAATGACTTCTTAAATGAAAGTGGAAATCTTGATAAATTTCAGTCTGGCTTCCGACCTCATCACAGCACTGAAACAAGTGTTAAATGACATTAGGTTGAATACTGATTCTGGTCAAGTATCAGTCCTGGTTCTGCTGGATCTCAGTGCTGCG
>JBAMHW010000007.1:32082742-32107133 GCA_037177495.1 Rhadinocentrus ornatus | reverse complement strand
AGCATGTTAGCTAGCATATTAGCATGCTAGCAAAAATCATCACACAGGTTCACCGGCCGAGTTAAGCTAAATAGGTGTACGAGATGGGTGGAGGGGGCCACGGAGCTCGGATCCGATGGATGCCGCTTGCGGCTTTATTTATTATTGTTATTGTCATTATTATTGTCTTGCTTTTATTTTTTATTTTTGTTGATGACTGTTGTTGCTGTAAAGCACTTTGGTTGGCCATTGGCATTTTAATGTCAGTCATTATCTGTACCGCTTATTCCATGACGGGTCGCGGGGTGAGCTGGAGCCCAGGTGAGTTTCAGGTGAGAGGCACGGTACACCCTGGACAGGTCACCAGTCCATCGCAGTCCATCGCAGGGCGCTTTTAAATGTGCTACATAAATAAAGTTGACATTGACGTTCAGGCACTACTTCAACATTGTTTACATATGTACTGTCTTCTTCTATGGTCCTTTTAAGGTGTTGCTTATCCCAAACGGAACTCTGGCTTCTATCAATCAAAGCTGGTTCTGCAGTTTTTAAGAGCAGAGGGTTCTCACTCTCACTAACACAGAGATGTTTGTCCTTTCTGAGACACCGTAGTAATAATGGCGGCACAAATATGGCAGCTGCCATATATGTGGACTGCAAGTAGATATAAATGGCTCATTATAAGAGAATAAAATAATTTGTTATTTTAGTAAAGTGATTAGAAACCAATAGATACAGTTTTTTAAGATTTTGTTATACACTGCACCTTTTACAGTAGTTTTTAATGCTTCCTCTGCACCCGCAGAAATGCTTTTAACGTGTATGTAAAGCACTATGAATTGTCTTGTATTTGAAATGTGATTTACAAATAAACCTGCCTTGCCTTGGCTTGAGCCACCGCAACCCTTCATTGACATTCATTTCAAATTATTGGATAGATGATGATAAATAAGCTTGTTGTTGTTCTGTCAACAGAAAAAAGAGAGGGCATCTGTCGTAAAGAAGAATAACGCCTATGCTGTTGCAGTGGCCAACTACGCGCCTAATATCACCAAGGATTCCAGTACGCTTCCTACCATTGCCAAAGGTGGAGCCACAGAAACCAACAAGGCCAAAGCCGATGGCAAAGTCCAGGAAAGCAAGAAGACATTCAACAGCGTCAGCAAAATTGACAGGATGTCACGGATTATGTTTCCGGTTCTCTTTGGTACCTTTAACCTCGTCTACTGGGCCACATATTTAAACAGAGAACCTGTTATAAAAGACATGGTCCCTTCTAATTAGAGACCAGTTTAGATCGCTTCTGGTCTGGGGACTAAGAGATGAACCAAATACCTCCAGCAACTGTGTACACATACCTTTACAGTCCTGGATTGCAGTGTGATCCTGTATCTCTGCCCTGTTTTCTACACTGTCTGCAGCACTTTTGAGAAACCTGGCTTTTGTAAATGTGTATGTATATTTATATTTATGTTTCATGATGACATGTTGCGTGGTTACTTTGATTAGAGTGCATATTACCTTGAAAGTATGTTTCCAATTACAGTATGTGGCCACTGTACATACAAATCAACTGAAGATTTAAACCCATTAAAATGAACACATACATTTTTTTTAAGATTACTTCTAAATGTGTTTAATTATGTTGGTAATATACACTATCTTTATATCACTGTATGTAATTTTTCCGTTGAGGTGCAATGGACTGATCATTTTTTTTATGTTCCTTGCCATGTAAGTGTGGCCTGACTTTCTTTTTTCCTGTCCAAGCCAATGCAAAAACACATATTGTATAATATTGCTACAGTTTGAAAATTGTTGGATTGTTCGTGACTGCAGGTATGGGGCTGCCATCAAACACTGCTCTGATCCTCATAACAGAAAAGACTTAGAAATTGAACAGCTGCATTGTAGTTCTTCCATTTTCCCGTTTACGCTCAGAGTTCGCAATGTCAGTTTTAAACAGGTTGAAAGTTCTGTTCATTTAAATATTTACAGGTTAGAAGTGAGAACGAGAGACTGGACTGGACAAAGAAAAGAAATCAGTTATACAAGACCTTAAATTTTATCACACAAATGGAAATGCATGTGGACCTGGTGTGCAGACAGAAATGTTTGTTTTGTCTAAATAATCTTTTTTTTGTTGTAATAGGTCATTTTTTCAAAGAGCTATTTTCAGCTTCCCTCTTCCCTAAATGTTAAAGCAAGAAATATAAGATATCTTCTCACACTAGACTGATGCTTCAACTCCGCATGTCTCTTCAAACTAGAATTTGAAGAAGTTGCGGAGTTTGACGAAGCTGACATTCGGATTTTTTTAAGTGCAGTTGGACGTCATTTGCTCGGACACGTTAGATTTCTTTTTCAGACAGTTCGTCTTAGTCTTGTAGACGAGGCCTCTGATGTGCACGCAGCTCCCGTAGCTTCTCAGCGTCAGGTTTCCCGTGGAGCGTTGCTGGTTTGAAATCTAGGGTGGGCAATGCATTGTGGGTAACATAATGTGAAGTTGGTGTATCGCTGGGAAAATGTAGGCAGAGACTGTTAGATAGTATTAACTTAATCTGAACGAGTTCATGTTCAAGTTCTTTATTTCATTCGGTTCAACGCTCACAGATAAACGAACACGTTCAATGATCGAGTCTTTAAACTCTTTCATGCACAACACCGCCCGTTTTACACTACAAGATAACAAAATGATTCAATTCGGTCCTACGAGGTCCACAATCCAGCAGGTTTTCCATGTACCCCTGCTCCAACGCACCTGACTCAAATGAATTAGTCATTGTGCAGAACTTGATTGGCTTATTTCATTTAATTTGATGCAGGTGTGTTGAAGCAGGAATGGAAAACATGGAAAACCTGCTGGATTGCGGACCTCGTAGGACCGAATTGAATAACCCCGATATATAATATCCTTATTAAAACAAAGTATAATGAGTGGCACCCTTATACTAAATGAGTTTAAAATACCTTTGATTAGATTCATAAAGCCATGCTAACGCTTGAGCCTGTTAAAACAGCAGCAAGGCTGATGAAAGATAACAATATTAAATGTTTTGTACGTTTCGTCCACATCAAACATAATTAATTAGGCTTCAGCTTATTTAATGAGATGAAAGATTTGCATCAAGAGAGAAAAGGGAAGGGAAGGCAGAAAAAGAAGGAAGAGTGAGAAGCATAAAGAAGCATACGTTCTTCTATGTAGTTTGTTTATTCATTTTTTTGTTTGTTTATTTGAGGTTATTTGTTTAATAATCAAGCTAAAGGTTTAAATGTGCAAACTTAGTCTTTAAACGTGTCCTCCTTCTGGTCTTTGTTCATTTTAGTTCTTTTTTTTCTAATTTTTTCATTTTTTTATTTCCTTTTATTCAGCCTTATTTATGTATTCATTTCTTTATAATTTATTTATTATTTATCTTTATTTTTTGTTATAGTTTATAAATATTTAATTGTATATCATTTCATTCCAGTCTTTGTTTCTTTGGGTGTTTTTGCCCTGATAATTTTCTGTATGTATTTTATTTTTTAAGCTTTTATTTTCAGTCATTTTCAGTCCTTAAATTATAAAACCAATAAGATCAAATGGTTGTTCTGGTTAGAAAATATCTCTGTCATGATTATATTAACTTCAGCCCCATACCAGCAGCCATGTGCAGCACTCAAAGTGTTAATGTTTCTCATATGGTGATCTGATTTTTGCTTCACATTTTAATATAATTTAACTTAATTTCTTTGTTGAATCAAACTTTGCATGGAGACACAATCTAGAACTTTAATGAACTCTTATTATTCCTTTTAATGTTATCAGATGTATCTCACAGTTTGTCCGACATCCAAATAGAAACTTAAACATTCCAGATAAAGTGATTGTTAACGAGATGGATGCGTAACTCAGCACAGTTTGTAATAAAACACATCATTTCAGTTCTTTAGATCAAATTTTTGTCATGTTTTTGGAAGTTGGCAGCATTTTCACTGTAAACAAAAAGATAAGGAAACAAATAAATGAGTGTATTCTGTAAATTTAGTTTTTGTAGTTGAAAAGAAAATAATGGAGAAGAGATGTTAAAAGCATCGTTGTATTTTAAGTCTTGAGTGTGATTATATTACCTAAGTTTTGGGTGATTCCACTACTTTAAATGTGTTACATAGTTTCATTTTCTATCAGTTCTCAGTAATTTATGATATAGCAAAGCTTTTCTTTACCTTTGACCTCTGACAGCATCTTTACAAGTTAATTAGCTAACCGACATCTCAGGTAACATGACAGGAAATTCCCAACAAAGCCCAAATAAAAGGTATTTTAACATATTTTTTTGTCTTGTTTTAACAGTTCCACAGTGGGTAAATTTGAACCATTAAAAAGCTGCTTTACAAGCACACAGCCGTGTGTTAGTGGAAGCCCGGCGAGCTCATGGGGCCATGAACGAGGCAGCTCAGCTCCTCGGCTGGGCAGGATCCTGACAACCAGTGCTTCCATGCTGCCAGGAACTATCATCACGACAGTGTTAGTAACAAAAGCCCTGTGGCACTGAGCTGGGTCGCAAAGCTCGCTGAAGTTTCATTTTCCACCCTCCTCCCCGAGCCCCGTCTCCTCAATCCACAGCTGACCCCGCCGGTCCGCTCAGACATTAGGGCCTGACAGAAATCAGTGTTGATGGATGTGCAGGGGTCTAGTTGGTTGGACGGCACAGTTGAGTTGCTCACATACATGTCTTCAAATCTTAATAATTGAGGATTATTTACACTGTTTGTAAATGTCAGATTGGAGCATGCAAATGTGAGTCCCACTTCAGGACAGTTTGCCGTGTAAATGACGGTACAACAACTTGATGATGTGTTCAGCATTATGGAAGCTGAACAGGAATTTAAAGAGTTTAGACATGAAATTATGTAATTGGTTTCAGGATCAGAACTTCCAGAACATTGCTTTAAAACGTCAGGAGAAGTTTGGAAGACTACAAGCAAAGAAAGGCTGCCAGCTTCAGTAATCATCATTAAATCACGTACAGTGCTTTAGACAAGATACCACCTTTTTCCATTTTTATTCCCTTACATCAGGTGTGTCAAACATACGGCCTGGGGGCCAAAACAGACCTGCCAGAGGATCCAAACTGGTCCTTCGGATGAATTAGGTAAATGTGAAAGTCACAGATTGGACAAAAACTTTTATTAAAAGTAACTGTAATTCCCAAGTTGTCCACATGAGGTTGCATCAAATCTAAAACATTTCCAGGTCAGATGGTAAACTTGTTCTATATTTTCCAACTTTCTTACCTAGTAGATCTGACTTCAGTTTGTATTATCAGGTGAGGCAGTTCAGGGGGTCAGGATTACTGCACACAGGTGAAAATGTACACGTGTACTTTTAAAACAATTCCTAGATCTTTAAAAGTTTTACTAAATTTGTAGAGCCATTGTTATGTGTAAGTTATAATGCACGTGTAAATGTGTAAATATGTTTTAGAAACCAAGTCTGTATAAAAAAATTAAGTTAATTAAGTTAAAATTAATAAATTAAAACATAAAATATAATTAGGTACTAAAATACAGATTTCTTCATATATCTAGTTTAAAAATTACAAAATATGATCAAATGAAAATAAATTTAAATTAAAAAATTTATTTGATACATTTTTAAATAAAGAAAAAAACAGTAAATGTCAAACTGAGGCAAAATAATATTGAAACTGCAATATCTTTTTCTGGAAATTTTAGGTTGTTTATGAAGTTTTCTGAAAGAATTGCTCATTAAATTTAAACATATTTATAATGTACCCATGCTTATTTGTACTAAAACAAAGAGAAAAATGTGGAGTTCATAATTCATAAGTGATCAGCGCATTATTTGACTGGTCCGGCCCACTGGAGATTAAATGGGATGTATGTTGCTACTGAACTATAATGAGTTTGACACCACTAGTTTAACAGGTGATTATTGTTTGGTTTGTATCAACTGATCAATAAGACGGTCCCACCTCTTAGATGGTGTAGTCACACTCCAACTCCCAAACATTTTGTTAGTGTTTAACTAATATGAGGCAAGTCTGTGCAAGTTGGGAGCACAAGTTCGTCGAGTCGTGTTGGTATACAACAATCTTTGAATTCATTCCACAGATTCTAATGGTGCATTCAGCATAGTCTGCTAGATTCTGTACGATTGGGAAATCGATTGGGGGTTGCAGCATTCTTTCGGTCAGGTCTTTAGACCTGACTGCAATGTTTTAGATTAAAAAAAGCCAACATTTTCCTTTGACAAAAGAAAAAGACTATGAATGAAATGCAGTCACCAGTGCAATAGTCCTAAATGTCAAACAAAAGCAAAAAGGACTGGACTAATAAGGGAAATAATGAGAAGAGAGATAAAAACACAAATGATTGCTTGACAGGCAAAATCTGGGGCTAAAAGAAGCTTATTATCTTTGGTTGCACAGAGGAGAAGCAATAATCTATTCATGTGCAAGAGGCAGCTTCGTTGTCATAGCAACTGATATCCATTTTTATCCTTCATCTAACAAAAGGAGTGGGCGGGAATTCCGACTGTCACTCGTTTCTAAGGGTAATTTTATAAAAATCACACGTGCCTTTCATGTTTGCTTTTAAAACGTTGTAAACGATCCTTTAGATTATTAATCCAGGGCGAGTCGTTGTGGGACACTAATTCAGCATTATCCCTAAATAAAGACTTTTTCTTAACCTTGGTAAATAAATTGCATGTAACATTTTATTCAGCTAAGCAATTCAGTCTCAATACATTAAAATTGCTCACAGACACACAAACATAAGTTATTGTAGAACTGAATTTTCGTTCGTGTTTTTTTTTATCTCGGTTTTTTATGAGAATGGGAAAAGACTACATTTCCCACAATTCATAGCCTCTGACCTGTAATCCAAGATGTCTGCACCCTGGGAGTTCACACACCGGGGTTAACCCAAGACGATTTAATAAGTGCGTTTTCAATTTTTCAGTATTTTCTTTAACTGTTAGAACAATTCGCAAGTGGTCCGCCATGTGCCAATTTTGCCGAATTTCATCTTGAGACGTCAGAAATTCAACTGCTAGCTAATTAGCCAGCTAGCTAAAGTAAACATGTCTTTTTCTCTGGTGAAACGGTGTAGGATAATACCCTTACTGAGACGCGTTTTAGAGTTTAAAATGTGCAGAAGGAAAACTCGGAACTGTAACGTGAGCTACACCGTGTTTAGACACTGCTGGATAAGAAGTCTTCCTGTGTTAACCGGCAGCAGTGTGAGGAGGATGAGCGCACATCCCGACAAGGTAACAAATCTTTAAAACACGATTAGCCCAGGTAGTCGTAAATGCATTACTGTCAATATTAGCAGTCAAGTTTGTTATAATTACATTTTACGTGACTATTAGTGCCAAACAGCTTCTGTAACAACTTCTACTAAAGTGCTATTGGAAAATCTTAGTTCCATCAAAACACTGGGACTGTGCAATACAAACATTTTCATTTTTCAAAGTTTATTTTAAATGTGTTTTTTCATTTACATTATTTACAATATTTACATCTTAACATTTCATGTCTGAAAAGGAGTAAGCAGTAGTATAAAGTTATATAGCTGTACCCCATTTCTACAATACACTGTAACACTCCATCTTTACTCAACTTAAATTTCCTACTTTACAATACAAAAAAATAAGAGAGGGTTGTTCATCGGTGTAAACTACTCTGGTTGTAATGAAATTAACAACAGGTGTACTGGATCCTGCAGAGGTTACACAGGTAGTCCAATTCTTACAGGATTGCACGTCCATACAAGCCATTGCTATAAGCTTTGCTGTCTCTTCTGGCACAGTCTTGCCACGGAGGACATTCCAGGAGACAGAGAGCTGGACAGAGCCTTAACCCATCAGCAGGACTGATATCTGCTCTTTTGTACCCTGGTGCGAAGGTTTCTGGTCAAACAATCGGAAACAGACTTCATGAAGGTGGCCTACTGCCCAGCACCATGAAGCTTGTTTGGCATTTGCTATAGAAAACAAAAACTCGCAGCCTGCGCTTTTCACAGATGGGAGGAGGTTCATCTTGATCACATGTGACCGATATGAAAGAGTCTGAAGAAATCGTAGAGAATGTAAGGCCCATTTCTGCTCGATGCAGAAGATGGATATGAAGACGAACAGACAGTTTAATCCGTCTTCTGCGTCAGTTACGCGCGTAATTTGATCTGTTTTCAGGACGCTTACCTGTGACGGATATCACTGGAAATCGTGGGGGCAGTGCTGAGCAGAATAGCTGACATGTGACCAGCAAACGTAACAAACCAGAGAAGAAGAAGGGATTCAGGAAGGGAACAAACAAGCAGAAGAAGAATGAAGACGAGCACAACAGCTGTAGAAGTTGCCCAAGCTTTTAAAGAAAGACTATGTGTGAATGTTCGGGGTGTGTTGGGTGGTTGGAAACAACTTTATAGCGATGCATTACCGCTGCCAAACGGTGCCTAAAACTGACGCAGGAGAGAACTCTGAACTTAGCACTGCCAACTAGTGGAGGAATTGACTCAAACATGGCACCGCAAAAGATGCATGGAAGTATGAGGATGGTTACACATGACAATTTTTGAAATGGACCACTCCTCAACCTTTTGGCCCTGGTTTTGATGGTCTTGTATCCCTTACCTGATGAAATACTGAATTCTGAACAAGCATGAACTCCAATCCTATTTTCTGTTTCTTCAACAGTGTATTAAATATAAAAATATAAATGAAAATTAACATCTGGCTTGACACGGCAGTGCAGGGCCCCGACCACCCAGACAAGGGTGATCACCATAGCAACAGCTTTGCAGACCAAGCAGACAAAGCTCCCAGCACGGAGGATCTCCACGAGGAAAACACTGGAGTTGAAAAGTAATATTCCCAATAGTTAATATTCCAAATCTAAAGGTAGAAAAGAGTATGTGAATTGATACTGGGAGGTCTTGACTCAAGTTTTCAAAGCTATAAGTGGGTGTGAAAGATGCAACGCAATCTCAAACATTGTCTCTGTGAAATGACTTAATGATGATCAGTGAGATCTGATATGTGTTTAGAATAACTAATTTTAGGATTGGGAAATGATTGTAAGACTTGGTTAGATAGACTAGTGCACATGCTGGCCAGGAAGGTGAGCAACTCACAAATGTCAACGATCCTAACGACCCACAGGATGGTTGAGTGGGTCAACAACATTCATGTGACTTCAACAACAGTCACATGTGAATGGCGAAACAACAGCTTATGAACCTGGAACTCCTCATAAGTCATTATAGAATTGAAAAAGCCTTTTGGATGGTAGGCAAAATATCTTTAAGAGACCAAAGTCCTGTTGCCTTTAATTCAAGCTCTTAGGATTCTTCTATGATCTTGTTGAGATGCCGTCAGTCATTACTTGCTGCTTTCTGTTTATTTTTAAGGATCCAGTTGACCTGTCCAAGTTCCCCGTGGACAGAATCCGGAATTTCTGCATTATTGCTCATATCGATCACGGAAAAAGTACTTTGGCTGACCGGCTGTTGGAAATGACAGGTAGTTTTGGTAGAGGGTACTAGCTGTGTGAGATCTAACAGCAGGGGTCTTCAGAACTGGTCTTTGAGGGCCTCAGTCCTGCAGGTTGTAGATGGTTCACTGCTTCAACAAACTTGATTATAATCAAATGGCTCTCCTCACCAGCTTATTTTTAAGTTCTACCCAAACATGTTGACCCAAAAATCTGATTCAAGTGTGTTGCAAACATCCATAACCTGCAAGACAGCAGCCCTTGAGGACCCACTTTGGACACCCATATCCTACAGCTTACCCTATACACACTTTTGAGTTTCAAACAGTTCATGATTAATCTTTGTTGATTTAAATACTAGATTTTTACAGACTTTAAATTGAGTAAAACATTTGTTTTTGTTGTGGTCACTGGTTACGTGATTGCCCAACAGGTGCCATAGCAAAGACCGAGAAGAACAAGCAGGTTCTGGACAAGCTTCAGGTTGAGCGTGAGAGAGGGATCACTGTGAAGGCCCAGACAGCCTCTCTGTTTTACAGCCATGAGGGACAGCAGTACCTTCTGAATCTAATTGACACACCAGTAAGTCCTAGTCTGGGTTGGTAAGCTTCTTTTAGTAAAGTCCAACCCTGGCAGACTTTTATTAAACCTGTTTCTTTTCTTTCCAGGGTCATGTTGACTTCAGTTATGAAGTGTCTCGGTCACTTTCTGCATGTCAAGGTGTCCTGTTGATTGTTGATGCCAATCAGGTACTATTTAAATATTTTTTTCTTGCAGAGTTGTTGTGGAAGGGTTTTGTTGCATGTGATGAATTTACTGATATTTTGTCGTCATATAAAGGGCATTCAGGCGCAAACGGTGGCCAACTTCTACTTGGCTTTTGAAGCTCAGCTGACAGTCATACCTGTGATTAATAAGGTACAGTCAGACCTACCATGAGTTATTTAACCCTTAAAAGATCCTTAAAAAATGTACACATATGATCCTAAGGACAAAAAATGTCAACTTTTCCAAAACTGCTATAAAATTATTTTATATTAACATTTTTTCCACAAGACATTAGTCAGTCTTTTAAAAAAACTTAATACTGTTGATGAATGTCAAATAAAAACTCTTTAAAGGTCAGTTTGATTACATAGCATTACATTAATTTCCATAGCATTTCTGAAAAAAACAAGAAAGCTAAAATTTCCATTAAATACATTTCAATAAGACTTTCATGTTAGTTTTGAAATCTGTATGTCTTTTTAAACTCACACATTTGATCCTAAGAAAAAAAATCTTGTCAAAAACTGCTATAAAAATATTATATATTATTTTTTTTCACTTTAAATGATTCAGTCTTTTGAAAAAAGATTCAGCCTGAAATTAAGGCCAGTTTACAAAACTCCAGTTTTCTTTATGAGAAAAATATAAAAAACTGAAATAATGTCCATGAAATGCTTTACATGCTTTGAATTCGAAAGAAATTGCGCAATCTGAATAGACAAATATAGAAATTAAAAATAAAAGACCAAAGGTTCAAAATAAAAATTTTAGCAATAAGGAATTGATTGATTAATGTTAAGATAAATGTAGCAATAAAAATGGCATTTCTGTCCTTAGGATCAAATGTGCAAGTTTTTGTGCAGTTTAGCCATTTTAGGCTAATTCAAGGAACTGATATCAAAATTCTAAAATTATCTAAATAAGAATATTCTCTGGGGAATTTCAGCTATCAACCCAGCTGATTAAAGCTGGCATTAATATAAACATGGCACTAATTTTTCCACGTTAAGGTTTAACATATCACTCTTTTTTCTAAGATTGATTTGAAAAATGCTGATCCAGAGCGAGTAGAGTCCCAAATTGAAAAGATGTTGGACATCCCAAGTGAAGAGTGCATCAGGGTAAGATGGGGAATGTGTAAATTGATTTTTAGTCAAGTATTGATAATTTTTCTCAGAAATGTCTGTTCAAATCTTTTTTAGATTTCAGCTAAACTTGGAACAAACATTGAGATGGTTCTCCAAGCGGTTGTGGAAAGAATCCCACCGTAAGCTTGATTAGTTTATTAAATTTTTCATGCGTTTTAATCATGCTTGATTGTAAATAGGGCAATGTATCAATATTTTCAAATATATCGAGACTTTATCAGACGTGATATAGAACTAGGGAATATCGTTTATATCAAGATAGCTTGTTTTGAGTTTAAAGCATCTTTTGCATTTTGCACAGCTGTATTTTTGTAATGGTAATTGAAAAGTATTTTTCATTAATTTCGTTTTAGTAGCATTTAATTTAATATAAAGCTGCTTTAATTTTACTCAACTGTTTTAATGCACGTGCTGCTGATCCTTAATAAAAGTGTATTTAGCACTGAAGGCTGTAAATTAGAACTGTCTCTGATTACTTTACAAAAATATGTATATATTGAGATATATATCGTATATCGTGATTCAGGTAAAAAATATCGATATATAAAATTTTGTTCATACTGCTCAGACCTAATTGTAAACATTTTTAATTTTCTCCCCAGGCCCACTGGAAGCACCGATGACCCATTTAAAGCTTTAGTGTTTGACTCCAACTTCGACCACTACAGGGGAGTGGTGGCCAACATTGCTCTCCTTGGAGGTCAAGTCAAAAAAGGGGACAGGATTGTGTCGGCACATCTCAGCAAAACTTACGAGGTCAACGAGCTGGGCCTTTTGCGGCCAGATGAGCACCCGACACAGAAGCTGTACGCTACATTTACTCCCATCTCCTGCCATTTTACACACACTTTGTACAGTACTGTGCAAAAGTCTTAAGCCACCCCTCATCAGTTTTTAGTGTCCCATGAAAACAAGAAATGAATGCAGTGATTTATTAAATGGTATAAACACATAAAATTTAGTATACAAAATCTGTATTTTTTTATAACTGCCTCTATCAGCCTCTTAGACAAGATTTCTGTCATTTCTTCAAGAATTGTTCCCCAAACTTCTTGAAGGACTTTCCAAAACCCTTATGTAGATGTGTCTACCTTTTGTTCTGTTCTCTGCCCAGATGATTTCGCACTGCTCTAATAATGTTGAGGTCTGGGCAATGCGGAGGATCCATCCTCTACTAGAGCCTTTGCCACTGATTTTCAGTCCAGTTCTTGTCATGTGACATACCTCAACCTTTTCTCCCTGTTTCCCCTTCTTAATAATGGCTTCTTGACAGCCACGTTTCCATGGAGACCATTTTTGACGAGGCTTCAGTGAACAGTAGAAGGTCCAGATGCATCTCTCAGGTCTTTGGTGGATTTGTTTCTTTGTCTCTTTTAGAGAAATGCGTTGTTAATTACTTTTTTCATGCAAGGCCAGTAACCAACTAATAGCATAATAAAATTCTACATTATTGGCAAAAGGTTGTTGCACTAAATAAAAACGTTTATTTAGTTATTGGCTTTATTACACTGAAAATGGCCCAGATGATTGCCTTTTCGGTTGCAAATAACCTACTTTTTGTGAGTAGTGTTTGATCTGATTTGGTCTTTGTTACAGACTGCTGGTAACAAAGTCTCAAATGCTTTCATTTAAAATAGTTTTTTTGCTACGTTGTCTGTTATATGTAGACACAATAATGGTTCATTCCTTCAGTTAGGAGATCTTTCTATGCTTAAATGAATCCTAGGTCAGCATAAAGTGGATTAACAAACAACAGTTCAATGTGCAAAGTAATAACGCGCTTTATTGAATTAATGTCCAGACAAAGAATAAGTTTGGGGTGTGTTCCCATTTATTGAATGACTGCAATACCTAAATAAATGACGAGCAGAGCGTTGTCTAGCGGAAGCATTGACTTGTGGAAGCTTTGACTAGCGGAAGCGTTGACTAACGGAAGCTTTGACTAACGGAGGCTTTGACTAGCGGAAGCGTTGACTAGCGGAAGCGTTGACTAGCAGACGCATTGACTAGCGGAAGCTTTGACTAGCGAAAGCTTAGACAAGCGGAAGCTTTGACTAGCGGAAGCTTTGACTAGCGGAAGCGTTGACTAGCGGAAGCGCTGACTAGCGGAAGCGTTAAATACTGGAAGCGTTGACTAGCGGAAGCGCTGACTAGCGGAAGCGCTGACTAGCGGAAGCGTTAAATACTGGAAGCGTTGAGTAGTGGAAGCGTTGACTAGCGGAAACGTTAAATACTGGAAGCGTTGTGTAGTGGAAGCGTTAACTAGCGGAAACGTTAAATACTGGAAGCGTTGTGTAGTGGAAGCGTTGACTAGCTGAGGCTTTGACTAGCGGAAGTGTTGACTAGTGAAAGCGTTGACTAGCGGAAGCTGTGACTAGCTGAAGCTTTGACTAGCGGAAGCGTTAAATACTGGAAGCGCTGACTAGCGGAAGCGTTAAATACTGGAAGCGTTGACTAGCGGAAGCGCTGACTAGCGGAAGCGTTAAATACTGGAAGCGTTGAGTAGTGGAAGCGTTAACTAGCGGAAACGTTAAATACTGGAAGCGTTGTGTAGTGGAAGCGTTGACTAGCGGAGGCTTTGACTAGCGGAAGCGTTGACTAGTGAAAGCGTTGACTAGCGGAAGCTGTGACTAGCTGAAGCTTTGACTAGCGGAAGCGTTAAATACTGGAAGCGTTTACTAGCGGAAGCGTTAAGTACTGGAAGCATTGACTAGTGGAAAAAGCGTGTGACCTCCCATCACCTTAACACCCCGTGCACTGTCACTTCCTCGTCTATATGCCCTTCCCTCAACACCACCACCAATGGTCGAGGGAAAAATAGGTCACATGTGCGATTCCAACGTAAACAAGCACCATCACCTGAACCAAACAATAAATAGCAATAATGGCTCCTACAGATTATAAGAGAAAAGGAATGGCCTCTTGGAAGCTAAATTAAAAATAATGAAAGTAATAACTGAAGTGTGGGTTAAGACTCTTGCACCGTGCTGTATTTCTCCAACTAAAGCTGTCATAAAGATGCATCCCCAAAGGTGTTTTAATTACTAACGATCTTTTAAAAAAACCCAACTTTAATCATTGCTGTTGTGTTTTATGTAACAGTCTAATCTACAAAAAAAAGACTTTCTGTCCTTTTACATCATTTGCCTGGTTTTCATATTTATTGTTAAAATATTTAGAATCTGGATTGAACATTTTAAAGTTTCTTCCTGAATTTTGTCGGACCCCAAAAAAACCATCCGTTTTTAACAAGCCGTAATATACAAGGAAAGGTTTAATGTTTGTCTCTTTGTAATTTGGGCTGCTTTGCAGCTTTGCAGGCCAAGTGGGATATATCGTTGCAGGCATGAAGGATGTGAAAGAGGCCCAGATTGGTGACACGCTCTACCTGCAGGAGCGTCCTGTGGAGGCTCTGCCAGGGTTTAAACCTGCCAAAGCCATGGTCTTCGCTGGTAAGAGCTGGTCTTATCCACAGCTGCTTCTTGCTTTCAGATAACAAATTATATAACTATTAAAATGAAGCCATTAAGACCTTAGGCACCATCTGAATGTGGGAGCTGGTGTCGCCACGTGATGCATCAGATCGTAATGGGTTTACAGCTCTGAGTGCATTTTGTGTTTGTCAAGCCAGCATGGTGCAATCAGTGCCTTTAATGAAGAGTCTTGTTTGCTGCTGATGCGCACCCTTTATGTTTTTTGACTGTCCCTCAGGCATGTACCCAATGGACCAGTCAGAATACCCCGCCCTTCGCAGTGCCATTGAGAGGCTGACCCTGAATGACTCAAGTGTCACAGTGCAGAGAGACAGCAGTCTGGCCCTGGGAGCAGGCTGGAGGTCAGAACCAACACTTTGAATTAGAATAAAAAACGGTTTATAACCCCCAACCATGAAGCGGGTTATGGCTCGTACAGAAATGAGTGAAAGAAACACAAAGTCTTTTTTAAAATTAATTAAGAAGTGCACTTAAGCATTTAGACCTGACTTCTGGGGTCAATGTCTGGAACTTCTTTACTATGGAACAGTTCTCCTTATTGCTGCAAACCCCACTTTCCAATGAAGTTTAAAGTTACAAGGACACAATATTTAATGGTAAAAAATGATAAATGTTCTTTTTTTTTATTTGATTAACCTTTCATTTTAAATTTGATGCCATTTCCAAAAAACGCTGGGACAGAGTCACGATTACATGATGATCATGATAACTGTGCAGGTTCTCTGCTGGCATATTTTGTGCCACTCATTTGACGGCAGACAAGTCTGGACTGCAGACAGGCCGGTCTAGTACCTACAAAGCCATGCTGTAGAATGTCGCTTGGCGTTGTCCTGCTGAAATAAGCAGAAATGTTCCTGAAAAAGAAGCTGCTCCAAAACCTGTAAGTTTCTTTCAGTATTAAAGTAGCACTATTTAACTTTCTGACCTTAGAAATGTGTGTTTTATTTGCTTTGATGGAACAGTGACATTCATTATGTACATTCCTAGAGATGGGGGCAGCATGACTCATTGGGTAGAGTGGTTGTCTTGTAGCCTGAGGGTTGCCGGTTCGATCCTCGCCTGTCGAGGTGTCTCTGAGCAAGACACCGAACCCCTAATTCCTCCTGATGGGTCATGGTGAGCGCCTTGCATGGCAGCTTCCGCCATCAGTGTGTAAATGTTTGTGTGAATGTGACTTATATTGTAAAGCGCATTTACCATGTTGTTGACCAGGCTGAGAAAGCGTTTTTTCCTGGGATGCTGCAACGCTTTACAGCTGAATTTTGCTCACTACACACGCCAGCAACTGGATATCAACACTGGCTGTTTTAAATGTGTACTGTGGCTGATTCAAAGAAACTCAAGGGTATTTTATGAGATGAAAAGAAGGAAATAAAGAGAGAAAGGAAACAAAGACAAGAGTCTGCATCAGACTGACTTTTACTGGCTGGTGAGAGCTCAGAGAAGAGACAGGGCGCAAGATGGATGCTGAATTAAAGATGCATTACGTAACTTTCCTGACTTGTTTGATGGCAGAGTGATACCTATTATGTGCATTTCTGGAGCATCGTCCCGAGGATGAGAGACCACGATACAACTTTTTCTGGGGCGATTGCAAATCATTGTATTCTGTTGTCATTTATGTTTTACACAATTTCACTGGAACTGGACTTTGGACCAGAAAAAAAGTCCAAAATTTTGGTCTTTTTTTGTTTGTTTGTTGTTTCCTTCAGTTTGGACACAAACTTTTAATCAAATATGATTTATTGGCAATTAACTTTCATTGGGACATGTTGTAAGTTGCCAGAATCAACAGCCAAGTAAGAGTTTATTTACAATCACAGATTTAATGACCCATCTATCTGATGTAAATCAGTTTCTCTGACTTGCGCTGATTCAGATAATTTAGAAGGGTAATGCTCTGCTGGAACAGCTTTGGGTCGAGTTGAACTCTTTGCAGACAGTGTCTCTGAAATCAAAATACAAGTATTAATCACAGAACTTTGCTTCAGTTCTGGACCTTCCTGTTGTCTTGCAGACTTGGCTTCCTGGGTCTTCTCCATATGGAGGTGTTCAATCAGAGGCTGGAGCAGGAGTACAATGCCTCTGTCATAGTAACTGCTCCCACCGTGCCCTACAAGGCGGTCCTCTCCTCAGCCAAACTCATCAAGGTAAGAGCCCTTCCGGGTAATGCATCTTCTCTTTTACAGCCGAGTTCAGCTTATGCTGATTACAACAGAACGTTTCCACTCAGCGGAAAATTGATGCTAGATCAAGGCTGTCTTGTGCTACTGGTGTGTTTCCCTGTAGAATGATATATATCTGATAGGAAATCCTTAAGAGGACATTCTGTGCAAAGACAGAAGCTAATTTGAATAGATTGTGTGCTCAGATTGTATCATTACTGTGACCGAATTGTTAAAATATTCTTTGTTTTTCTGTCGTGTTTGGGTAGAAATTGAATGTGATATAATTATCACAAGTATCCCTCTGAGATTATACCTGTTAGATAAAAATCTGCAAGAATATTTAGATGGCTTAGAAAAGCCATGGGTGAGATCTGCACTGAAGGGCTGGAAGGAAGTTATAAAAGTGCAAACAGTAAGAAGATATTAAAATCTTAAGCTGGAGAGCAAATGTGACTCGGGCTTTATACTAAACAAAATGGACAATAGATTAAAAAATGCATAAAATTCCTGTTATAATATTAAATATGAAGTTATGAGTTCTCAAGATCTATAAAAGAAATTTATACCGAAAAATGAGGGTTGATTTTACAGTTAAGGAGCTTTTACAATCAAAACATCTAAATGAAAAACAGCAGTGAGGCCAACAAATTGTTTGTCCAGCTTTATATAAAATCGTGAATCACAGATTAATAGAGGACTAATTACTCAATTAAAAAGTATTACAAAAACTGAAAAATCCACCTAACAAAATATATGAAGAACACATGAGAAGGAAGGAGACCTCTTAGTTTGAGATGATGGATGGCAGGACGTTTGTGAAGCCCAGTGGAAATGAACAAAATCTCATTTACATAGTGAGATTTATTGTTGGCTCTTACTGGAGTTTTCAAAAGTTAAATTAAAATGACCTCTCGCATCATATTTGTTTCCCTTCATTCGGAACAGCTTCTGGATATTAAGAGGGGATTGTTTGGATGAATCTATATCCACTAAACTTGAGTATGCATAATTGAATAAATAAAGGATGGGTTGAATTCTTTATCCATTCATTCATTGTTCTTCTTCCAGGAACATGGCAGTGAGGAGATAACCATTGTGAATCCAGCTCAGTTCCCAGACAGATCGCTGGTGTCGGAGTATTTGGAGCCCATGGTGCTGGGTACCATCCTCTCGCCAGACATTTACACCGGCAAGATTATGAGTCTGTGCCTGGTAAGTACACAAAGTTCTGATTAGATTCATGAAAACGGTTTTTACATACAGGACATATTCTACTTAAAATTTAGTTTTGAGATCTTTAACCTCCTCTTGATGAGGCCTGTTTTTGTCTGCCTCCTGTCTGAAAGCACATACCTAAAATAAATGAAGTTGATCTTCACAACTACAAGGGTTGTATGTATGATCTTGGTCTCTGCAGAAAGAAGAGACGTGTGAGATTACTACAGAGATTATTAAAGGAAAACCAGGGGATGGCAGCTCAGTTCATCTAGGAATGAGTAAAGTCATGTCTGATGAGGAATTGTGCAAAAGCAGAAGGCAAAAAAAGTGAACCTGAGCAGTTTTCCAGGTGTTTTAGTAGATGTGTTATACAGGTCACTATCTCAGGAGGGATGGCCCCCACATTCACCCCAGAAACAAGAGGATCCAGAAAGATGATTGATGATTGATTTCAGACAAAGACAGAGTCATGGGAGAACATATTAGCAGAGATTTTTAAAAGTAGAAAAATCATGAATTCTGATTCTGCCATCTTTATAGGGAGTTTAATTAAGAAGATGTTAAACTGTTATCGGGTCATTAGCCACCAGTATCAGGCTATCTTCACACCAACGTGTTTGTAGTCCTGGTCTGGAAGCTCAATGCATAAAACCTCATTGCAGATTAATCGTGTGGTACTGCTCTAATTCCCACCCACAATGTGCTGTGGGCCAACCTGTCCTAAAATGAGTTGGTTGCAAACCGAGTGGAGTCGGGCCGAGCAGGTACTAATGGAAAAGGGCCATTAGTTACTTCATCTAATGTTGGCCGGTACAGAAATGGTCTCCATGGAAGGGTGGTTGTCAGGAAGCCATTCTTAAGGAAGGGAAACGGGCTGAGGTATGATACATGACACAAGACCTGGCCTGAAAATCAGCAGCAACGGGTCTGATGAAGGTATGAATCCTCCCCAGAGCCCAGACTTCATCATTACAGAAGCACCTCTGTCAAGTCCTTCAGGGAGCCTGGAGAACTATTCCTGAAGACTACTTAGGAAGAAAGTTTGTCTAAGAGGGTTCAGACTGTATAGATGCTTTTACCAAATATTGACTTTCAAGCTTATTGAATAATAAAAACTTAGTTTTTTACTTAAGTTTGCACTTATAGTAAATGGCTAAACTTATTTCCTGTTGTCAAGGAAATATTTAAAAAGATTAGATGTGTTGTGTGGAATTTCCAGCCAGAGGTGCTGAAATGTTGCCGAGGTGTATTCAGTGTTACAGAGTTTCTGACAGGATCTGCCGGAGTACATCTTTGCTTCTAAATCTACCTGCTGTCAAAGATAAAACACAGCACATGGAACAATTAAATTAAAACAGAAAGTTCCCCTTCTGTAATTTAAAATGGAGGAAATAAAATTAGCCTTTTCTGGTTATGTCTCCAAGCAGCCTCCATCAATTTTAGAGCTACCTCATGAGGTTGTTTCCCAAATTAGCCCTTCTTTGACAGGTGATTCATGAAATGCACACTACATTGATTATTTGTCCTCTTTCAGAATCGCAGGGCGGTCCAGAAGAACATGGTGTACATAGATGACCAGCGTGTCATGATGAAGTATCTCTTCCCTCTAAATGAAATCGTTGTAGATTTCTACGACCTCCTTAAATCCCTCTCGTCAGGATATGCCAGGTAAAGCTGATCAAGTCCTGTTTTTAATTCTAATAGTCAAACATATATACTCATAATAAATTTAAGAAGTTGTGCCTGTTTGTTCGTGATATTATCACTTTATACATTTTAAGGGATACGTTGAGTATATTGAATATATCACCCACCTCTACTTAAATTTAACAGCAATTGTGAAAAATTGTGCCTTTAAATGTGTTATACCAGATTATTTTCCTTCAAAAAACCCCCCACAAAAGTAGGTAATTTTTTTTCATCCTAATTTTTAAATTAGATTCTCTTGTTCTACTTTTAGGACTCTCCAGTCCCTTTACGAACAGACCTCATGTTAGATCTGCAGTTAGTAACATACAGTATCCTGTCTGAAAGCATGCCATGTGTTCAGCTCATCATCTTTTGATCTGACTTTGCACAGCTTCGATTATGAGAACACCGGCTTCCAGGCTGCTGATCTAATTAAGATGGATATTCTTCTCAATGGACAGCCAGTGGAAGAACTCACCACAATTGTACACAGGTACATTTTAAATTAACACCTTATTTTCTCTGTTACTACTGTCTCATGTGGCTTAACTGTAATGTTGCTGTCAAGGTGATCCCACGAAGCATGTACGTATTCGACACTAGAGATTGCAAAAAAAATGTGCCTCTCGGCAGTCGGTGTTAACAGGACTTTACACATCGGACAAATACTTAATTTTAAGTCTTACAAGGGCAGGAGAGGAACTTTACAGGAAAAAGATGATGCAAATCAGTGTTTAACATCCACTCTACCAAGGTTCAAGGGTGCATCACTTCACTAGCGATGGCCATCTGTCTCAGACCGTTCATTCTCTAAGCGCCGGTGCTGATCTGAATCAAGCCGAGCGTCTATATGTCACTGTAAGTAATGAGAAGGACCAATCACAGAATGGAAAATCATTTAGGGAGTACATTGGCTCCATATCCGCTTTAAGTCCAGTAATTTAATGTCATTTGTAAAAGAAAGTATGGTTTTATGTATCATGGCATAATAAAAGTAAACATCTGGTCCTTACCAGGTTGTAAAATTGGGGTAAATAAAATTTGATGAACAACAAACATGGCATGTTACACCATGTCATTATTTATTGAACAAAATGCAGAAGCAATGTGTGAAAATACCTGACTGCTAAGTAGCAGCAGGATGCTGTTAATCCAATTCACTAGATTACTTGATCATCAAATGTGAATTCCAACATGTGTGAATTCCCGTTATAAAAGCAAACGATTGGACAGTTTCCAGGTCTGGAGCATTACGAAATGTGTTAACACAATGAGCTCGTTTACATGACCAATAAATCAGATATCTGGAAGGAAACGGATAACTAATAATCTGATATGACACATCATGACAACGACATTCAAAAAACCCATGTCTACATTTTCCAGTCCATTATCGGATTATTATCGGAGTATGTTCATGGTGACATCACTTCCTGTTATTTTCAAATAATCTGCCTTAGCATTAGCTGCTAATGTGGAAGCTAATAAGCCGCTAAGTAGACTACATGTGGATGTTTTACTTTGTTTATGCTCCAACTTCCAGCTGCTGCACACCATCGTGTTTTACTTCTGTGTTCTGCTCATGTTGTGACGTCGTCACTTCCGTCTTTTTAACGGAAGACGTGGAAAAGACGTGACAGTTTTATGCCCATGCAGAGATGTAAAATGTGGCTGTCTACATGACCATGTGAATGATGTGATAACTCCAGAAATTAGATAATGATCAGATTTTTGGTGTGCATGTAAACAGGTTCAGTGCCAAGGAGGAAAGACATCAGCTATAATCTTAGCAAGTTCACCCTAAGAGCAGCCATGCAGTGAGCTGAGAAAGGACAGAACAATTAGAAAAAGACTTGTTTGGAAGTCTCTTCTCTCCAAAAAGAACATTTGAAATGACATTTGCTAACCTAAGCTGTGACAGCACGGCTTAGGTTAGCTAATTTACATCTGAACATAGCACACGAATTCTGGAACGTTTTGTGGATAGATGAGACCAAAATGGAGATGTTTGGTCAGAATATACAGTAGCGTGTTTGGAGAAAACCAAACACAGAATATCGGCTCAGACATTTCATACTAACTATCAAGCACGGTGGAGGAGGGTTGATGATTTGGGCTTGTTAGGGTAATGTAGGGGCCATTATTTCTCTTCATTGTTTGGTTCAGGTTTATTGTGGTGGTGCTATGTTTATGTTTGGGATGGCACAGGTGACCTATATTTTCCTCGACCATGTGGTGGTGTCGAGGTAGGCGTGGAGGTGACGGTGCACGGGGTGTTTGGGTGACAGGAGCTCACACGGTTTTTGCCGCTCGTCAACGCTACTTAATGCTTCTCTATGGCTTGTCACGCTTCTCATTGATAATAAATGGTTTTCAACTTTTCCGCTTACCACTTTTCCACGCAGCCTCCACTATACCTCCATACCTGTCATAGCCTCGGGACCATCAAGAATCTTGATTGTCATTATGCAAGGCACAATGACAGTAAGACACATAAGTAAAAAGTATAAAGTATAAAATAGAATAAACAGAATAAAGAATAAAAGTGATGGTGCAGAACAAATCTTTAAAGTGACCGGGGGGAATATATTACACATATTGCACAGTATTAAAGTGCACTGCAGTGGTAATGTCTGTCTGCCTGCTTGCCATCTATCCATACTGTTGCTGTAGACCGCCATCCTGGACCTCAGATCATCAATCATCCATTTTTTAATTCCTTCAATAAATGGAAACACACCCCAAACTCACATTTCTGTCTGGACATTGATTCAATGAAGCGCGTTACGACCAGGATCCCCCGCACCCGGAGCGACTAAAATGATGGAACTAGACAGTCGCTGCAGGTAAGTTTTACAAGTGTGTACTCTTTACAGGGACCGTGCATACAGTGCTGGGAAGGCCATGTGTGAGCGGCTGACGGACTCCATTCCCAGGCAGATGTTTGAGATTGCCGTCCAGGCAGCCATTGGAAGTAAGGTCATCGCAAGAGAAACGTAAGTACGAGATTTGCACTAAGCTGCTGGAATTGTTAGAAATGTACGAGATCCAAAATGGTACAATTATACTAATTGTGCCTCTTTCAGAATAAAGGCGTATAGAAAAAATGTTCTTGCAAAATGTGTAAGTCAACTTTTTTTTTCTTCTTTCCTCTTGCCGAAAAGTTCCTTGGAAAATAAACTCTTTGTTGTAATAATGTTTCTTGGTAGTAAATTTAATTCTGTTGGAAAGCATTTGGAAGGAAGATGAATTTGTGGGAGGAGCAGTAGAGTTTAGTATGTGGGTTTCACTCATGCCAACATTACGCTGAATGTTGCACCGATAGCGTGACAGCTTTTGGTAAAGGCAGTGTGATAGACACACACCCACACACACACACACACACTGGAAAACAAAGCTTGTTCACAGCCGAGAGGATTTAGTTGGAGTGAGACTTCTTTGTTACTTTAATTTGATTTCTAGCTATATATGTTTGCATCAGAAGAAAAAAATAAATAAAACTTAGACCTATAACGATTGTTAATGTGAGTTTGCACCTTTATAGTGTTTCTGTGGCTGTGTATGGTTCTTCCACATGCTACTGAAGTCTGTTTGCTAAATGAATAATTGTAAAAATACCAATATATCTTGTTTTGTCAGACTTAAATCAATCGTTGAGTCATCCAATCAGTTTATTATGGGCACAACCCACATCCTCAACCCTGCTTCTCATCCCACAGTCACATTTTCCACACAAATACAGGAAAACAAGCCGGCTTTTCTAACTGTATAAAAGTTACTGCTGAGACGTATAATTGCAACAGAAAAAATAATAAACCAAACACAAATTTCCTTTTTTTTTTTGCAAAGTTTATACAACATCAGGTGCCCTGACTTAGTTTTATTTTGTTTGTTTTTCATGCTAGTATGGAGGTGACATAACACGGAAGATGAAGCTACTGAAGAAACAGGCAGAAGGTAAAAAGAAGATGAGACGCATCGGCAATGTGGATGTTCCCAAAGACGCCTTCATTAGTGTGTTGAAGAGGAAAGAAAAATAGTGATGCATTATTGCTACAAGTATTTATATGGAGCCAGGCGTTGCTGTTGATGAGCTCTGCTACATTTTCTTTGAATAAAGCTCTAACTGTGATGCTGACAAAAATAAAAAATATAAGGAAAACAAATACCCAAAAACTCTTTAAAATGATCTAAACTTGGCTGTATTCAGTAGATCGTGTGATCTTTTATAGTACGCACTGTATGACTGCACTCGTGAACAAACAGTACTTTATAAGGCACTTCATAGTTCTAAAACAACACAAAAGAATAGATGTTCTTGTAAACTATATCCTTTTAAATCAAATCAGATCAAATCAAGTTTATTTGTATAGCCCTATATCACAACAAAGTTGTCTCAGAGGACTTTACAGAAAGAGGTGTAA
>JBAMHW010000007.1:32037103-32047103 GCA_037177495.1 Rhadinocentrus ornatus | reverse complement strand
CTGCTTGGTGCATAAGCACAAACAGTCAGGACCCGTCCCCCCACCTGAAGGCGGAGGGAGGCTACCCTTTCGTCCACCGGGGTAAGCCCCAACGTACAGGCGCCTGATTTCCTAATCAGGGAGTTTACTAATGAGAATTTGCTGTTGTTAGTAAAACAAAAGGAATAAAGCAAAGGCTAAATAATTTAGACTTCTTACTTTAAAGGTATGGCATGTTCAGATGAGGTTGAAAATGAGCAAATATTAAGATAAATAAGCCATAAAATTGTACTCTAGACTGAATGCAATACTTTCAAACCTCAGGGGCTTCAAACAATACACCAAGGTCTTTTTTTTTTTAAACTCAAAATTTTCTCTCAAGCACAGAAAAAGTTAAAAAAAAAGTCATTGAAAAGAGAGAAAATGGTAATTTTGCATCGTCGCTTCGGTTATGGAGCTGCCTTGTCGGTAGCTGAAACACATGCTGTATCTGTGATACATGGGACAGAATTTCGGCCTGTTAACGACGGCCATATTCATGATTTATATACAGCACTGCAACAAATATTAAAGGAACCTAGATACAGTTTGGTTGATGGAACAGAAATGTGCCACCTTTTTTTTTGCTGTAATTTGGGTGTTTTTCATCTGAAACTACCAAGATTGACACAGAAATGGATATGGGATTGTCATCAGCTGCAGCTTTCTCTGCTGTTATTCAGTATTCAGTGGTTATGACACATCTGTTGGTGCAGAATGGAAGTGGCTCTGCTGTGTGAACAGAATAGAAATTGCTCCAGGGACGTTTTTGTTGGGAGTAACTTACAGGAATTAAGTCAGTGTTCCTACAAATAGATTAGATCTTCTCGGTTTATTGTTGTAGCACAAATAGCAGTTATCATGCATGGTTTTATATCCAGTTATTATGGGATTAGCATTTAATTTAACAGTTTTCTTCTCAGATTTTCTGAGCATTCCAGCTTGAAAAGAACATCTATCAGATTTGATCATTATTGTAACGTCAGCAAGTACAGGAGCTGCTTAAACATTTCCAGACATTCAGAGCCTCGTAGCAGATTTAACAAGTCCGATATGCTCTGGTAGATTTACGCTAGCTAAATTAATTCAGTCGTCTTTGTCCTGTTGCAAATCCGTCCCCTTTTAATGCAAACTGAATAATTCCTCGGCTTACTTCACTGTATTCAATTTCCAAATTGGCACTTAGCTCTGGGGTTCGTCCCGGTCATTAGTCTGAGGCTGTCTCGCTTTCTGACACATGCAAGCTCTGTTGTTAATTTAAGGAAATTTTCTACACCACTGTGATTCATTATAACCTAAAACCTTTAGGGAGAAGATTCCCATTCCGTTTGTTTTCTTTGATTCTCCCTGCAGGAAGCAAGGCATCAGCATAGACGTGGTTGATGGGAGCCACCACAAATCCCTCGATAATGACTTCATTCATTTTTTATTTTGTCGTGGCTGTTCTACGTGTTGTGACAACCGTCCCCGAGGGTATCAATAAAGCTTGAGATGAACAGTTAAACTTGTTCGTGTGAATTCCAGCTTTTTTTTTGGTTAGATTTTCAAACAAACATTGCCCTGATTCCAGCCCACAAACAAGAAAATAAACTCAGACTTTATGCATTAAATGGTTGCAGTTTTAGACGTTTCTCAGAACTCTTTCCTTTTTTAATAACTGCAGTTTGACTGTGCTGAGGAGGAAAAGGGAAGCAATGAGATGCTGCAGCAAAAATGCACCATTAAATTTATTTTACACCATCACTGACTTCCAAGTAATTGAAAGCTGTGGGACGTTTCACTGCTTCTGTTTTGTTAAGTTTATGACTTCAGGGGATGAACCTTCGATGCCAAATGAGACAAGCTCTTTTTGTGTGAGCGGAAATCTCCTCCACTGCTAACAGTGAAATTTTACCCGTTTCCCTATGGCCATCATGTAAATATTATTACTTTTTGTCATTTCTTTCTTTTGTTTGTGAAATGGTATTGATAAAATAAGTTGTGACTTCAGGTTTTGCAGAGTAAATGACCATTGTGCTGCCCACTGTCAGACTGGAACCTGACACTCCAACTCTAAAAGTCCATTTATGCTTTCTGCATCATTTTCGTGCGTAGTTTGGTCTGTTTTGGGGGCCCTTGTGAATCCGTACCCTGACGGAGCAAATGGAGTTGTACTGCTAGAACCTGCAGAAGCAGTGTTGAGCAGTATAGCTGACATGAAAGCTGCGAAAAGAGCAAAGAAGAAGAAGAAGAAGCCATCACAGTGTATTTTAATGGCCGCACAGACCACTACTGTACTGTGGGAGCATAAATGGGCCTTTAATGGGCCTCCTTAAATTCACCACCCTCTAATTACCTTTATGGAGTAAATGTCCATGCGCAAAAAACTGCTATAAAATCACAAAATGTTCCATTTTTCTTTCTGTTTCTTTTGTTTTTTGCATGAAACAACTTTAGACCTGCTCAGAAATTCCAAACATTAAGTCTTTTTTAAGATTACCAGTTTCTTTGAATTATTGCATTATTTACTCCAAAAACAAAAAACAAAAACATGATTATTACTTCTGGGGATGTTTGTGGCAAATATGTCCATGCAGAAACCATTGATAGAAAATCATCTGATATCACTTTTCTTATTATATCGCTGTTCTTCGAGTCGCAGTAGTTTATATGGTTTTGCTTCTGTGTTCTTTGCCCTGCCGTGTAAGCTGGAATGGAGAAGCCTGGAGTGGTGGAGCAGGTCGACCTGGCTCCGACCCTGGCCCTTGGACTCGGCCTGCCCATATCTCAGAACAGCGTGGGTCGGGTCATCCCAGGCGTCTTGGAGGAAACCCCGCTCCGAGACCAGCTGCGCTTCCTGCATCTCAATGGTTACCAGCTCAGCTGCCTACTCAAAGACAGCATGTCTGATTACGAGAAAGGTGGGTGAAATTCTCCGTGTTCTGCATCCTGGCTAAAATCCAGGACCCTGTCTGACTGCTGGTCTCATCTTGCTGTATTGTTTCTGGACTCGTGATAGACTCAGTAGCTACTTGTTTCAGTCACACAGCAGCAAGTCTCTGGCAAATAATTTAAAATGTAGCTCAGAGCAAAATGCAGTTTTTTCTCCCACCTGCTGTCAATCAAACTCTTTTTTGAGGTTGGTTGAGCTGTCAAATATTCAGCGGGTCAGTTCCTGTTTTCACAGGCTTCACACAGACGTAGAAGCTGATTTAGATTTTTATGTGAGCTCTGTCTTTGGTGCTTATATGTAACTTATTGTTTTTTAGCCTGAGTTCAACTCTCATCCAGCTTTTCTTGTTCATTTGGCTCAGGAACCATGAAAAACTCTTTATTCACACCTGGATAGTCCGTTGGACTCTGCATTTGAGCCGCTTGAAATGTGAGTCCACTGTTTTGATCCAAATCAGAGTTTGTCTGCACATTCACAATAAATCTAGACAAAGCAGACTTATCAAGCAAACGGACTAGAATTCAAATAAAAAAGGCTGGGAATAACCAAGCACACCCATATATGAGTAAATATTCCACGTTTTACAATAAATACCAGTTTCATTGTGAAATGCCGACATTGTTATCTGTGTTGCTCTTCATCGTGCTGGATGTCCAACGTCTACCGGACATAATTTCAAACCAACACACAACACCGTGTGGTTTTCGGCTTCATGTGTGACCGAAATGGTTCTGTAGAGCTGTGCTACACCAGAACCAAGAGGAACTGCAGGGAACTAATCACTTGATCATGTATCAGCTATAGTTATTACTTTATATAAAAGCCTTATGACTCAAGGCTGTGGTGCAAACTGGTGAAATGATGGGTTGTTTACTGGGGAGGGGTGGTACCTGGAAATTGGACGGGTCAGCTGTTGAAAAGCAATTTCAAGCAAGGTCATTATTTTTTGTATCTAATGTATTATTCAGTCCACTTGGTGTTTGCTTTATCTGTCTTTCAAATTCTTAATATTTCTGAGCTGATTTCAAAACGAACATTGAGTGTTAAAAACCGTCTTATAGGTGGACAGGCATAAACTGTATTTTATTAAATAAAATAATGAATTGATTCTTGGTTATTGTTCAGGAAGTAGTTTCAGATTAGTGCTGCTAATACAGACAGATGGTGCAAGTCCATTGTGACTGAGTGTTTGCTTTAAGTAGAAGTCATGTGCATCAAAGTGTCTTCTCTTCGTGGTTAACCTGAAGCAGTCTGATTTAAATGAGGCCAGAATCATTTTCAGCTTATTAAAGCTCAGTGCCACTTTGATCCTCAACATAAATGGACTCCAGACTCTTAGATGGCATTTTGTTGTGAAATATCATTCAGAAGTAACAGATGATGATAAATAATCCCCCAAATGTCTTTGATTACTGTGTTCTTGCAGTGTCTTGTCACAAATTAATCAAATGTATTGACTGAAACTGCCACATGCAGTATACCAAGTGTAAAGAAACAAGCCATTTTTATTGCCAAGAAAGATCAACTCAGCTCCCACAGGAACTGAATGTCTAAAGAAAACCTGTCTAGAACTGATTTTTTTAAAGTGCATACATAAATTACCTTTCAAGTGCAAAGACTCCTCCCAGAAGACTTGAAGACTTCAGGTCTGTGGTCTGTTCTTGAACATTAATGCTTTCCACCCTTTGTGCAAATGCATGCACATAACTTCACATGGTTTTGCTCCCTGCTTAGATTTCGGGGTCACACTGTTTGTCAGAATTATCCATCTCTGAGCTTTCCTCCTAGCCCTCCTATTCACCCCCCTCTACTGCTGTCTCTCTGCTGCCGACCTTTACTTACTCAAACATTCAGTACACCAATGGCAGCCAGTGCTAATGTATGCTTGGTCAGAAGTAATGTGCTTTATCTTTTTGAGGAAAAGCTAGAAGGTGACAGAAAGCTAAACAAATGATCTCAAACAGGACAGTTTAGGAGGTAATTAGCTAAATAAAATGCAGCAAATCTAGCGACTTTTTCTGGTGCTATTGGAAACTTTTGCAGAATGACGTGAAAGCATATCTTGACCGTTTACTCTTCTCAATGAGCAGCGGGTGCTGCTGCAGACCCCAGTCCAAGCAGCATTCAAAGCAGGTTATGTTCACTTCTGATCCATGATCCATGATTAATGAAAATTAAATGTGCAAAGCTGCTGCTGGCGACCCCGCCCTGGCTTACAGTTCAATCTTAATGTCTAGGGCTGCAACTAGTGACTATTCTGATAATCAATTTGTCATCGACTATTACAACGACAAGGCGACCAATCGGATTATGCATCTCATAATTATAAAATGGCTCTTATTTCACTTTCAGCTTTTAAATCTTGCATGAGGTTGTTATGTAAGTCAGACGTGCCTTTTTTAAAAATGTCCGAGCATTGCGACGTACTTCCGTGGTATACAAGGTCCGCTTTACAAATCTCACATGTATTTAATTTGTTTTGTAAGTTTAACGTAAAAGTATCCCAAACTTTCGATGTCCTCTGTCGCCGTTTTGTTCCCTGTTCGGCCGCCATATGTTCCCCTGGCGGACTTTATTGCACACGTGCAACTCTCAACAGAGATAGAAAAGAAGACGATGTCTCACTCTGTAGTGTTTTTGGTTTTTTTACAATTGTCGACAGGTAAATTCGTTGTTGACTATTTTTATTGTCGACAACGTCTACTAATTGTTGCAGCCCTATTAATGTCTATTAATGAAGAATGTGGACGAAAACATTTAAAAAGTTAAAGTTCTGTAGCTTGCTGTAGACTAAAAATGGCACTTTAAATATAGGGGTTTGTTTACAGCAGGATAGTCCTCTAGACTTAGTCTGAATGTGGACTCAGTTGGGGGGTGTGACATTCTTCAGGACCAAGACTGCGTTCACGCTGCACTTCTGAAACAAATCGGACCTTTGAAATAACGTGTTCTACACCCCGCCAAAGGTGGCGCTGCAACTAGAATCACGTAGGGACGGGACACACAAAGCAGAAGAAACCTGGTTCATCTGTTGGTCAATAACTCGAACACTTTGCTTTCTACCACATAACTAAATTTGGAGCTGCATCAGGTCCTAGCTTCTTCCACTGTTGACCGCAAGCTTTTTCTCCCTTTTATAGCCTGCTATTGCCCCACACATACTTATGTTTTGGTTGTGTTAATCAATCAATCAAACTTTATTTATAAAGCACTTTTCATGTCATAGACAACACAAAGTACTTTACATGATTAAAAACATTTGTGCATATCTCATTTCACGCGTAAGAAAAGCAAAAAATAAAATAAGCCTTCACTTACATCAAAATGGAATTACATAATAAAAAAATCTTTCACACAGTCACACGCACACATATGTATACACACACACACACACCAAGCAGCCCCCTTCTATACATACATGACTCTCTAATTTCTGTCTCCAAAAACACAAATGTAGGTATAAAAAGTGATGAACATCTGGCCTGATGCTGCTGTGAGGAAAACAATATCATGGGGATCCATCCACACCAGGAGCCAGTCCACCCATGTCCAACAGCGGCAACCACTCCCATCCACAGCCATAAGGCTGCAGTGCAGGGCCCCAGCCACCCAGATAAGGGTGATCACCGTGGCAACAGCCCCCAGACTGAGCAGGCAAAACCCCCGGTGTGGAGGATCCGTACGAGGAAAACACTGGAGTTATGAAGATTAAATAACCGTAAGAAACAATAAGAACAGCTAATGATGATTGAATGAATAAATAAATGAATAAATAAATAAGAAGTAGTAGAGTTGACAAAAAATAAAATTAAATAACATAAAATAAAATAATGTAAAATAAGTTAAGATCGAACAAATTTAGTTAAAAGCTAAGCTAAAGAGGTAGGTCTTGAGCCTCTCATCAACCCACAATGCCGTGTGCTGAACCTGCAATTTACTTTTTAGTCGAGTGTCCGCTTCTTTTAATGTGTTTGCACACGAAATGAAGCTAACTTTCCAATGAAACGGACTAGGATTCGAATCAAAAAAGCCGGTGTGAATTCGCCCTAGGTCTGTTCAGTTTTGGCCCGGGATATTTTCTTTTTCTACTGTTTTAAATTAAAATGCAATTAAATACAATTTTCCAGACATTACTAGAGCTTGAGTTTACAACATTACTGTTGGTGTCTGTTATTTGATTCAGTCGTCTACTAAAATTCGTTGTTATACGATAAAAATGTGATAAATCAAGAATAATTAATTAAAAATCCTCTAATTAATTAGATTATTTATTTAAATCAAGTCAGACCCCCAGTTAAAATGAAAAGAATATATATAATATGCAGAGAAAAACTGATGTGTGGACAGATACAAGGAGCAAATGTTGCATTTTCACTATTTGACATTTAATACTTAAATATTTTTGCAGCACAATTTGTTCTTTTTTTGTTTTTTATCTACCCACTTGGGAAATCAAGAATCTTACCCAAGTCTCGCCAAAATAGAGGCAGTAAAGTTGATTATTCTTCAATGCTGGAAAGCTGGTTTGGCGTATTTTTAAGTGCCTAGTGGACATCTGTTAAGGTGAAATTTTAGAGTGTAAAAGAATTCAACTTTCTGTTGGATAAGAAGTGTCTGATTCCAGGATTTAATTATCTTTCTGCAGCCAGATTACGTGTATTAAAAAAGAAAAACGTATTTGCGTTGGTCAGTGTTAATTCACTCACAGCTTGTTGGTTGATGATTTTGTCATGTTGCGCCGCCTCCAAATCTTTGCCATCGTCTTACTACAACTAGGCTGCAGAATAACCTGCAACACAGAAGTAAGTTTTCCTATGTGGAGTCCTGGTCATGTAATGTTTAAACATCTTTGCTCTTCCTTCATGTACCTCAGCCTGGCTTCTTTATTTCAATCTTGACATTTTGGTTTTCTCGTGCCTGTAACCTCGGGCATCTTGAAGAGCCATTAACCAATCCCCACACTTTTAGACAGATGGAACATGGCCAGGGCCATCGATATTGCGTGATTCATGGCTGTGGCTTGAGGTTCCAATATTTCCACCAGCTCTTGTCTAACAAATTCACTAATTCATCACCTCTATGCTTATGCTGCTGAGATTGACTTTATACTGCAAATAATTGTTTTTAGGAAGGCGTATGTGTCACTGAAGTATACACGTAGCTCTGTCCTTCAACTGAATTCTAAAGCATTACAGTAAAATGCAAGGGGACATCCTTTTATCTCTTTTTATCATGTGAATGAGTCATAGCTTGTAGCACCCAGATAAACTGTACATAGGAATAAATCTTTTTTCTTTGCAGGAATATTACTGACACAAGAGATGGGGAAATAAAATAGTGTTTCAGAATGATGGATGAAATCATAAATGGGATTACTGAACTCTCGTCCCCGGGGAAACAAGCAATTAAAAGTGACAGTGTGTTTTTCTCACGAGTCTGCAGAGGCTTTTCTGAAATGAGACGAGCCACTTTTCTCAGTAGTTTCTGAGCTTTACTTTGTTCTCTAAACAGCTGATAGTCTAATAGTTATGCAACTGGTTCCTTGGCTTAGCAGCAAACCATTTTACATAGATGATAGATGACAGCCATTTTATATGTCACAGCTGACATTTTGCTTGAAATAGTGGGACAAGCTCAGATGTTTAAGAAAGGACTGCCTTCACCTTGAAAGCTCAGCTGGTGGGGCATCTGCCTCCCATGCAAGAGGCCCGAATTCAAATCCCACAGGGGATGAATGTTAACACCTTCCAGTTGGGTCCTTAGGCAAGACCCTTAATGCTACTACCTAACCACCTTCAGATGGAGGTCGCCTTGGAGAAAACTGTCTGCTAAATGACTGTAGAATAAAAGATTCCACTTCTGCACCTGTGCATGTTAGTTAGGTGTACTAACGTCCTCTCAGTGGTGTGCAACCCTCATAAGCCTTAAAACTCCAAGGCAGTTTTTTTTTGTCTGCCTGCTTTTCTTTTCCTTCTATTTAAAAACTCATGTGGAAGCTTAACCCTTTAAATCCCAGTCAACATCCAGAAAAGACTTTTTTCAGGACAGCCTTTGTTGTCAGATTATGAGACTAAAAGGATGTAAAATGAATGTATCAATAGATATAGCAGCATAAAGGCCAACAGTGACCAAGCTTCTCATCATCTGTTTATCATTCTCTTAAATTCTGGCTTTCAGGAAAATTATTATTAGCTTTGAATTTATACTCCTATTTCCCCTATTTACCTACTATCCTCACCATACCAACCTTAACTCAGCTTGTTTGTGGCATCACAGTGGGCTCAGAGCGCCATTATTTTTATTCTTTTCCGACAATAAAACCTTCTGCTCACTCGTTGGTCTGTAGCTGCTCCTGATTGGACATTACTGTCAGTTTCCTGATCTGATTGGTCAAAAGTTTAACCATGTGTCATAATTACTGGTAGTAGAGGTATTTTAGCAACATAGTAGTGATATAGATATTTTTATTATGAGAATGTGATAAACAATGCTGTTATCATGGCTGGATCACCCATTCTGGATTTCCATATTGACATAATCACAAAGCTGCTCTTTAGCTTGAGATCTGGTGACTGTGGAGGCCGTTGGAGTCCAGTAAACTCATGGTCATGTTCTAGAAAGCAGTTGGAGACGATCTGAGCTTTGTGACATGGTGCATTATCCTGCTGGAAGCAGCATCAGAAGATGCTGCACTATGGTCATGAAGGGATGGACATGGTCAGCCTCTGACATCAACAAGACATTTTGGTCCAGACAACTGCTGCTCACTGGATATTTTCTCTTCTTCAGACCATTTACTGGACACCCTAGAGATGGTTGTGTGTAGGGCTGCACAATATATCACAAATTTACCTTCATGGCAATACTAGCCTTTGCAATATACATATGGCAACAACTGTCTAAACTGCAATAAGTGGTAGTAGCTATTTGCATATTTTAGGGAAGTATTGTGATGCTGCTGCAAACGCTGCTGAGCCGTCATGCTCTGTGTGCGTCAGTGGCGAATCAAACGAACTGTTACTGTCCCGGATACCTGCTCTAGATGCAAAC
>JBAMHW010000007.1:32019801-32037003 GCA_037177495.1 Rhadinocentrus ornatus | reverse complement strand
GAGTTACAAGAATCTAGCGTTAGCTAAAACACGCTACTAGCGTTATTATAGCACAAGCTATAAAGTTCAGCAGACGTGCAGTGCAGCTCCATGTGAGGAAACATCAAAGCAGCAGCTTTATTTATGTTATTTATCGCAGGTCATTTCGTCATCGCAAGTTTCAACAGTGTTATCGCATCTTTTACTGATATCGTGGAGTCCTAGTTGTGTGTGAAAGTTCCAGTAGATCAGCAGTTTCTGAAAAATAACATAAAACTAACTACTCTTCCCTGTTTTCTTCATCATCCAGTGGAAAGTTTTGAGCAGTTTCGTGTGGCAGAAAAGGCTCATGGGAACTGGATGAAGCGCTACCTGGAAGGAAACACCTCTGAAGTGCTGACCAACATGGGCAAAAAGGTCCTGAAGCAATATCTGGAGGCTCTGGCTGCCATGAGCTCCACTCTCAGCAAGCAGCTGGGCAAATACGACATGTACTCGATGATCGCAGGCATGGTGTTTGTGTTTCAGGTGAGTTTCATAAATTAACTTTACTGTTCAGGCAGCATTGCGTCACTAAACTCACTAAGAAACATTTTGACACAGAATTTCTATTTTTATTTTAATTTGGCAGCAATTACTGACCTACTTTAAATTACCCTTGAACTCCACTAGATCACCGGTGCTGGTAGTGTGTAGCTCTGTGCAAATTGTTCCTAATAGCTAAGCTTTTAGGACTTTTTCCAGGCGTTTATATCCCGTCCAGGAAGTTTATAATCTATATGCAAAATGTTTATTGAGAAACTGTATATGGCAAATAGAAATGAGGATCTATCATTATTCATGACATTTGTGTAATAAAGAAAGATCGTAATCCCTATGTTGCTAAAAGACCTCTATTCTGACCTCGAAATTATGCTGAAGCTGCTTCCTGTCTACTTTCCACAACCCAGAGAGCTTAAATTGACATTAATGTCCAGGAGCAGTGCTGCAACGATTAGTCGACAATAAAAATAGTCGACAACGAATTTAACCATCAACTATTGTCGACAAAAAAAAAAAAATACAGATTGAGACATCGTCTTTTTTCCTATCTCTGCTGAGCATGCGCAATAAAGTCAGCCAGGGAAAAAATAAGGCAGCCGACCAGGGAACAAAGCGGCGGCAGAGGACGTCAAAATGAGGGGGCATTGGACTGTAGCCTCGTCCTTTATAACACCATCACGAGCCTCATCATACAGGAAAGGGAGAGACACGATTAAAATAGTGACGAGATGGCAGTGATGCCGTTTGCCCAAAGTGTTGATGAGTTTCTTAAATCCCGGTTGTTCACTGTGTTAACTGAGCGCTGGTCTTTGGCCAGAAAACAAGTTGTGTTTGTTTGTAACGTTTGTTTTCTCTCTGTGTCTCTGGGAGCTGGTGGATTATTTTGTCACGACTCACAAAAACGGAAAATTTTTCTATTTCCTCGTGTCGCGTCATAAGCCCCCGTGTGCACGTCTACGTGAACGAGCGCAACATTTCACATGCACGAATGTCGCCTGTCACTTGGCTGGAGGAGGGCAGCGATTTCCACCTTATTGCGCAACGTTTCATAGAAAATTAATAGAGAAGGAGCGACGTTGCCTCCCGTGTGTTCAGCCCATAACTTGAGAGGTGTTTGCAAGTCGAGTTGAATTAAACCAAAACGGCTGGGACTGTGGGAGGAGTCTGCAGCAGTGGGAGGAGTCTGCAGCGCAGCGCTGCAATGCCAGTGGCGCTCGATTTGTAACTGAAAACAACACAAGAGTAAACTGCGAAGGAGCAAAATAATCGGACCAATTTAATTTTTACGATCGTTGAAAACCCAGATCGTAAATGTGATTAAAATTCGATTAATCGCTCAGCCCTATCGGACTAACATAACAACCTCATACAAGATTTAAAAGCTGAAAGTGAAATAAGAGCCAATAATTATGAGACACATAATCCGATTAGTCGACTAGTCCTTTTAATAGTCGATGACTAATCGATTATCAGAATAGTCATTAGTCGCAGCCCTAATCAGGAGCAGCCAAACATCAACAATTGAGCAAAAGAAGAAAAATAACGCTCCACTATGGCTGGAATAAAGCCAAGAAGACGTTTCTAATGCATAGTGGTGCCTAAAAAATACAAGCTGAGTTGAAGTTGGTGTGGGGAGATAGTAGATAAATTGTAGCATAAAACTACATATAACTATAAATAACACCAAAAAAAAAAAACAGCCGGAGGAAAAGGTGTAATTATGTAAATAGTTTCTGTTGTGTGTTTGTTTTAATGCCAATATTTTTTTTCCTGAAAGCCAAGACTTGAGAGAATGATGTGCAGATGAGAGAAGGCTTGGGCACCGTTGATCTGTGTGTTATTTCTACAAAGTTCTGTTAGTAATAAATTCTGCTTTCTTCTTCTGGTCGGCCTTCATGCTGCTATATCTATTGATACATTCATTTTACATCATTTTAGCCTCATAATCTGAAAGCTGAGGCTGTCCTGGAAATATCATAGTGACTGGGATTAGAAGGGTTGAGCTTTTGGGTTGTGTTTTTATAGGGGGAAAAAAACAGACGGTCTAAAAAATATTAAATTATTAAATATCTAAACAAACCACATAAACTGTTGAGTTCATGCGGCTGTAAAAAGCTGCACAGATAACTGGTCAAACTTAAAAGTCTTTTCTCTCTGTCTCTCCGGGCCTTCCAGCTCCTGTTAGTGTTACTGCTGGCGATGCCCGAAGCGCTGAGCGCTGCAGCAGCCGTGGACCTCCCCATCCTCTCCTCCCTGCTCTCCCTGCCTTTCTACCTCTTGTGCCTGCTTCTGGCCTCAGTGCACGTCTTGGTGTGCACATCTGCAGAGAGCTCCTGTTACTTCTGCAGCCTGTCCTGGGGTCTCGTGTTTGCTGCTGTCGCCTTCTCCTCGGCCATGTTTTGTATTCTGATCTCCATAGCAACACGTAGACTCCCACTCGGACCAAAGATCCACTGGAAGGTGAGTAAGATCAATCAAACCACCCAAACACATCATAAGTGATGTTCCCTTAAAAATTGTAAACCTTTATACGCTAAGCTCATTTTAAAGACATATAATATTGGTGTGTTTAGCATTTTTTGATTTGCAGCAGGAGAAACACATTTAATTAACAGCAGCTCTGAGGTTTGGCTGCTCTTTGCTAGTCTTCATCCACCTTGTGATTAAGCTAAGTAACAAAAGTCTTTACTAATACGCTTTAAGTGATTTGATTGCTTCTGTACTGTGAGGGATAAAAAAAAGTTTTAGGAGATTTCCTAGAATCTGTGACATAACGATCACTGAATGCTTCTTGGTCGATTAGAGGATGTGGACAACATTTATATTCATCAAACACCGTGTTGTGCTTTTAATCAATGATTGTAAAGAACCACAATAATTATCCCTTAATTATTCCTCGGTATCACAGGAATACGATAAGGTAATAAGTATAGAGTCATTTACATCAGGGGCAGCTCTTCCATTTACTCGATGCCTTTGGGGTGCAACAATCTTTTGGGCCAAGTTTGTACTGACGCTGTGCTACTCAAATAAATCCCGCTAGAGGCAGCGCTGCATCAAGAATTACTGAAGGAGAAAACGAGCAAAACAATAAAGAATAAAAATGGCTCATCTGTTGGTTAATCCAGAACTTCTGTTTCCATCATATCGGAACAAAACATGGATCCGCATCAGATCCTTGCGGTCTTTGCTGATCATAGAGTTTTCCCCCATCGGACCATGAGCCATTTATTTATGCATTTGTTTTTATTGTATTTTTTTAATTTATATTTTTTATTTTTTTATCAATATTGTTGATGTGCAGCACTTTGGAGACGTCTTTTTTTTTTCTTTTTTTTTTTTCAATGTGCTTTATAAATAAGGTGGATTAGATTCTCCGGACCAGAGCCACCTTCCGTCCTACACACGCACATATTTTCGTTGTGTTTACCCACAATCCCCTTTGCTTTGTAGTCCACTTCATATATTTCATGAAGCAGACCAATACCCACATTTGTACGCAGACCATCACGCTTCTTTGGTCTGATTCAGTTTGTTTGCACATCTACACCCCTCAAAACAAACTGGGCACCCCGAGCAAATAGAGTAGGATTCGAATGAAAAAGGGTGGTGTAAATGAGCCCTGAGCATCAGAAAGTATCTGGCTTGTGAAAAAAGTTTCTTTATTATTCATTATTTACTTTTGTAATTCACTTCATTTACTTTGTTAATCATTATTACACATTTTCCATTATACTCATTTTAATGCATTATCTTGTTTTTACTTGTTTGACCCTGGACTGGGAACAGTGTGGTTCTAATAGGAGACAATGGGTTATACGAAGACAGGACATCTGCAAGATAAGACAGGTTTTTATGGGAAAGACGTGACTGTCTTATCTATCCCGTACCAGGCCGTGTAAGGGTTTCAGGTCCTTGAGGTCACAACACGGGTTATAAATAATCTTTCCTTTGTCTTTGCTCTTCAGAGCCTCCTGTGCTTTTCTGAGAATCTGTGAGATTCTCTCCTCAAATGTTCTTTCATCTGCTAAACTTTTTTAAACTAATAATTTTTCTTCAACAGGCTTCAGCCACCTGAAAATTAGACAAACTGTTCTCTTTTTTTAAACCTCTCACTGGAAGGTGAAGCTGGAAACACTTTTATTACACTAAGAACTCCACATCCATCGTGGAGACACAGCTGATCAAGCTGAACCTGCTGTCACTGTATCAAGAATTTAAATCAAATCACATGTGCTGCCCTTTTCCTGATCTGAGCCCCCTTTAAATAAAGAAAATTCTAGATCCGCCCCTGCAAAAGCACCACTTATTCTGTCCACACACCGATGGCACAGCCAAATAATCTGAAAATCTTCACCCAGGAAGGCATTTTGCTTAAAGTTCCTTTTCGTGCCCTAAAGAAGCAACGGTGCAAACGCAGAAAAAATTCTGCCTTTTTCAAGATACCCAAGTACCTGCAGACGGGGCCATAAACTCTTAGAGGTGTGTAAACTTCTTCTGGATAAACTGCTGAGGAAGAACATTTGACTGATAGTTTGTAGCTCAAATTTACTTCGTGATTTATTTTATGTTTCCCACAAAGCAGCAAGTTCGAATTATACCTCCACAACAAATTAAAACGAAAAGCCAATGTGTCTTTTTAAATGGTCTGAAAAGTCATTCTTCTTTTCCTGCTGCATCTATTTGCTCATTATACATTTTCTGTAAAGGTTACATCTCATTTCCCTCCTGGAAACTTGGAAAAACTGCTTACATGGCAGAAAAGTCGTAGGAAATCCTTTTCAGGCATTAGACTGGGTAAGAAAAGGATTCCCAGATCTACTGCAGGAAATATTCAGACTGCGGATGCTTCTGTGACTCGGGCTGTCGAGTTTAGTTTCACACATATAAACGTGTAAAAGGAGTTCTGGTTGAGTTGGTAGGTACCAATCAAAGAGAAAGGATCCTCATCTTTGGGAAAAGGCTAGAACAGAATGAGGATGGTAAAACGGTCTGTGGTCGGACTAATGCAGGCGCCGGGATGCAGACCAACCTTAAAGAGCTGAACTGCAGCCGATCAGGACAAAACTGGACTGTATGAGTATCTCTGGTACATAAGAGAAAACTTTAGATGGCAAGGATAAAAGTTCGTGATTCGAGACAGATGGATAGAAACTGGAAAGCTTCCAGCTTCGAACACACGTGCAGTAAAAATAGAAGAATATGAATAACTTTTATTTCTGGAGGGAAAATAAAATGTTGACTGTGTGTAAAACTAATAATTGTTGTGGCTCAACCTGTTGTTTCTCTTTATCTATTCTCTATTAATTTTTTACTTTTATTACATACCAATATAAAAAATCCTCCAAGTTAACCCAGAAAATATTAAAGATTCAATTTACATCAATATTAAAGTTAGACTTTGGAGCTTAAGCTAGTTTTATCTTTACATTCAGATAGTTTTTTCATGCCCTTTAGTCACAAACTTACAGTTTTGTGAGCTCTTAATGAAAATCTGCGACACACTTTGGTCAAAAAAACGGAGGTAGTACACCAGCTCCTTTTGCTAACCAGCCACTGTTTTGGGCAGACCTTGCTAGTACCCAGTTGGTACTACTTCTACTACTAGATGAAGGAGGTTTTATACTGAAGGGTTCTCTTCCCATCATAGACTATCTTGTGCTTCACTTCTTTCTGGATCCTCATGATGTTTCTAAGGTGAATGTGGGGGCTTTCCCTGAATACTCCTGACTGACCATTGAGGTGTCCATCATCATCATCATCGGCCGATGGTTTTCTGAGAAGTTACCTGCGTAGCACCTCTGTTAAAACACCTGGAAACCTGCTCAGGTTCACTTTCTTAACTTAAGTTCCTCATTAGACATAACTTTACTCATTCCTGGATGAACTGGGCTGCTCTCCTCTGGTTTTCTTTTAGGAGGGTTAGGGTTAGGGGAATTTACTCTGACACAGTAAACACACACAGAGTAACGTCTGTAGTAATCTCACATGTCTCAGCTTTCTGTAGAGACCAAGATTGAACGTACAGCCCTGCTAGTTGTGAAGATAAACTTCAAGATAACAGTTAAACAATTGAACAGGTGTACCTAATAAAGTGTAAAGTACAAGATTTATGTGTAATTTTATAAGGAAGGATACATTTTTTATATAATGGTAAAACCTTTACAAAGGAGTCATAATGCTTGTTCTTGTTTGGCGACTTCTCCAGCCGCAGAATGTGGACTAGATTAAAGCACTTTTTAAAGTTCACTTGTAGAAAATGCATCAATATTTCAGCAAAGATAAAACTTTATATTTATTGACTCTTTGCTGTAATTCTTTCCCAGCTGTAAAAGCTGTCACTTGATTCATTTAGTCCTGAATCCATTTTTACCTGAAACAGTTTTAAAGCTATTCTTAGAGGAACTGACTTTAGCTTTCATACATTAACTTGCCGTTAATGTCGGAATCAATATTTAGCCCTGATTGATTACTTTAAAAGCAGTGTATAGATTGGCTCCTGCTTCTGTTACAGGACTTGCACAGTGACGGCTTCATATCATGCCATGTTTTTTTTTCTTCCTTGTCTTTTTCTATTAGATTTTCAACCACAACTCATCATCACAAGCAAAATATTTAAATCTGTGTCCTTATTGTCCTGAATAATATCCAGTAGTCACTGATCACTAATCTAATATACTGTTACTATTTGCTGATTAGGATTATTCAGAACTACTAGTCAGGAGGGAAAAGAAGGAGAAACTAATTGGTACCAATGTGCAAAATGAAAAACAGAAGCGTTAAAACAAAGTTTTTGTTACAAGTTTGGATCTGAAAGTTTTATTTTATTTACCAGGTAAACCAGTTCTCATGTGCAATAATGACCTGGGCCAACAGCATTAACACTAAATGTTGCACACGTACAGCAACGGTGCAAGTTTACATCTAATTTTATTAAAATAATACATTAGATTGAATTTAATGTAATTTACATGTTTTAATATATAGTAAAACAATATCAAAAGTGTAAAAAAAGTAATTTTTCCCAAAAGTCTAAGAAGCAAATAATAGCAGAAGCAGCGCTCACAGGGAAACTTTGCAAGAAGTTTATCAAAGAGTCCGGTGGAAGGACTGAGTTTTAGCCTTCGTTGTAACTGGTTTCAGTCATTCGGGTGTAACTGGTTCCAGTCATTGGAAGGCCCTGACATACGATAAATAAGTCAATGTAGCCACAACCTCCCTCTCTTGATCCCTGCCAGTTTGAAACTGAAGATGCCAGCGCAATAGCAAGCCACCCTGCTCTGAGCCACCGGGAACACCTGCAGAGCTGTATCAGGATGCTTTTGACTTGAGTGTTGCCTTTAACACCATCATTCCAGAGATCCTGGTCAGTAAACCGGTCCGGCTGGGCCTTCTCCCCACCATCTGCTTCTGGGTCGAGGATTTTCTGACCAACCACTTCCAGTTTGTTAAACTTGGTCTCCATAGATCCACTTTTATTGCACTAAACATCGATGCTTCTCAGGGCTGTGTGTTGAGTCCTATTCTGGACACGCTCTATACCCATGACTGTCCTCTCATCAAACACCATTATAAAATTTGCTGACAACACAACTGTTGTTGGGCTCATTTTTGGAAGAGCGCAATCAGCATAGAAATGAGAGACAGAGTTTGTCCATTTGGAAGAACAACCTGGTTTTAAACACCAGAGAAAACGTGACTCAGACCAGGTCCACTCTTCATAAATGGGCAGTCTAATCCTTTAAATTCCTCGGTTCACCTCTCCTGGTCAGCCAATACCTCTGTTACGATGATGAGAGCTCGTCAGAGACTCCCATAGATATATACACGTAGATGTATATATCTCTGTCGCTGCTGTCCATAGGAACGATGCGTCAACGCGACCACCATCTTGGGCCGGGGGAAGCCGCGTCTACTTACTGTATTAGTCAACAGAGGCAGAGGTCTATCAACGATTTAAATCACCATAACTCGCTGAATTTCCAAACGATTTTCAATCGGTTTGGTTTGTCATAAATGTCACACCTATTTATAATGCAACAGATACATTTTTTTTATTTATATCATATACTTACACACACTCAGACACACACCCACATGCATACTGAATTTTTTTCTACAATACTCAGATGATGGTGATGCTCATATATGGAGTTATATTTGTGATTTCATTATGAATAATATGAAATATATATAAATAAAAGATAAAAGGAACGAGTTAAACAAAAAGAAAAATAAAACAAACAAAAAAAAAGGGATTGCCTAAATTAAAAATTTGCTAAAATACCTCAAAGTTATGTCTGATCCTCTCGCCATTTTGATAGAAAATAAAGAAGCCAAATTTACCTCTGATGTGACGAGCCCAACAAGTAATGAACCTGAAAAAAGGTACCGAGGAACACAACAGTATAAAACAGACACTTTTTAACACAGCGTGAAAGGAAAGAAAGTAAACAAGAATTCAAGACCAGAGAAATTTGTAAGAGTAAGTACTGAAAGGTTCATTCAGAAATAGTGAGTTTTATTATCATTTAGTGGGGACTGTTGTGTTAGTGAAATATTATGGTTACATGAGAAATTGTCATGACACTCACTTTGCAAAGATGGTGAGAAAAATTAAAAATGGTTTGTATCACTTCTTCCTTTAAACATGCTGACTGTCCAGTCCTGTCCAAGTCCTCTGCAGACGACTGAACAAAGTCTGTCCTGAGTGCTGCTACCCACGCCGCCGCCTCCATTTATCTTTTGGAAACATACAAAACAAATCCATCTGAACGTCGCTCAGTTCTCAGGTCTTCTGTAGCTACAGTTCAGCAGGTAAAGTTAATGTTAGCGCCATGGAGCTGATTTAATAGATAATGTTGGAATGACATGACCTACTTAGCCCAATTATACATGAAGTGGCTGATTGCCAGATGCCACTTAAAGTGGACATATCATGCTTTTAAATCCTTCCTTTTCACATGTAAATCATTCATTTATGGTCTATATAAAGTTGAACCACAAGGCTTTGGTCTGAATTCCTGGTTATTCTCCACACACCCTTGTTAACCCTTGTTCTGAGGCGCGTCTTTAGAACGACTCGTTTTGGTCTCTTTAAATGTGAATGAGGCATTTCATGCCCCGCCTCCCTCCAGGTCGCAGAGAGTTCCACTCCACCCCATTCGGCCATATTTGTAGTTTCATATCAGCGATACGATTATCTACCTTTTTATCGGCAACTTTACTAGAGATGTCAACAAGGGAAAATGTGTCCGTCCAGCCGTACGTGTTGGAGCCAGAGTCTGACCCTGAGCAGGAGAATGAAGACGACGAACCTGCAGAACCACGGCTTCAGATGAATGCATCGCAGTGGTGTGTTAGCACAGTATTTACTGTATGGAGAAACTTTTTAACACCCAGCCCCAACAGACCAGACGGGGATCATCGAAAGGATTTATTTACAGGATCAAAATATGATAAATAAATGTTGCGACTGTCTCTGAGTGAAAACCCCAGTTAGGTCGTCCTCTCTCCCTTTCTATTCGTCCCTCACTGATAAGTTCCCCAGACACTTCTATGTCGAGGGGGGCGGCGTGGCTCGGCAAGGTAGAGCAGTTGTCTTGTAACCTTAGGGTTGCCGGTTCGATCCAAGTTGAGTTCATGTCGAGGTGTCCTTGGCCAAGACACCGAACCCCTAATTGCTCCTGATGGGACGTGGTGAGCACCGTGCATGGCAGCCTCGCCATCAGTGTGTGAATTGGTGAATGTGATGGATAAAAGCGTTATATAAGTACGGACCATTTACAATTTACCATTTTTCATCATCCATGTCGTCTCTACCAGCTGTTGCCCCCCACCCCCTACACTACTTTTTCCACACTACCACAATATGAATAAGACAAACACGGCTACGACATTGTAAAAGAGGTAGCTAACGCGAGCGTCAAAAACGTCACTGAATGCATTTGGCTCATGTTTCCCTACACGAAACGGCAAAAAACAAAGCCAAATAATTTTATTCAAAGCATACAGTGCAGTTGTATCCTCAGGTAGGAAGCTAAAAGCTAGCACACAGCGCTAACAGACGCAGAACACATCATAACAATGGCCAGCACATCATATCTGCACACAAAATGCACGTCTAAAATAAAGCTTGACGTAATTTTAGGGTTATTTCCAGCTTACCGCTTTGCTGTGTCCGTCGTTTCCATAGAGATGGAACTGACCATCATTCAGACCAAGTCTTTCTGCAAATTCATCTTGATACTGGCGGAGGTTGCTGAAGCACTTGTCCTTGAAGTGCTTCGCACAAACAAAATGTACTTTTCCCACTGATGTTGGTACATTTCCATGAAAAATTTAATTCAACCAGGCACTTCGAAGAGGCTCTGATGCTGGGGGGGGGGGATGTAGGGAATTGTGTCCAACACCCAACAACCGCACATTTTGACTTGTCTCCTGGTAACTTCGTTATAACTAAACTTGGACTACAAAATCCCTTTGAGAAAAAAAATTTACAAAATTGGATCCCCGGAAGTCCATGACCTTATTTAGCAGACCCACATCAAATACTGAGGCATAATAGATAACGAAACGTAGTAGTGAATAGAGAAAACTAACCAGACTGAAAAATACGACCCACAAAGATATAAGGATGTATACACAGCATCAGGAGAGAATGTATTTCTACATTGATAAACACTAATAGTGCACAAAAACATGTATTTAAGAGCTAAAAAAGTGTATTTTTCATGATATGTCCCCTTTAAATCATCTTACTGTAATCATTGTCTTACTAACAAAAACATTTTTTTTTCTTGTCCTGACATGAACCGGTTTAATTTATTTTAGCTTAAGAAATAAATCAAATTCAACAAGTTCATAACAGTTAAATAATACAAACTCTCTTCTTACTTGTGAAATGTTCCCTTGTTTCTTGGTTTGGGTGTTACTTCACGGTAACATCTGTATGCAGCACAAAAATCTGGCATTTTGGTTTCACACTGGTCTGACCAGGTCTGAAACCCCGGCCCAAGATGGCGGCCGTGTTGACGTGCCTGACAAGCCCAAATGCGCCATCAACGTGCATATCTATCTATGAGAGACTTTCTGAGAGTTTGTTAGCATTAACTGGCATAACAAACGTCAAAACACCCGTCGTGTCAGGTCCAGCTGGACGGCAACATGGACACGTACAATTTAGTGTCAGATTGACGAGTGGTCACCAAAATTTACTGTGTTTTTGTTGTTGACATGAAAGCACGTCATGTCTTCTCTGCTCTCTGATTGGCCGATGTGAACACACCGCCATCAGCGGACCAACAGCATCAGCCACTGCCACCCTCAGTGTCACGCACAGACAAAGTAAAGCTCAGTCTTCTTCGCATTCACATTAAAGTTTTCCACTTTTGTTCGAACAGACAAAAAGTATCTGTACTTCCAGGTTTTCTTGACTTGAAAAGTCGGATTCTCATCTTTTCTGCTTTGACATCCTTCTTCCTTAAAGAAGAAGGAACAGGCCAGACACCCAGGTATTTGTAGGTGTTAACGAACTGGATTTCTAAACCATCAACAGTGGGAAGATTTTGTGAGGGTAGTTGGATTGTGGTAAGTTTCTGTTGAAAATCACATTTTTCACTTGTTTTAGGGAGAAGATGGCGGTTTGTGAAGGCCAACAGCAAACTTTAGGAAGTGACTCAAATGATCGTGTCGTTGACAACATGCACAACTTTAAAATTAAATCGCTGCCTTGGTTAATAAATGGGATTAGAAATCCAGTTAAATCTAATGTCATATCCCTAAAGTGAGTTTGGGAATTTATTTCTAGAAATACAAGAATCTTAGAAACATGGAACAAGAAGAAGGCTAAAAAATTAAAGATACCCGTAATAATAAGAAGCAAATAAGCTCCTGACCAATGATTTAAATGAGTCTCCTAACCTTGGTAAGTTCTCCGAAGCAATACAGGAGTTTGACTAGATTTCTTTCTTTTCTTTTTTTACCAGAGTGAAATAGTTATAGCTGGAATTAGGAAGCTGGCAGCTGATATTACAGATGATTGAGTCAGAAATGCTGTTTCACTGCTGCTTGATGGAAAGGCAGGTTCAGCGCTCTGCCTGGGGACTGATAAATCATATACTCACATTGTTTTGTGTTGTTGTTTTCTTTCTCCACATCCTTTTTATTGCACTAACATGATGAAGATTAGATTTTAACTGGCAAAGATGACACCTCCAAAAATTTGATGCAAAAAGGTAATTTTATGGCATTTCATTGAGCTTGGTGGTGCTACGCAGACAGCTTCGCTATGTTGGGAAGTTCATGTTGGCTGATTAATGCTACTCTGGACAAGGCCCTGAGACTTATTGGAAAATACTTTTGCCATTTACTCTTTTCAGGTCAAGAGATAAGCCTGAGGTTCAGCATCTGATGAGATAATCAATACTACACCACTCATATCTGTTTGATTGTAATAAGGAAGGACCCAGAAGCTGATTAGCTTTGTTTTACACAGGAATAAATAAAGAGGAAAAAAATCAGAACCCGTGAAGCTCACAGATAAATCTGGTTTGTTGAAATAAAGAAAACACAGTTTATCTTGTACAGTCGGTTAGGTGACAGCATTTTTCTTTTTGACTCTGTTGGCTGGAGCAGTCAGCAGACCTGAGACGACATTAATGTTTCATACACTGAAGGCATGACAGGAATATAATGTGGTCCTGACCCGGGAGGTGATTTAATGTGTTGAAGCAAAAGTTTAAAACTTATCTTGGAACTGGTAACCGATTCAGCGACTCCATAAAAGTAGAATATGTTCTAATTTCTCTGTTTCAAACCGAAGAAAAGAATGGAGCTTAAGTTTTATTGTGTTGGGATGGGAAACCTGGTTGTCTTGTCATAAACCTTTGGGTGAGAAAGAGAAATATATATATATGTGTGTGTGTGTGTGTATATATATATATATATATTTATATATATATACTGTATATATATACACAAATGTATGTATGTATATGTGTGTGTGTATATTAGTGGGCAACAATTAAAATTTTTAATTGCAAATAATTGCCTTTAAAAGAAGGCCTACTGCTACATGAAAAGAATGTAGTGAATTTTGGTTTACAAACACTAAATCAGGGGTCTGCAACCTGCGGCTCCGGAGCAGCAAGTGGACCTTCCACAATGGCTCTTAATACATGACTAAAATGCTAAAGAACTAACGTTTTTAAAAATAGATATAATATCAAATGCAGTTTCTTTTTTTTTTAGCAATTTTTCTGGGTTTTTAGTGAAATAATTTCATTAAATTTGCATAACATAACACTTAAAGTAGCAGTAATATTTTTCCATTAGCTTGTAAACTATGGACGTTTTAATCTTTATTTGTTTTTTAAACATTTTCCATAAAAATCTATATCACATTGAAGAAAGTCTGTCTATCCTCTTCTTTTGCAAAGGTTTTATGTTTTTCTTTATTTTAATACCTAAAAATAGAAATAAAATGTGTTTTTTCAAAAATTACAACAAATGTCCTACAGTAGATATTAATCTGCGTCTCTAAAGAAGTTTTATTTAACTGGCTGAGGGAAAAATGGCTCTTTGGATTGTAAAGGCTGCAGCAACAGTTAAAATATTTCTTCATTTATGTTTATAAAATCAAATATTTATGACAAAGGAGGATGAAATGTTCAGGATTTACTAACTAAAAGGTAACAAGTCAGCAGGATGAATTTAAAGCTGTGAAGCTGCTTCTTCTAAACACAGAAGGAACAATAACTGATGAATATCAGCATCAGGTGAACAGACAGAAAGCAGGATTACAATCTCACAGCTTCTAGGTGGTGAGGAGAGAGAAATATTTACAATATGCACAATAACTTCCATCCATGCACCTTTAGTGCTTCATTTTCCAGATTTCTGCCTCTAACTTTTCATTCTTAGCTTGACTGTTTAGCTTCACCTCTGCACCTGCACCCTCCGCTACCAGGAGTTAAGGGGTTAACACCTCGTTTCCCAGTGTAGCCACAGATGTGTAAATGTAACTATAAACATGTGTGGTATCCACAGAAAGTCCAGAATCGCAGCTAACAGCTCAGTAAAACCGTTTCTGTGTCTACCATACATAGTTAGGACAACATTTATTAAAAGACCAGGTACACAAAGTCACAAAAAATATGTAAACACAAATTATGTCTCCCCGTGTCGACTGATGGCATGAACACGGACAAACGGCTTCTCTACTAAAAGCTGACATACTGTAAGTTTCATCTCGTTATGACCAGGATTTACTGAACCAGAGGCAGAAGAAGTCCCGATTTATGTTATAGGTCTGTAACACGTAGTCTATAATGTCTTACCTTTGCTGTCCTGCCTCAAAACTTATATCTACCAAGATAAAACTGCTTTTAGTTAAAAAAAACATGAACAAAATATATTTTCATTGTTTTTTGGGAGCAGTTTCTCGTCTAATAATCACAATTATCTGCCCGTCTGCATGGGGTTTGATGGACAAAGAGAAATCTTGGTTCTTTTTCTTCTTTCTTAAGTTCCAGAAAGAAAATGTCGCTTCATTTTTATGAACCCGCTCTCACCTGATTACACCAGATGCACCGCGGCAGGCAGGCATATTCATCCCCAAGGGGAAATGAAGTTGTCCTAGCAGTCCGGTAAAGTACACAAAATACACAAAGTTGATTGATTGATTGATTGAAGTTTATTTGAACATGATGACAAATATAAAAACAAAAATTAAATGCATCATCAAAAAAGAAAACACAAAAGGTTGAAATGGAGTAGGTGGAAGCATAAGCCTATATAATCCCAATCGCTGTAAATTCACATTCTCACAACCACTACCAGCCGCATAGTCGTACAGCCGTTACAGCATTTGATCCATACAATCAATATCTCCCTATGGAATATGTTTTTATCATCAAACTATGTAATAACAATAATCATCGCGCTAACAACAATACAGTAATAATAATAATATTAGTGATAATAATAATATTAGTGATACCCATATAGTAATATTATCCTTATTATGTTACATACACATTGTTACATAATCTATAACATGAATATTATATTAAAGTATGTAATTAAATATATATAATATATATATGAATCATTAAAGCATATAATATTAAAGTAAAGTGTATTTTTATAATTGTTGCCCCAGACTTCTATACACTATAGTAAGGTAATTGTAGGAGACACAGATGAAGATGTGGTGCATGGTACGCTTGGGTGTGTGTGCTGCAGAAGGTGGTTGTTGTGGGCGTGCGCACTCACCTGTGACACAGATGAATGGTCCGTACTTATATAGCTGTGTAGCTATATAGCGCTCTTATCCAAAGAGCATGCACTGATGGCGGCAGCTGCCATGCAAGATGCTCACCACGACCCATCATGAGCAACTAGGGGTTTGGTGTCTTGCCCAAGGACACCTCGACATGAACTTGCCTTGGCTGAGGATCGAACCGGCAACCCTATGATTACTAGACGACCGCTCTACCTTGCAGAGCCACGCCGCCCCAAATGATGAGGGTTGGGCATAGTTTTTATGTGAAGCACTTTGTGCTACTTCTTGTATTGAACGTGTTTTATAAAGCAAACTTGAATCGGAGAGCAGAGAAAACATCTTTGTTCGCCATGACATTTCATCTGAAAAGTTGTCGGCAAAAAAACCCAACAGTCATCTCTAATTTAGAGTTTTGTACGTAGAGCCAATAAAAAATAAAGATTATCCATAAACCTGAGTCAACAACTGTGGCAAAATTAAATAAAAGGGTTTTAAGGCTTTTAAATGTTGCAAAAAATAAAAAAAACATCCTGTTTTGTTAAATCATAAAATTATTTGCAGCCACTGTTTTAAAGTCCTCAATGTGTCCCTACTTGTTATTGAGTTTTAAGTGTAACTACCATACTTAAATATTTAACGACCCAACATGTTATAAATAAACAAGTTTCTGCTTGAAGCTATTTTTTGCTATTTTGAAGGAAAATCAATTCTCAAACAGCTCAGTCCCAAAGCAAGTCCACCGCCGTAGCCTGCAGGTAGTGTATGTAACCACTCAGCCTCTCTGTCATCAAGGTAAACACAAGCTAGGATGCATGCCTGTTGTTCGGTGGGCTGAAATATTACTACCGAGCTAAGAAGCTGCCTGAACTCTATTTGAACTGACTTTGCATTGATTTAAATCGTTTTCATACAAGTACCAAGCTGGAAAAACTTCAGGTGGGCCACGATTTATTAATGACATCTCATGGTCACCGTGGAAACGTTTTAAAAGCCGTAGGTGGTTGTGAGGGATAAACGGATGCTTTCAAAATTCTTTTCTGCTCATCAACAGCAGTTTTAAAAGAAAGTTGGAAAAAATAAGTTTACTTATTTTTGTCTTTTTGGTCTGAATGAGTGAATCAGCTGCAAATGGAGTAAAATTAAACAAGTCTATTATAAAGCACATGGGTCATTTAACCCTTTGAAGCTTAACCCCCCCCAAAAATGACCAGAAAATTCTCTCTTTATTAAACTAGTCTTTATTTGGCCTTTTAACAAAATGTAAATTATACATATATATATATATATATATATATATATATATATATGTGTGTATGTATGTGTATGTATATATATGTATATGACGCGTCTTCTTGTCTCTAGCCATTTTCGTTTATATATATATCTTTTATCAT
>JBAMHW010000007.1:31956788-31971188 GCA_037177495.1 Rhadinocentrus ornatus | reverse complement strand
GCCAAGAAGACGTTTGTGATGCACGGCTGAGCTGGAGTTGCTTTAGTGAGGATAGCAGGTAAATAGTAGCAGGAATAAGTGCAGATGTGCATAAGGGAAAAGGTCACTGTTGATCTGTGTGTTTAGTACATGAGTACTGTTAATAATATGTTTTCTTATTCTGGTCGGCCTTTATGCTGCTATATCTATTGATACATTCATTTCATATTATTTTTGCCTCGTAATCTGACAACTGAGGCTTTCCTGGAAAGATTAAATCCTCTAATGTCTGTAGACTGTGATTAAGAGTAGAGCTAGTACAAGCATTTTACATTTAGAAAACCATGTGGATCAAAGTAGAAAAAGAAAGGGCTTGCAGTTTTAAGGGTTAAGCAGACATTTTTATAAGATTTGCGGTATTAGTGATTAGCCGCCCATTAAATTGTCTTTCAGCTTGGTGCGGCCGGGTGGAGGCCATCTGTCTTCTGCTCTGGAAGGGTGGATGACAAACTGCACGATCACTTTCCCTGGAGATTCTGTTGTTAAAGTCTCCTCCTGACTTAGATAAACTAGACAAGAAACCATCTGTGAAAGTCCACCTTGTGTATCTTAACATGCAGCATAGTAGTAGGAGGAGGACAATTTAGTAATCATCCTTCTATCTGCTTTCCTCCCACTAAATAATTATTTTATGCCTTCAGGAGCTGGAATTCAATGCCACCATTAAAGGAACCACACATTTTCCGCTTTGCTTGCTTCTGAGTAGGAGTCTCTTAAAATCCTCCAAAGTGATGATGCACCCAACATGTCTTTTTATTCTGAAATGTAAAGCATTGAAAAGCTCAATTCAGTTTATTTGAAACAAAAAATGTCCAGCATTAAACAGAAATTTGCCAGCAACCACATTGAGTTTTAATTCCCACAGAAATAAAATCAATATAAAAGTACACTTAGATTTTCTATTGAATGACTTATTTTTTCTGTGAATGTTTCATTTTTGTTTCCCAGCCCAACAGATTTATCTGGAGGTTACTGTCAGAAATCGATTTGTGGCTTCATAAACACACTTGTCATCTGTGCAGTCAGTCATGTTATATTAATCTTTTTGGTTTATGTTGTGTCCAACCATCCATTTTCACCACTTACACAGTTTTAGGTCACTCCATCAACCTTTTCTTTGTTTTTTTTCTCGGCCGTGTCCTCTGCAGCTTATCCTGACACTTATAAAAGGCATTCACTGTAATCTCTCTGGGAGGCTCGGGGCTCGTCCTGTCCTCATGCTGGCAGGTCGAACTGGATGCTTTTGTCCCAAAGGTGCAGCCAAGTGTCTCCAAACAGACACACTTCAATGTCCACAGGTCAGTTAGGGTAAAACTGCAGCATGACGGTTTTCAGGATGCAGAAAACTGGAATAGAAAAGATGGCGCCGGTGTGTGTGGCTTGCCATCTACTGTTAATCTTGTTAATGATCATGTCTGTTTTGAATGGTTTGTATTTATATAGCACTTTTACCCAAATGGCTTTACATTATACATCACATTCACACACTGATGGCGGAAGCTGCCATGCAAGGCGCTCAACCACAACCCATCAGGAGCAATTTGGGGTTCAGTGTCTTGCCCAGGGACACCTCAACATGAGCTTGACAGGCCGAGGATCAAACCGGCAACCCTCAGGCTACAAGATGACCACTCTACCCACTGAGCCATGCTGCCTGCTTTGTGGATAATGTCATCTCCATGTTGGTTTATTAAGGCCAAACACTTTTAGATCTTCGTCATTCACATTGATTATTAAGGAGAAATGAAGAAAAACTGTGTTTAGAATAATCTGGAACACAGTGTAGTTTACTCCAGAATACAGGCTTTTCTGACAGAAGTGCATCGTGGGAGCAGGTAAACCTCATCCTGAAGCTCATATGAAGATGTGGAGTAACCCACCTCAACCAGTGGACTCCAGTATGAGGGGTGCAGACATCTACAGACCCTCCTCTCTGCGACCTGCAGCCACACCAGCGTGCAAAAATGTGATATTATCATTCCTATATTAGTAGCACTATTACTTTTACCCTTATTGTTATTACTACAATTATAATTACTATATAGCTCTATTCTTTAAGGAGATATTTGTATAAAACTGCATATTGTTCAAATCAAATTTTATTTATAGAGCACTTTTCATGCACAAAGGAACACAAAGTGCTTTACATTATAAAATTAAATTATGTATATTAAACACTAAATTTAAAAGCATTTACACAACATTAAGGAGAAATATTATTATTATTGTTCTATTCAATGATTATGTAATGCCCATTAGTTATCAATAATAAATTTGATTATAGTATAATGGGATTAGATAAGCTCCCACTTCCATCCACTTCTTTTAAACTTTCATGTTTTTTTTTGTGTGTTTTTTTTTCTATTTTTGCTTTTCTATTTTGCCATTATGTTCAAAAAGACTTTCTCAATCAATTAATCAATGCACCGGTTTGCTCAGTCTGGTGCTCATAAAAAGCCTCCACAAATCTGCTCGTTGCTTTTCAACTCCAGCTGAAAGGAGAGCGTCTGCTTTCTGTCCAAGCTTCATGCTGAGAATTAGAATAAATGATTATTTGGAAAAGATAAAAAGCACCCTGTCTTTTATTCTTCTGTCCTGTCACATTTGGAGGAGCTGACGTTGGCCATCCAACTCCTTTTTTGCTCATCTTTCGCTTGCTTCCACCGAGCTTTCACCGTATTATCAATCACATCCGAACTGACAAACTTTCAGGATTGATTAATTATATTTTCTGTGATAAATTTATCTGTTGCAATCATTATTTATGCTTAGTAATAGATCAAATAGTCAGTATTAATATGGGACAAAGATCCCCAGAGTGGAAACTGGGAGTGACCACCACACTGCTGCTTTTTTCACCGTCGTTTTGAAATCTCGCACTTCATTTCTCGTAATGAATAAGAATCCGAAAAAACTGCTACACACAACCCGCCAACACCAGCAGGAAGATCAGTTTAGTAATTAGACCACGGACGAGCATTCAATGGACAAACAGGAAAAAGAAGAGTCTGAAATTTAACAAATTCAAATTTTTTAATCAAAAGTAGTTTGTTATACAGAGGAGATCAACTTTAACTTAATGAAAACAAGCCCTAATCATCACCCCTCCACCACCGTGCGTATGAGCTGTTTGATCTGCTGAGTTTACTTCTGTGAATTATGACCAAACAATCTCCACTCTGCTCTCATTCAGCCTCCTTCCCGACCTTATTTGTACAAGTCTTCATGAACTTGTTTATAATAGTAAAGTTTTCATTATTATTGTTGTTGTATATGAAAAAAATGTTACAACAAAGAAAAAAGAATTTTAAGAAAAGACTCAGATTTATAAACACGTTCTTTTACTGCGAAATTGATCGTATCTTTTCTCATAGATTGATGAACACCGATGAACCTGAGGGTGCAGAAACAGAACAGAAGTGAGACAGAGATGGAAAAAAAACCCATAATGCCAAAAGAATGAATGAAAACAAAATATAATAATGAGTTTGTGCACTGAAGCCTGTTTGTCCTTATTTCTAATGTGATAAATTGGTTATAAATCATCCCACGGTGAGATTCAAACCATATAAAAGGAGTTTAATGTGCAAAGGGGTCATAAATTACTACTGAACTTGGACAGCAGCCTGCAATGCCAAATTAATATCTATAGCTCATTTAACACAAGGTTGACCAAAGTGCTTTACAAATAGATGCAAAATGAAACATAAAAACAAATAAGTACAATTAAATGACTAAAACAGGTTAAACCAAAGAGACACACAAAAAAAACAACTAATGGCACTCAAATTGAACATGATTTAAAAGCCAAGGTAAGAAAAGAAAGGAAAGTGTGGTCCCAGTAACGGGTCAGGACGAACATGGCGTGGTGAGTATAGAGGAAGGTGGGACACCGCTGGATAAATCTTTGTCTCTCTTTACATATTAAACCTTCTACAGTTAGTAAATGACATTGTACAAACACAGTCAGCATCCAATTAAGATGCGATGATGACTGAGCCAGTGATAAACTAAAACTGAAGTCTGAAGGTTTAGGTGTTGTTAACCAGGAGGTTTCCTAATAAAACTAATCATTGTCATAAAAAGCCACTGTAAACTCTAATTGTTAAAGACGTCATTCAGCAGGTGGGTCTGAGAGCTGCAGGTGGCTTGGACATTTATTGAGGGATATTCTTGCATTTGAGGAAGCGGAGGGTTTTAGGAAGACCACTGATTGGATAAAATCCTGAGACTTGTTCCTTAAATGAATGAAAAATAGTTTAATTCTCTGTTGAACAAATTTATGTTAGGGCCCAATCTGTATTATCCTATTTATTTTAAAATAACAAAAAAATTGTAACTAACCAAAAGTTATTTGAATACTATAATGCTGCATGTATACAGGTTCTGAGACATTTTGCATCACTTTATGGTAAAAAAAAAAAAAAGAAGAAGCTAAAAACCCTGTTAAATACAATCTGATACTCTTGTCGTCTGCCCCCTGGTGGACGGTGTTTGCATATATATACATATATATATATATATATATTTATGTATATTTATTTATTACATTTAGTTAAAGGGCCAAATAAAGACTTTAGATTTTTTTTTCTCCAGGCTTTAAAGAGCTAAAAACATTATTGTAATTTTATTTTTGCATTTTAATAAACTGAACAACAATAAAACTTACTTTGCTCTAACATGTCAAAACTCAAATAAAAGGTTCTCCTGAGTGTTCAAAGGATTTGTTTGCTTCATAAAATGTTCGTAAGTCAGACTTCAGAATAAATGTTATGAAGAACGGTTGGTGAATGGAGGTAATTGTTCCAGAGGTCTTTAATGTTTAGATCATTTAGAAAGAAAAATCACCACAGTTGCTGCAATTACACCAACAGAGAGAGAATTGTTTGATGTGACAGTTATTGATATCTGCCTTCTGGTTATGTCATGACAGCTGCACACAAAGTTCTTAAACTAGATTAGATGTGCATTTTACTCTGGCGGTGACCCATAAAGTCTGGAAATTATAGAAGTCATTGATCAAATAAAGCTAATGTTTTTATAGAATATTGTTGGTGCAGATTCTCGATCATCCAGGTCATTGTAATCGTACGAGTTTGGATAAACTCAGCTGGACTTGTACTTCTTATGTCTGGAAGACGTTTTACCTTCATCTGAAAGAATCTGACAGCTGATGTGGAGTTTTACTTTAGAGGAGTTCCATGTTAAGGTGACATGATGAATGGTTGTAAAAGCTCCTGAAAAGAAGATTTAAAGCTTCATTGCTTTATACCTGAGGCCATCTCCTCTGTTCAAAGATGGTTCAAAGAGGCCACTTCCCCAGGAGGCTTCACAACCATTTACACATTAGATCTTGTGACCAACACAGGTTTGGTCATGCAGGTAAACAATTCACTGGGGACAACAACAGTCAGGTGAGTCAGTGTCACCATGCGACCTCAACAGCTCTACCTCAGGTTCTGAGGTTGAAAAACCCCAATTTTTTCCTTTATGTATCAGAAAAAAGTTGCATTTCCACTACAGCGCAGTGAAAAGCACCTCCATGCGGATGGAAAAAGCAAACAGGACTGGAAACGATGTAGTGTCCATGCCACATGTGTAGTGGGCAGTGAAGCTTGGCAACAACACACACAACGTGTCCACAACGTTACACAACAACCACCAGAGGTTTTTAAACTTTTTGAGCCACAACCCCCAAGATAACATCTGTTGGTGTTCATGACCCCCACACGATGAGTCAAATGGGTCATCCTGCAGCCATTCTCTAAATATAAGGCTGGAAAACTGTCAGGATCTTCATAAATAAGGAGGAGTGATTCACCATTGTTACAAGGTACTTTAATGCCCCAAATTAGCTTCTCTTACGGAGATAAAGTCAAATTCAGATTTTAATTGTGGCATGTGTACTAACTGTTTATGTATTAATGTGTTAAAAAATGAAGGGACTAATTTTAAAGATCTATCTCTTTATTAATGGTTTAATTTTGACAGCCCTGGTAAAAATCCCAAATCTGTCTGATAAATGTAGGCTATATACTTTTTACAATTATCTGGTGACCCCCTAAAATTATCTCACAACCCCCAATTTGAGAACCACTGGTAAAGAGATGTATTGATTATCCAGCACATGTAATCTGTGTCTTCGCTGACGGCATACATGTTGCAGAAAGAAGCAGGTTTTGCTTTAAGAGACCAAAATCACTTTAAAAGATTTTATCAGCAGCACAAACAGCACACAGAGTTCCGCCATTGTTGACGTTCGCGGGTGTAAACAGGGTCTGAGGGCACAAATGCAAGATGACAGACGTCACCCAAAGATTCCAGTTTGCTTTTACACGGACAGGATTCACCGTGTGTTTTAATAACATTTCACTCTGGAGCTCCTTCTCAAACCTTTGTGGTTTTGTCCTCACAAAACTCTGCTACCCTGTAAACGAGATGCCAAAGTTTTACTGTCTCAGCATCATCGTGTAAATGTGGCCTAATGTCAGCAGCATAGACGGGCGCCAGAGAAATAGTTTGATTTAATGGTCTGGTATTTCATTAACATCAGTGAAAGGGTATCACTTTCATAAACCAAAACCCTAAACTTTAACTACTCCAGAGCAGGATATGAGTTCAGCTGAAGTTACCGTGGCAACCTAGCAGGTTTAACGAAAGCCTCATTCATGATGCTTAAAATTTAGATTGTTAATAGCATTATTGTTCCTTTAGTGAAACCAAAGAAAATGTGTGAAATGAAGCTTTAATGCAGGGTAATGTCTGTCTTTGTATCTGTGGGAAAAGGCCTAAAAACATCTTATAAATGAGTTAACATGTTGCAACTTTTCAGCGTGATTTGTATGTTCTCAATGTCACACGTTCATGTGAGGAAAGCATCATAGATCCCAGCTGTCCAGCACCAAACACAGAACTCATTACAAGAATCCAGTCCAAATTTATTTATAAAACAACCACAGTAGACCAAAGTGCTGTACAGAAGATTAGAGGAGTGGGGCATCTGTAGAAATAAAGCTTGAGTCACAGCTTCCCCCAGGACAGCAACCTTACCTCAGCAGCACCGCTCACTTCTTGTGATGTTCCAGGAGGCGGTGAGCCAAAGAGGTTATTGTTAGTTTGGGGTTGGCTCCTTGTGAAAACACAGCTTGTACAGGAGTTATTGATTAATGCCTGGCTTGCTGTGTGGCTGGAGAAGATGCCAGGGTTTCCCTTCACCCATCACTGCATCTCTGCATCTCTACCATACTTCCTGTTCCAAACTGAGAGGAATCTAACTCACTGAAACTCAATGTTAAGAAGCCTGAGGGGGGAAGCGCTTCTTCTATTTGCATTAAATTACTATAGACCACACTTACCGCAGCGGAGAGTCTGCTTGTTAAGTCATGAACCACATTTAATCTTCTATCTTGAGTTGTTTAGTTTATAAAATCATTACCTTAAACTTCTCTAAGTCTGATCAGGGGGTTCAGATCACAGAATAAATGCTTTCTGGAAGCTACAGTCACAAAAACTTTGCAGCATCATCTTTTCTCTTGGAGAAGTTTTAGTTGAGAAATCTGACATTCAGCATTTCTGTTAGCAAAGTTTAAACTCAGATTTTTAAAAAAGCCAAGAGTTAGTTGTTATAGCAAATATCCATCCATCTATTCTCCTCCACCCGGGCTCGGGTCGCAGGGGCAGCTTCCGAAGCAGGGACGTGTAGACTTCCCCCTCTCTGGCTGCTTCTTCCAGCTCATCCAGCTGGATCCCGAGGCATTTCCAGAGTGTGTCCTGGGTCTTCCACAGGGTCTGCTCCTGGTGGGACGTGCCTGGAACACCTCATCAGGGAGGCATCTAGGAGACATCCTAACCAGATGCCTGAGTCACCTCATCTGGCTCCTCTGAGCCATGACAAAGATTCCACTGTGTTTTATCTGATATTCACTATGGTGATTCTCTTTACAGTTTGATACCAATGTAAGACACAACTTTCACATTTGGATTCATCCCTTCATCAGACTTGTTGCCACTGATTTTCAGTCCAGTTCTTGTGTCATGGCTGGATTTTTATCTATTTTTTAAGGACATCACTTTCAGACATTGTGTATCTACTGTGGATAGATCCACTCTCCAGTTTTCTCACTTTTCTTAAAAGCACACTGCATATCATGCTTAAATATAACGGAGGTTAAAAGAAAAAAAAACTGTGACTTGCACATCATGTGCACACACATATTTACTCGTGCACTGTCGTGCAGTCAACGGGTTTACGGGGTTTGATGCAGCTAATTCAGGCATCACCAACCCTGGTCCTCAAGGGCCACTAACCTGCAGGTTTTAGATGTTTCCCTGCTCCAACACACCTGATTCAATTCAAATGGATCTCCCCAACAGCTTGTAAAGTTCTGCACAAGCCTGTTACCAATCCATTGATCTTAGTCAGATGTGTTACAACAGGGAAACATCTCAATCCTGAAGGATAGTAGCCTCGAGGAACAGGGTTGGTGATCCCTGAGCCAATGCAATTGGAATCAACTCATGGTCTATATCAGCGGTTCCCAACCTGGGATCCAGGACCCCTCAAGGGGGTCCCACGAAGAATACAAGGGGTTCATGAGGCTTTGAACATTAGAGCCACTGTGATTAATTGACCCTATTTGAAAAGGGGGGGAAAGTAAGGCTGTATGTTGTTAATTTAACTTTGGCTTTATCAAAGGACAGCACTCAACCAGAATACATTATTTATTGTGAGAATCTCACTTGTGAAAGGCCAAAACCCTGGCATATACAAGCATTTGTTTCAGCACAGGGTGGAGCAGAAGGGTCCATGGCATTTGGGTACATGCATGAAGGGGGTCCCTGAGGAAAAAAGGTTGGGAACCACTGGTCTATAGCAGGGATCACCAACTCCAGACCTTTTGGACCACTGTCCTGCAGGTTTTAAATTTTTCTTTGATGCAACACACCTGACTCAAATTAATAAGTCATTAAGAGGCTTGTGCAGAACTTGGGCAAGTTATTGGAGAACCATTTGGTTTGATTCAGGTGTGTTGCATTAGGGAAACCTTTAAAACCTGCAGGACACACACCCAAGAGGTCCAGGATTGGTAATCCCTGGTCTATGGGCACATAAAGGTCTTGTAACAAACACAGAAAAAAGCAACAGTATTAAGTGGTCACCACTTTAGGTACTCACACAACAAACAATGCTGGAAGAAATTTAACAAATCACCTGCATCGTTCAGAAAATGTAATAGATTAAACGAATAAACACAATGCTGATAAATTAATGCTTTTTCTTTTAATTTAAGAAACATAATGAATCTTATGGAAATTAAAATTAAATAAAATCTGAAGTGGACTGTTTTTTGTGTCTCAGGTGAATATTTTTAGGGACGCTCATCTGCTTCTGCTCCCCCATAATTCAAACCCTGAATATAACAGGTTTTCTTTTAATAGCTCTTCGAGAATCGACAGTTGGTACAAAAATACTATTTTATGTTTGTCAGACAATATTATCGTTCACATTTTTCAAACATGCCACTAAAAATATGTGTTTGCAATGGACAGCTAGGGGTAAAGTACACAAGAATAGAGTTTGAATTATGTTCTTTGCTAATTTGTCATATGTAGACACAATCATGGCTCATTTCTTGAGTTAGGGGCCTTCATTGTCTATGTTAAAGGTACATTGTGTAATATTTACTGTTGTTTACTGGCCAAAACCAATGTCTGCAAATATATGTGTGTGTTATTATTGGTATATTTTGACCTCTGCTAATGATCTGACACAATCTGGTTGGCAAAGAATTTTAGATTTGTTCATACATATGATAAGTAAGCGGGTAGGGCAGCACCATGACGGTCTGCCATCTTGACACTACAGTGCTAGCAAGGGACAAATTACCCCAATGCAGAATCCCTGCGAGTCAGCACACAATGATTGAGACATGGGAGGAGAAGGTAAACGAGAGCGCCTTACTACCCCAGCAAGTTGGAAAATTTGTTAAAATGTTATTCACAAAAATGCAGGACGGTGCTTATGCAGCAGCAGCAGCAGGGGAGTCGTTTTCACCATCACCAAGCAAGCGAAAAAGAGGACTTAATAGGTAGCGTGACCAGACGATACAATAAGAGGGACCAACATCGCGCTACCCTACCCCAGGTGGAAGGAGCTCAAGAAGGAGAAAGATTTTTAAAGCTTTCTCCTCGACAAGTAAAGACGGATTTATGCTCGCGCGGCGTCTGCTCAACGGCGTAGGCTCGGCGTAGCTCTGCAGAGGCTCGACATGCACATCTTCCAGACCTGACGTGCACCCCTGCTTCGCAGACGGTTACGAGGAGGTTCTCCCTTGTTATTGGTCAGTTTGAGATCACGTCTTGCGAGATATCTAGAGCTTCTCGCTGAATTTGTGCGGTAACCACCGTTTTTAAAAACAATAACCAGTGGATCAAGTTGATGAGAGGCTAATCAAATTACTTCTTCCTTTTCTTCCACAAACTAATAAAGACACTGAATCATACTGGACGCCATTGTTGTTGTTTTAAAGCAGAAAATACCTACCAAACTTAAGTTAACTAACAAAAGAACTAACCGGCAGAAACCACCCCTGCTGCAACCTTCAGGTTAGGAGGAGAAACTACAACACGACACCAAAACAGCGCGCACCTCCTACGCTCGAGTGCGAAAGAAAACTCACCCGTGTCAGCTACGCCGTAACCGACTGCACGCAGACACCGTGTGAGCATAAATCCACCTTAGGTCACCAGTACTGCCTCAATGAGCCTAAAGCTAACTTTCTTCATACGGTTTTGTTAGTGTTGCTCGTTACCATGGTTACCATGGGCAGCATAACAGTAGTTTCTGCTAAAGTACACCGGCATCGTTGATACAGAAGTGGATGTTTACGTGGTGTCAGTAGCTTTCATAGTCACGGTAAACGCCAGCTTTCAGTCACTGTGAAGCCGGACTTAAGCTGGTGGGATGACATTATACGTTGCTTTTACTGGGACAAAAAGACGGTGTTGTGTCGACACCATTTTCCTGATACAGATCCGTTCCCCGATGTGAGAACCATTCTTCCTTCTAAACACAGAGGAACCATATCTGACAGTTTGATGTAAACCAGTTTGCAATATTCATGACACCACAAACCTCTTCACTTGAGTGAATACTCCATGAACTATCAGATGACATGCTATCATCGGTGCTGTCTGAACCTTTGCTCATACCACAACTTTGTCTCATGGGAGTTCTGCAAGCTTTTGACTAATGTTAATAAGATGCGTGCTGATTGGCCGCAGGGAGACCAGTGTCAGAAGGGGGCTGGCCCAGTGCATGCACAGCGCATCCGACTCCAAAACATGAGCAGCTTAGTGATGGCGAGCAAACCTGACCGAGCAGCAGCTTACGGAAGTCAGCCATTTCTGTTTGAACCCGACTCCGAGTCTGAGAGTGAAGATACCGAGATGTTGGCAGAAGCACGTTAACAACATGCAGGGGGTTGAATTAGCATTAGCGTTAGCATTAGCTGCGTCTGCAGTACAGCATGACTTTATATCGTGCTTTAGGCGTGGGAGAGGGGCTGGCTTATTCCTGTGATGACGAAATTCCAGGAGCAAATTAAAATCACATGTTTGCGAGAGTTAACTCTTGTTGGCGGTTCTGCTGTAAACAAAGGCCCAGACGGAAAAACTGGACCGTCTTCAAAAGAAATGCTTTCAGGGAAGTAAACACTAATACATGTTTTAACTTGAAAAAGTGCAGTTTCCGGTTGATTACTTCTTTTAGACCTTCAGAAAGTCCTGAGAACTATCGACAAGACCACTTTAAAAGATTACAAGAAAAAAATATAAATAAATGAGGGCCGGATCAAGACCTTTGAATAGTTCAGTATATTGTCGTCTTAATTTTAAACTCTGTTTAGGTGATTTTAACACTATGAACGAGAATATCTTGCATAGTTACGGTCTGATTTCATTTGGCATTTTGCTGTTCAGTGACTTTTCAAACAGAAACTTTAAATCTCCTTTCTCGCGTAACTGATTATTCTAAAAGAACACAGAGCTTCAACTTGTTTTTGGATACCGACCTGTTTTCATTACATACAGGATCAACATGATCAGTAAATGCTGCTAAATGTGAAACATTAATGGCTTTTGATACTTCCAGCACATCAGGCTTGTGCCTATCTGTGTCTAAATCATGTCAACACACAACTAACCAGAATTTTAATCAGCATTTTACTCATTAAAATTTTTAAAATAAGAATTGAGCTTTCAAGAACCACATTTGAATGGTGGGAGGCGGAGGCACAGGTAATCAGACACATTCTGTCAGAAAAGCCCAGTGTTGGCTTTTAAGAGCCTTTGGAGCTTTTCCAGACACAACTTTCCCTGGCAGCAGCACACAGCAAATGGCTATGTTTCAAATGAAAGGCTTTTAGGGGGTATTGATTTTTTTTTCTTCTATAAGTATGGCTGGCAGTTTTGTCCTTGACACACAATTGGACAAGTATGCAGATGAGAGACAAAATGTACCAGAAGATGTGTGCATATCAACCCTTTGTGACCTCGATTTATGTTGTTGTTGTTTTTTTTTCTTTCTCTCCAGCAAAAAAGAAAAGAAAAAAAAGTACTTTGCTATTTAAGAAGTTATGACATCCACTAACGAGCAAACTCTAACGAGTCTCAGGTGGAACAAGAAACATATTTGATCTTCAACTTTCTGGCCACAGGGCTCAGGCTAACCACGGCCACATGCTCCCATCCAAGCACATCACTCATCCAGATATCTGCAGCGTAATCATTTGTGCAGAAAGCCTCACTTATATTCCTCAGAGTGAAAAACGTTGAAATGCAAGTCAGCGTTTTTCACTTTGTGTGACCAGAGCTGGAGGCTGTCATTACACTAATGCAGCGCCACTATCCAACAAAGGATCTACCACCTGGGAAAAAAGGCCCTCCAGACCACAGACAACACAGATCTTACCATAATGGGCTGTCCTACATTACCACCTGACATGTCTTGGCTTTTTTTAAATGTGCAATTACTCACCAGAAAATATGTCAGACAGCAGGGTTTTTAATCTATTAGAAAGGATATCATGAGCCATCTTCAAACACACAGTTAATATATTAAACTTGACGAAGGCATGCACTCACACACATACACACTGACACTGGCATTTTAAAGCAGTTTTGGTATTTCAGTGATGATGATGAAGTGGCAACAAAGGTGAAATAAATAAATAAACACGCCATTTTAAATTATCTTCCAGCTCCGTTTGACTTCGTGGGAGAATTTAATTATTTTCTGTTATTTAAAAAAATAAATAGAAAAGCAAGAGTGTAACCAGAAAGTCTCCGGGTCAAATCCAGTGATAAAGTCTCCCTTGGTTGGTCACCAGTAGAGGACACTGACTGCACTTAGGTTGCTGTGTTAACGCTCTTGGATAATCACATTCATATTTTATTGTTCAGATTTTCTTTACACTGAACAGGCAGGTGACATTTGTTAACAACCAGAGATTAATTTCTCATGAGAAGTTGCTCTGATCTACTCCAGCACTGTGCAGCTTTAGGAAAGCTGATATCTCCCCGTGCTGCTGTTAAGGATGACTGCACTTTGTCATTTTGCATCTGACAGAGTTGATCTTTAACTTCAGTGATGCTGTAAAACATCCTGGGTAAAAATTAGTCTGATAAAACTCAGCTCTTTCTTTTCTTTTTTACTGAGCAAATGTGACAAAAATATTGAGATGTTAATATTTTTCCTTTCAGGGCCGCATTTAGGATGGGACACTAACCTGTAACCACATATATTGAAGTCAAATGATATATTCCCTGATTCCAACCATGTATTTATTCATATCAAACCTAACCAACCATGACTGACAGCACAAACTAAAGTAAAAAGTAAATGGAGAATATTGTGTGACAGGCCGTGGTGCAACCTCCCCACCTGTCTCTAAAGTTTTGGTTTGGTTTTACTTAAATAATGATACTTTGGTGACATTTTTATTAATAAAAAACAAACATCAGGATGTAATGTTTTCTGAGCCTTCAAAAGATAGTTGCTAATTTTACCATTTTAATTTAGCTATCAATGTAAAAGTTTTATGCTCCATACTGTGGAACACAGTTAAAGTTATCAAAAAGCCACACATGTGGAGAATGACTTATAACAACTGTTAATAGGTAAATCTAGTTTTAGGTGTATCTTTGTTCCGTTTGTTAGGTAAATTAAGCAGTGTGTTAGCTAAGTTTAGCGAGCTTGCTAATGCTAACTAGCAGAGTTTCTTCTTAGAATAGAATGCCTTTATTGTCATTATACACCGGTACAACAAGATTAAGCCATCACCAAAACAGTGCAGGATAGAA
>JBAMHW010000007.1:31944073-31956688 GCA_037177495.1 Rhadinocentrus ornatus | reverse complement strand
ACCCCTGTGGGGAGCCAATGCTGAGTGTGCGGGTGGAGGAGAGGTGGGGGCCAAGTCTCACAGTCTGGGGTCGGGACGTATGAAATTAAAAAAAGAAACTCAGTTTTGTTAGCTAACTTAGCTAGTTATATAATTTTATAACTGCTATTTTCACAAAGTATCACAATTCATGTTGTGATGTTATCCTGTAACCATGTAATAACACTATTTCAGCCAGCCTATTATAGGGTCTTGAATTTAGCCTGATTGCTAGCAAGGAGAGTTGGCCTATATACACAGTTTTGTTAGCTAGCTTGGCTGGTTGAATAACTTTATGACTGCCTTTTTTTATATTACTAACTTCTTCCCAAAAATGTGTAATGCTGAATTTAAAAAAAGAAAAATGTAAATGATCTAAACCCTATATTTATTTGGAATTAGCACAAATGTAAAATATAAAATGTTAAAACTAAGTAATTGTATAATTTCTTTGAAAATATACTATATGTTTCTTTTATTTACTGTTATATTATTTAATATAATCTTTGTCTTTCTATGGTCAACATCTGTATATGTTTTATGATTAATAACAGGTGCCAACAATAAACATTTAGCCCTGTTTTGTGGCTAATATTTTCATATTTACCTAAATAAATGTACACTGGAAGGTATATACGTTGAACTCCTGTTATAGTAGCAGTAAAAAAATATAAACAAAAGTAAGAAACAATTATAAAATTAACATATGTTGAGCGATCACAGTTATTTCAGTATGATATGCCATAAAATGGGAGTACAAACCATAGTTGCATGAAAACTTAAAGACTTTAAATTAATTGTTATTATTACCATCAAACTCCTCAACCTTTTTGCTTGCTCAATTTACTCTGATCTTATAGTGCAGATGTAAACTGGGGGTGTTGAAAATATAAAAATACATATGGCCTTGTGCATTCTGGAAGACAAAAAACTTATATTCAAATGGAGGGTGTAAATTGGAGATATCATCAGTCCAAAACCTCTAAATCCAATCAGTTTAAACCTAATGAGAAAGTCTGGTCAAGGCTGAAATTCATCCAATGCGGTATAATACAGCTGGATATCTGTGTTCTATATGCTTTAAAGAGCCCACACCATCAGCTTTGCTTGCATATCTCTTTGCACAATCCACTGTAAAACTTTTGTAGCACCAGCTGGCCAAAGGCCTCTTTTCCTTCTGGTAACCTGCTGAGTTAAATCTTAGGTGAGAGCCATATTTTCCAACCCAAGAAACCTACAGCATGATTTCTGTTCCACTCCTGTACTCAGCTGCAGAGCCCAGCCTGCAGAATGGGTGAGTGGAGACCATCATCGCACAGTTTTGAGAAGGATAAGTGGACGGTTGTCAGACTGAGGCAGTGAAGCCTCCTTCCTAAAGTTTATTCATCACAAAGTGCCCCCCCCTTCAGAAAAACAAAACAATATTTAGCCACAGATGCTCATTTGAAGGCCTTTATCAGAGGAAAAGAGAACCACTCTAGTTTTACTTACCACAGAGACGTATTGTCTAGAGTTACATATAAAGACATCAAAACCCATTTTCTGTCTCTTATCTTTGTTCTAATGGTTAAGTCAAAATTGTGATAGTGAGACAGAAATGCTTTTCATATCAGGGGAAGGACCCATGCTGAGAGCTGATGTGGCTATTTGTGCCTGGTGCCATTAATCAATCATTTCAAGTCCAATTTAACAGTGCATTATGGGAAATCAGAAACCACGTGATACAGCCATCAGTGAATTAAGGAGCTCAAGCTTTAAAATAAGCACAGTTCTCCATCACCATCATAATCTGCTGTGAACATTTTTATAAAACTAAACCTTAAAAAATTAAATTAAATACCAACTCAGCCCATGAAAACAACAAGCTCTGTATTATATTCAAGATATGTCCTCGACAGTTCCCCTACATTATGATGTGGCGGTAAACAATCATATTAGATTATTTTAGCTGAATATTATTAATAAAAACCTAATAGAACAGAATTTAAAATGCATTGCTTATCTTTTAGAGGGAAAGTTTGGGCTGAGAAAGCGGTAACCGAAATCCCCAAACTGGCAGCAGCTCCATGACTTCAGATGAGGTTAAATACACGTTTTATTCACAAGTAAAAACGTTAACAGCACACATTCAAAACACAAACTCTGATTTTGTAGCAAGCTGTTGCGTTTATGGGCCTTGATCTGGCTGCACGGTCTGGGCCTAAAGGCTGCCACTCACATCTTTTTTATCTGCCTCAGTCTGGCTGGTGATGCTGAATGGAAAGCTATCAGGAAGATGTGAGAAAAAATCAGAATGGGTCAGGTGAATGAAAACTCACTGCTGCGGTCCTCCTGTTACTTACTGCTTATTTCTCTCTTTTTCTCTTTTTTTCTGAGGGGTTTGTTGGAGGAAGCAAAAAGGAAGGAGGGAGGGTTGTTTAAGCACAAAGTCACTGATTGTCACAGCAGAGAGAAGCGCTCCGGGGGCGAGTCCACAGCGGCTATGTGTTGCATGCCTCGACCGGGAAAATGTCTTCGTACGCGGGCGGCAGTTCGCTGGGGATGGGGTAGGAGAAGGGGAAGCAGTGGTTAAGCTCCGGGTCCGTGGACGAGTATCCCGGCAGCTCAATAGACGGGTGTCCCCCGCTTTGCACTTCGGCACCTGTCTCGTTAAACACGGTAAAAACTCCCAAATTGATGTAAGACACCGACTGGAAAGCCGCCGAGGAGCAGTCCTGCTCCTCGCTGAAGATGACCGCCCCGGTACTCTGCCTCTGGCACCGTCTGCTCCTAGAAAACAGCGCTGCCTTGTACCTTTTGATGATCACCAGGTTGATGAGCCCCAGGAGGCACTCCAAAGTGCTGAGAACAGTAGAGATAACTAGACTCCGCTGGTAATCCCTCAGCTGCTCGCAGGCACGGTTCACAATCACAAAGTGAAAGCAGTAATGGGAGAATTTCCTCTCCACCAGAGAAGCCGTGTCTCCGTCCACCACCGCGCCGGAGAAGGCGGTGAGGACTCCTAACAAGAAGACAACAACACCGAGGAGAAAGAAATTCCTGCAGCCGGGCTTCTCCGTGCAACAGAACAGCGAGGAGCCCAACAGGATCTGCCCAAGTCCCACAAGTAACCCCGAGTAGAAAGCCCCGGCGGTGGCGCTGAGGTGGAACTGCGCCTTCACCGTGGATCCCAGCGAGACGCATCTTAATCCAACCACAACTTCGCTCAGGGCGCACACGAAGAGGAGGGTGCTGGACAAGACGGTGCACAGTCCTTTCCCACTCAACTTCATTATATTCCACCTCTGCCGCTCTCGATCCCTCTCCCCCCTTCTTCATCCTCCTTCGTCTCCTCTGGAAACACTCTCACACTGGGACATCATCTGCCGGTGACTCCTCCGGTTCAGAGCGGGCGATCCTCGCCGCTGCGGCGTCTCTCGCGCATCCCCGCCGCTTTACAGGAATCTATAAATAATTAATAGCAAAAACGATTTCCTCTCAGCAGTTATCGATAATCCAAACACAGCCGATGATCACCGTGGTCCACATTCTCAGACATCTGAGTCACTTTTTAGAGCAGAAGTTTTTTTTCTTCCTCGTGAGCGGAAAGTCTTATCTGCAGTCTGTCAAGTCGTTGGGTTGAATGCTGTGAGATGTTTTTTTAGTGGCTGGGAGGGGGGTGGCTTCAAAAGACAGATTTTTTTTTCTTTTTTTGTTTTTTTAAAAAAGATGACCAGTAATCAATGAACCACGGGCCTTTAAACACTCCCTTAAAGTGGTCTGGGTGCCACTTAGTGACTTTTTAGTCACTTCTCACAATGCTAAATTGAAAGGTGGACTTTTTATTGATGGCAAAATGATTTGCTTTTTTTTGCACAGCCTTGTAAAAACAAAGGTCTGTTAACAGTGGCGGAGCTAAACTTTTATATGTGGTGGTGTGTGTGTGTGTGTGTGGGGGGGGGGGGGTAATCTACTACATAATATCTTCTACAATAATAGTAGGAGGATCAATGGCTCCTCCCTCTAGCTGTTCTGGTTTACTGTCTGGTGGTGGGTAGACTGGACCTTGTGGCTAGCTCCATGCTGGGAGCTATCAGGCTGATATTGGGGCTGGGGTCTGTCTCAGCCAGCTCTGTGTTCTTCTTTTAAGTCAGAAATATCTCCCTTTCTCCTCATATCTTTCTATACAAAATAAGACTGATTATAGACTATATTTCTCCACACTTCATAATAAACCAGCAGCCTCGCTAGCCTCCTGTGTAAATAAAACTGGATCATGTAGCTCTAGCTTAGTCAGCGCTAAGTGGATACAGAGGAACTATTTGAGCATTGTTATAATTTAATTTCAGCTCCATTGTGAGAATCATGATTCACTGAGTTGATGTGTAGTCCCTAAATACACTCAATGAAAACTAAATATGACATGGTTTCCCTATATTATCTTAAAACTAGGGATGCACGATATATCGGCATTAATATTGGTATCGGCCGATGTTAGTCATTTTTTAACATATCGGTATCTGTCTAATAATCAAAACTGGGCCGATATTTACAGCCGATATTTATTTTCGTCTAATTTGTGTACGTGTGTCGGGAGGAGGAGGGGGTTTATCCATGCGGCCATGTTTGGACATGACAGCGATGCAGTATTGCATTGTGGGATATAACTGAAGCTAAAAGCAATGTCAGCTTTGTGGTAATTTTTCACAATGTCAAAAGAAGATACTCCAAGAGCAGTATGCAGTATTTGCAAAGTTGAAGTGATGCGAGGAGGATGCCGTGCCGAATCATTCAACACCACAAATTTAATATGTCATCTGAAACGCTACCATCCAGAAGCTCAAATCATGGCGGGAAGCTAACGCCCCTAATGTTTGCATCATTTTTACTTTGTACAGAATCTGAAAATCTCAAACCTTTTGAAACAAAATATATATATATATCGGCATCGGTTAATATTGGTTATCGATCAACGACAATATTAATATCACATATCGGTATCGGCCAAAATGTTCATATTGGTCCATCCCTACTTAAAACCAATCTAGTGCTACCATATAACTAGATAGCACTGCTACATAGCTTCATGCTAACATCAGATTAATAACATTAGTTAGTAGTTGTACCTGCCCAGGAACAAAATATCCTAAATGTGCAGCCAAATGTAAATATTTTCAGTATGACAAATGATTTCAAAATTGGATTCAAACTAGTGTAGTTATACTATTGATCCATTTGTGTGTAGAGAGACATTTCTGTCCTCTTCCAGTAACCTATCTATCACCTTAAAGTGTAACTACACCCCCCTACTTTTTGTGGAATTCGAAGTTTAAGACATTTTCCCTCCAGAATCTCCTCAGCAACACAAGCACAAGGTGGTCCGGAACCGTATCAGTATGAAGCATTAGCGCTGTTGCGCTGGTCTGGAAAGCTGTGGTGACTTGCTGCAGGTTGTGGCAGCTGCAGAAAGTGCTACTGTAAGTTGCTGTTGCTACAATTTGAGCTGCTGTCTGTCACCAGATGAGGATCAGCAGTTAAAGAATAAAGTCTGATGTTACTTTTACACCCCTCAAAGCACAAATCCGTCCCATTGCAGGAATATTTAATCAGAAACTCTATAAACAATTGAAGTCTAAAACTTTATATAAGTTCATATGTGTTGGCAGTTTTCTATGCTGCAAGGCGAGGACCAGCCTATTTGCATCTTGAAGGAGGTTTTGAAAATTTTCTCGTGACATATAGAAGTACCAAGTACGGCTCTACATCACGAAAAACAAAACCTAGTTTTACCTTGTACGAGGTGTTATGAGCAATTTTTGACTCACAAAACCCATTTTTTTAATGAAAAAATTACAAATTGTATCAATAATATAGATGGTTTTCTTCACAATTAAGTAATACCGCGTTGTTTAAAGCTCAAAAACACATTTTAGGGTGCACAACCAGTGGATCTTTAAGTGGAACCTGGGGTGTGCAACCGGATTTCACTACTCTGGTTGAACTCCTTTCTTGCAAATAGATGGGAGTTTTTGGTAGAAGTCCATTATGTTTAATTTCAAATATAGAAAAGATTTAAATGTAGGTAAGATCTTGCCATCTTTGCTTATTTTCTTGGATCTTTCAGGAAATAGTCAGCAAAAGCGTCAATAGTCACAAGTTGCTGACCAAGGAGCTGTCCGTGGTGCTGAAACATTCAGCTCAGGGCATGCAACAGCTGACTTGGACGCCTCCACATCTTTTCCCCTCTGGACAACAGGCTAAAAACAAAAAGTAAAACAAAATATACCTCTGGGATTTTATCTAAAATAACATTATCTGCAGTTTGTGTTCTGTGATCAGTACCCAAATGGCCTTGGCATGGTGGAGACAGGGCAGGGTGGATTACTGTTGAAAGACAGTCTTACAGTTTCAAAACAAATGTAGAAGGACACACCGTGTGAGTAATCCACAGTGAGTGCTGTAATGCCTAACAGAAGATACAACCCACAGTCCAAAAGAAAGTGTCAGAGCGAGTAGCTCAGTGTGGTTTCTATCAAAAGGCATAAATTGCACTTTAAGTTTGAGATTTTCCAATCAGCAGTTTAAGTTTATTATAAATTAAACAGTTGGAGGAAAAGTCAGAGGAGTAGATGTAGATGGATGCTGCCTTTTAGGACCACCATGATAATGTTTCCTGTTTCCATAAGATAATTAGTTGTCATTAGAGTGGAGAGAGCTCAAAATGAGTGTCCATCAGTTCAAGGATGTGTTCAATGACTCCATGATGAGATCTGCTGGCAGTATATTGTGAACCGTTGTTTTCAGTTCATTATACCTGGATGTGAAACATTAACCAAATGTTTAACGGTTGAGGTGAGAGAATTACACCCGGGGAAGTTCTCCTCCATCCATTTATCACAATGATCCACCTCATTGACTCTACAGGTATGACTGCCAATAAGTTTGAGTGCCACTTTAATTAGGTCAGTACTAATTTGCATGGGTTTACAGATAAGATGCTGCAAATGATGAGCTGATAATCTGCTGATTGACTGATTAATTGGCAGTCCGTCTGTCTGGCAATAGGTGTGTTTGCCAGGTTGCGTCAGACCACTTGTAGCACTGTGGATGTCAACACCACCCACTAACAGGACCCATCACCTCTCATTCTTTGACCCAAACACACCAAGTGTCAGCAAGAAGAAAGAAACAGAACTATGAATTCTCAGAGCAGGGGCTGAGCAAGAGGGGTGGCCGGGGTTCCTCTGCCTACCTCTGAAATCTGATTGGACATCTGACTGGAAGAGGACAGAAACTATTTTCCAGTGAGTGTGTTTAGGGACTATACATTAACTCAAATCTATATGTTGTAATTTTTACACTTATTACTATTAATCTTTGGATTTTGATATTTGCTATTAAGTCTGTTGGATAAGAAATTTAATAGGGGACTACATTAATCAATTAAAGTTTTTTTTAAAGTTATACGTTTTTTATTGTATGGGGTTGTTTTGTTTTTTTAAAGGTATTTATATTGTTTTAATTTGACTGCATTTATTTGTTTACCTGCCCTGGGAGCGCAGATGGAAATGAGCCAGTGGCTAAAACTGGAACAATGCATCTTTTCTCTTCTGAGACTAATGTTTTTTGTTCATGGTCCCCGACAAATAAATATCAAGATTTTTTAATTGAAGCTGAAAATAAACTATAAAGATCCTCAAAGAGCATGTCACTATCCGCATTACTTATGATGCCCTCCAGCTTCCTTTTCTGAAGGAATTTTTACAGGAAATTTTAGTAACCTTGTTTTTTTGTTTTGGACAACTTGTAGAAAACCCAGAGATGGCAGATTTCAAGATGGCTGAGCCAAGTACCACCTGTAGTCCAATTTGGTCTCTATTAAATTTCCTTCTAACATGTTTTGTGTCCAATTAGTTTGTAGTGTGAAGAGCACCAAGTTGCTGTTACTGATAACGCTGTCACAGTGGTTGTTTACAAAATGTTGAGTCAATAGGTGGTTTATCAACCACTATCATTAAAACTGGATGATGTCATGGTGCATATTTTTACAATTAGTTTGTGATTTTCTAGTTTTATAAAGTCTAATTGTAGATGCTTTTAAAATAGTTATCTTGGAGGTGTCCATTTTATTCGAGTTGGCGCAGCGGGAACACCAATAGTTTGGAAATAACTAGGGCTACATGATCCAATTTAGTTTAAACGGGAGGCTAGCAAGGCTGCTAGCGGATTTAGAAAGTAAGCTAAATAGCCTGTAACCAGTCTTTGTTTTATACGAAGATATAAGAATTAAGAAATAGGGGGATATTTCTAAGGTTTTTTTCTAAAGAGGAAGGCTACAGATGAGGCTGAGACAGACTCCAGCCCCAATATTAGCCGCCCTTAACGTGGACCATCACCACCAGACAGTAAAGCTGGATTTATACTTGCACAGTCTGTGTAGGTTGTGGAGGCTTGACATGCACCTTTTCCAGAAATGGCGTGCAACAACCGCTGCACAGCATGGTTATGCGGACGTATTCCTTTGTGATTGGTCATTTTATGATCACATGTTTCCAGATTTCTGGATCTTCTTGCTGAATTTGCTTGAGTGAAAGAGCACATTTCACCGGCGTCAGCTACATCAGCCCTGCAATACGCAGATGCCGGGCAAGCATAAATCCGGCTTAAGCCAGAACTGTGCCCCCTACTACCACATCAAGCGCCCCAAAACAACCAACTTTGGACTTTTTCAGATTTGTAAATATTTACTTAGTGATCCAGATTATTTATGTAAAGATGTTTATATTTTTCATGCGTCTATAATATGACCACAGTTAACACAATAATTTCCTTTCTTGGTTTACAATCTCCCTGATAAAGTCTTGCCCACCCTTTAACCCCCCCCCCCCTTTTTTTTTTATATATATAAAAGTCTAGCTCCGCCACTGTCTCTTTTTTTTCAGTAATAAATTATGTCAACACTTTGTGTAGCAACAGATTCAAACCACTTCTCACATTTGTTGTTCCATAACGTGGGCGTTGTGAAACCTTCAGAGACTGTAACTGTGATTAAGAGCTATTCAAACAGGCTTGAGCCAGGGGCATCTAAGAAAATGCCTTTATTTAACTCACAAGTAATTCTCAGTGTCTGCTCCTGGATTAAATTGCCTGATGTTATTTAGCATCTATCATTCGTCAGGCCCTCCTCCATAACACAGACTATTTCCTTGTCATGGTCAAGAACCTGTAAGATCCTGAGTAGGAAAGTAATTCACATCCTAATAGGTATGATCGCCCTTTCCCCACAAGGCTGCGAGAGGTGAAGGACTGTCGCAGCATTATCTGAAACTGGCTCTCTTTAAATGCACAGGACATTCTTTAGTCCAGAGGTAGTTGCCTTCTCCTGCCAGCGTTCAGGGAAAAACTTCAGTGACTCTAACAGAGTGGTAAAATTACCTATGTCCCTTTCAAGATCAGATTTTTAATTTAAGCCACCGCAGGTTGCAGTGTGTGTGTGTGTGTGTGTGTGCATGCATATATGTGTGTGTTCAGGCCCCTTTACTTCAGCTGAGAAGGGACTGCTTCGGCATCTAAGGTGCAGTTTTACAGCAGCAGTTACAACAGCGGTGACAGGTCGGCCTGTGAAATCCTGTTTAAGCCCATAAATATTAATGAGTCTAAAGCAGCCTCCACTTGTCAGCGAGAACTGGGACAATGTTTATCCTTAAGAGAAATTGACTTCAAGATTTCAAGAGATAGAATCAATATGGAGGGGCAAGACCTGTGTGACCAGGATCGGAGTGCAGACAAGGGCCGTCACACAGGGTCGACTGTGAGGAAAATGAACAAAGAACAAGGAGGTAAAGGAGCATGAGGAGGTCATGATTTATAGGTGCACCAGTCAGTGTTGTTTTAATATAAACAATTAACATAAATGGCTGGGTTTAACGTGGAAGAAACAACAATATCAGAGAAAATTATCTTGCAAGAGCTGCCCTCTTCAGTGAATAGTTTGGGTTTTCCAGCGTGGCGTTCACCACAGCCTCTTCTGATTTATACTCCACTTGAGGAACAAAGACAACCACTGATGTATCTGAGGAGCCAGAAAGCTTCAAGAAGAGTCAAGAAGCTTTACTGTCATTCTACAGCGCATGTAGTTGAACAAAATGTTCGATGCAGACTCCTTGTGCAATACATATATGACACAGCGCAACAACAATTAGTGCAAAACTCAAGTGACATACTATACAGACAATATTTGCAAGACACACAAGACAGTGCAAACAGACCAGGACTTTGAGTGAGCCTGAAAACATGTGGACTGGCTAGCAGCAGCACAAGAATGAAGTAGAAGGGGTACATTTAGATTGTTTAGTCAAAAGTAAGAGTGCACAGAGGTGTGTGTTAATGTGGGGGTGAAGGCAGCAAGTTGTGCATCTGTGTGTGAGTGTTAAGGGCTCTGACAGCCTAGGGGAAGAAGCTGTTGCAGAACCTAGCAGCTGTGATCGTGATGCTAAGTAGCCTCCTGCCTGATGGCAGAAGGTTAAACAGTCAAGAGAGCAGGAGGACGGGGGAGGGGGGTTACTGTGGGGTTCAATTCAGCTTTATTTGTATAGCATCACTTCACAACAATGTCATCTCAGGGCTCTTTACAGAAAAATCGATTCGAGCCAATTCATAAGAAATAATAGTCTAGTTAAGGAAAACCAGGATTGCAGAGGTTCATAATATTTGTATAATATAGTCAGGAGATCAAGATGCTGGAAAGGTTCTTAAAGAGGAATTATGTATCTTTTTAACTTTAATACGTGTTTCTGACTCATTTTGATGGCACAGTGACATTTACTATGTACATATCTGAAGTCATCGTTGCCAAGCAGCGTACCAACTATAGCTTCCAGGACGTTGCGTCAAGTAAAAGCTGAGTTTAGCTTTAAAGCAACGTGTCACATGCTAGCAACTAGATATCCACACACTGGCCGTTTGAATGTGCACCGTGGCTGATTCATCAAAGACATGGAAGAAGATACTGTTGGAAGAAGAGAGGAAAAGAAAAACAGAAAGAGACAGAGCAAAAAATAAGAAAAGAGTCAACATCAGACTGACTTTTACTGACTGGAGAGTGCTCAGAGAAGAGACAGAGGAGGGGAGATGTTTCACTGTTTCCTCTTTCAGACAAAGTTTAGGTAACAGATGTTTGTTTTACTTTTTCATGTTTCGATTGGCATCTGCAGTGATCCAAGGCAGGATGAATCCATGTTTTCATGATGTTTCCAGCAGATTCTGATCCTAGCATCTGAATATGGAGCTGAAATGGAGACTCATCAGACCAGCAACGTTTCTCCATCTTCTATTGTGAGTCTGTGTTTCCTGTTCTTAGCTGACAGGAGGCACCCGGTGTGTTGTAGAAGAAATTTTCTTATTATACCCAGTTATTTCACATAGTTACTTTATTAAGAGTTCGTTAATCACATCAATCCTCCTTTCTTTTAGATTACTTTTATTCATTGATTATCACTACATTACATTTACTAAACATTATACATGCTTTGTTCATTTTATACATTATCTTTTCATATCACATTATACTTGTGTACTTTTTTGAGTTGTCTACGTACAAAGTGATGTCTAGACAGTCTCTGACCCTGGGCTGGGAACAGTATGTTTCTTGTAGGAGACACTGAGTGTTTTGCAGACGGGACATCTGCAAGATAGGACAGGTTGTTAAGGGAAAGGTCTGAGGGTAGGAGACAGTCTTATCTGGCCACCCTCTCCAAAACTACCTAGTCTAACTCTGGTTTTTCAGTCTCCTCTGACACGAGTCTGGTGATCATCTCCTTGCACAAGTATTGATTTTCTTTTCTGTAATAAACTTTGTTACATTTCACTAATCCCGACTCTTGGTTATTCATTTTTCCACAACACTGGTCTTCTGCTGCAGTCGTCCATCTGCTTCAAGGTTGGACGTGTTGTGTGTTCAGAGATGCCGTTTTGCAGACCTTGGTTGGTACCAGTGCTTATTTGACTTCCTGTTGCCTTTCTGTCATCTCCAACCAGTCTGCCCATTCCCCTCTGACCTCTGACATCATGTCTACATGACTACATGCACTGAGCTGTTGCCATGTGACTGGCTGATTAGATATTTGTGTTAACAAGCAGTTGAACAAGTGGCCCTGATAAAGTGGATGGTGAGTGTACAACTACCTCAACCGTTATTCCACCCTCAGTGGAGCATTCATTCTTTTCATTTCTATTGATATGAATGTACCAGGAATACACCACAAACAAATACATGTTCTCCTGCTGGTCATTAACTCCAAGTAACATAAGTTTTTATTGCTACATATTCACTGCTCAAAAAAAATAAAGAGATCACTAAAATAACATCCTAGATCTGAATGAATGAACTATTCTTATTAAACACTCTTTACATAGTTAAATGTGCTGACAACAAAATCACATAAAAATCATCAATGGAAATCAAATTTATTAACCCATGGAGGTCTGGATTTGGAGTCACACTCAAAATGCGAGTAGAAAAACACACTACAGGCTGGTCCAACTTTGATGTAATGTCCTTAAAACAAGTGAAAATGAGGCTCAGTAGTGTGTGTGGCCTCCACGTGCCTGAAGGACCTC
>JBAMHW010000007.1:31930976-31941227 GCA_037177495.1 Rhadinocentrus ornatus | reverse complement strand
AATAATAATAATAATAATAATAATAATAATAATAATAATAATAATAATAATAATAATAATAATAATAATAATAACACTACTCAGGGAGACCTCTTCATTCCATATAATTTCGCTACAGTTCTAGTACCATATCTTTATATATATATATATACATGGATATGTGGACACCCCTGTGTTTATTTCCCAGCCTTTTCCACAGTTTGACCCCAGAAACTGACACAAAAAACTTTCCTGATGGTTTTCACTAGGTGACTTTTAACGATGTGTAAATCATCTTTGCTTTTACAATTACCAAAAGCCATTTCCTTAGTTTTTTATTCAGTATTTGTATTCTCTATTTATTATTTATTTCGTTACTGGTTTAGCCTATTAATTTAACCACTTTAATATTCTTCTCTTTTAATTAAATTCCCATTAGATTTCTAAACAGGATTCAATTTTCAATTTCATTTTGATATACATATATATATATATATAAATCATGTGTGTAGCAAGAGGGGTGGTCAGGGTGGCACTGGCCAGCTCTGAATTCTGATTGGACAGCCCAGGTGCCACCTCAGATGGTTGACAGGTCACTAGATGAGAAGGATGGAAACTCTTCCGAGACACACAGCGATCACCAGTATAACTAGACCAGTTAGAAGTAAATGTTAAAGCTGTTTTATAATCAGCCATCCGTTAACAATATCGACATGACTGGCAGCTAATCCACTGTGCCTGCACACATTTTAAAGGTTGGAACTGGGTCTTTATGTGTGGAGTTTGCATGTTCTCCTCGTGTATGCGTGGGTTCTCTCCAAGTACTTCCTCCCACCATCCAAAGACAGCCATGGTACGTTAATTGGTCACTCTGTGTAGGAGAGGTTGTTTGTCTCGTTGTGAGGGACTGGCGGCCTGTCCAGGGTGTACCACGCAAGAGGCATGGCAGCTGCAGGGACAGGCTCCAGCTCTCCCATGACCCTGAACTAGAATAAAGTGTATAGAAAAAATTGGATGGTCTCTTTAAAGTGACTACAGATGTCTCAGCAGTGTATGAGTGTCTTTTTCCCTTTTGGGACCCCCTTCAAACTAATACTGAAAAGCCATGGACCCCCTGTCCCACCCTGTGCTGACACCATGCTTGGTTTTATGCTTTCAAAAGTGAAATTCTCACCAATAATGTATGTAAATAATTTATTCTGGCCAAATCTTGTCCTTATTACAGCCAAAGTTAAATTAACAACATGTAGCCTTAATCTCTTTTTCTTAAAATAGGTACAATGTGTGGACATTAATAACAATGGCTCTGAATGTTCAAAGCTTTAGGGACCCCCTGGGCACTTTGAGACCCCAAGGTTTGGAACCGCTGTGTTAGAGGAACACAATCATTTCCTTTCTTAGTATGTGACCACCCTGCTCTTGGCCCCCCACCCGTCAGTTTTAAAGCCTATCTCCGCCGCTGCATTAGAAAGTAAATGAACTGCTGGAGAACAAGAAAAGCATCAACGTCTGTCTTCCAGAATCTCTGCTGCTGTCCAACTCACAGCTTCCTTTAATCTCATATTCCTCCGTTGTGTTTTCTGTTCTGAATTACATTTTGAAGGTGTAATATTCTGGCACACCTGCACCCCTCTCGAAAACCTTTCATGCGCTTTGTGGCTTTTCTACCGAAGCTAAAACAAGCATGTGGCAGCACTCTTCAACGACCAGAGAGGTTGCAGAAACCCACACAGGATTAGCTGCCATTTATAAAAACAGATGTCTCCAAATCAATCTGGACGTGGTCCAGCATTCTACATCGATGCACTGGCCTCCTGCTAATCCACCGTGCCTGTGCATGCATTTTAAAAACTAGAGAGCAGCAACACAAGCCTTTATGATAACTGGTGATATGGGCATCTCCACAAGCTAGATATTTGACTTTAGTCTTCTTTAACAGAGTTTATTAACTCCCTTAGCACGCAGACTGCAATGAAAGCTGGGCTTTGTTTGGATTTGTGCTGGGATTAATCAATATTTTAATTACACAGGCTGGAACATCTTTTGTGTTTTTCATCCTGGGTTTAACCTCTTGGGAGTATACCCCTCCAAACAATGCTTTAAGTGATGCAGCAGTTGGCTGATGGTTTTATTTGATTGATTGAAGGTCTAGACAGATTTTCAGGAATTTCCTGGATTCGGCTTCATGGTGGGGTTTCTTAACCAGATATAAGTTCAAAGTTGAAGAAACGCCAACCTGCAGCTCAAGGAGGTGAAAAACCATGTTGAGCCAGTTGTAAGAGCCATGTGGTCCTTGTGTTTAGTCTTGTCAGAACTAATCATGACGTGGATCCTCCATGCTGAAACAAGGAGTCTTGCTCAAATATGAACCATCCACAGAAGCTATAATTACACACTGCTGGGACGCGGAATGAGAGGGGGGTGGATTGTGTCGTAGCATTAGCAGAAGTAGGAACAGCTGCATCTAGTGGAGTAAATCCATTTCCTATCTCCAAGGGAGTTGAGGACATGAGGTTGTGGGTGGCAGTGCACGTGCAGCGTGCACACAGTTTAGTCCAGTTTTTTTCTGGCAGAATCAAGAATGCCCAGCAGTAATATCACAAGTATGGACGTGGAAAGCATGGGAACCAGTGATGTTCTGCAAGTTATTGACATAAAACTACTTTTTTAATTTGCTTTATCACAAACTGTGCGTATCTCCAGTTAAAACAAACACATCCAATCAACGGATTCTCTAAGTCAACGGTGGGTTTGAGTCCAACAGTCCAGCAAAAGTCTCATCTGACCATCATTTCTGATCTACTGGCAAATAACACTTGCTTTTATTAATCAAATATTAAAAACTCAAGACTATAGGTTGGATTTTGCTGTGCATGCAAACAGACTTACAGGTTTATCAGTAACCAGAAACCAATGTTTTTCCAGTTCCAGATGGTTTTTATTGTGTACTATTGGGGGGGAAAAAAGTTGGACAATATTCCCATGATTTAAAACTCAATACATTATCCAACGTGGCCTCATGTTGGTGATTACTTTTCAAAGCTTCCTTAGCAATACACAACATTCACTGTAATATCAAACTCCATGAGTTGATTCTGCCAACAAAGTTAAAGAACCATGGGAGGGAGTGTAAAAGTGGAGCGACTCCTGGAGGTCTAGCTGACCTCCTGGGGCCCAGATGCTGGAACTGAAGGCTCGGCATCGCCTGCAATGGGCTTGTCACATGGACTGCCGTCTCCATATTTGCTCTTTAAAGAACGTCCCAAAAACTGCCAGTACTCCTTTCGAATGGTGTCCTCTTGTGCCAGAAGCTGACAAATCTTAGAAAGAGGAGAAACACAAGATAGACATGAGAAGCTCATTTGTGGCTCAAATTAATAAGAAAACACAGCATCCAATTTCTTTGTCTACAGTGTATTGTGGGTATGAATGTCACATTAATTTTATACTTTCCTCTGCTTTGTTGGGGTTCCGATATCTGAAACTGGATATTTTCCGACACTAAATAAGTTTACATATTATTGTGATTATGGACGTTATTGCTGTGTAAGGTTTCATTAGGCTGTTGTAAACCACAAATCACTTTTTAATAAAAGAGCAACTGATACACAAAATGAATCCAATTTAAATGTTTTCCAAAATTATTTATGGGGGAAAAACCTTCTAAAGTAAATCTAAGACAACGTCGTAGCTGCTTCATAATCTTAATAAAAACAAAGGTAATTTTAATTCTGCAGCAACAACTGTTTTTTTTTATTTTTAAAGTCCAAGAGAATGAGTTGAGAAGGAAGCAGGATGTATGAAGAATTTGGGAATATGGATGGCCCGACAGCGTAGCGGACCGACTCTGGTCCGCAGTACCGGCTCAGAGAGCTCGTTTCATAGAAGCTGCTGTTCAATCTGGCCGGAATGGAGCAAAACAAAAATGTTCAATTTTTGTGAGTCGCGACTAAATAATCCACCAGCTCCCAAAAACAGAGAGAAAAACAACCAAAGACCAGCGCTCAGTTACCACAGTGAACATCCCGGATTTAAGAACCTCATCAACACTTTGGACTAACGGCATCACTGCCATCTCGGTGTCTCTCTGCCCTGTATTATGAGGGTCGTGAGGGTGTTGTGAAGGACGTGGCTACAGTCCAATGTTTCGCCACCGCTACGGACCTGTGGTCAAGCCGCACCATAGAGCCGAATATGACGCGGATTTCAACGTGTAAACGAAATGTCTCCAGTCCCATTTATTCCAGATCCCACCTGGCAGAACATCTGCTGGTCTGAGACAAACTATAGCTACTGGGACCTGGTGGAAAAACCACAGACAACGCTTTTCAACTGAGGATGACAGTTTGGGGCTTCTTATAGACCTCAGTAAAAAGGTAACACATCGAATGACTTGTACTTATGTTAAATTATTTAAAGTGATGATCTTGAGATCTGTCATTTTGAAATTCCTCCAAAAGACTTTACCAACTTGTGTAGATCTACAGTTTTCCCACTTATATTTTCACTAAGTTCCCTTTGACTATGATTCTGAGTATTGATCAATCCAAGAAGTCCTATAAAACACATCCTTTTAATTCTGGTAAATAAAACTACCAGCTGCAGTCAATTGTGACTAATAACTAGATGTTAACAGGCTTGGTTTTTATTAAGTTTAAAGAAATCTTCAGGATCACTTAATAAAGATTTATGAATTTATGTAAACATTTAAGCGTGTATGTATAATTTTGACCCTGTGTGAGTAAGAGAAAACCCTAAATAATTTCAAACGTGTGCACCAAATTCAAATTTTAAGGAAACCATTCAAGTTGTTTGTTGCATAGATATTGCATCCTGGAAAAAGAAGAGTTTAAATAAATCATATAAAATCAACGTGACATTCACACCCATGATGAGTCTGTAAACGTCTGACCACAAGTTAAATCTGTGTTAACACTCACTTCTAACCCCTTCCTTAAAGTTTCCTGTCGGTCCTGGTCCTGCACGCTTTCCTTCTGGAGGATGTTCTCCAAGGCATCTTCGTAGCAATCAAACAGGAATGCTAGAAGATACGGAGAGCAGTGCGTCTCCTTTAGCTCCAGGACCCTCTCCAGCAGACCCGGCTGAGTCGACAGACCTTTGTCTTGCAGCATCCTTTAAAATAAACAACACGAGATACTGTCATGAGGCTTTTCCATTTTTAATAACTGAATCTACTATTTGGTATAACCCCTGCGGCTTATGACACTCTGAATGTTGAAATCACACAGAATTTTTTGGTTTTTTCCTCCTTAGACTGTGAGGGACGAATTCATCGAGAACATTTTAACTCTGTAGATTTCCAAGGATGTATATAAAATGCTAAAAGTCTTACCCTTTCAAATAATTCCATGCACTTTCGTTGTGAGGAGCCTTCCTGATTTGATTCAGACAATACCTTACACAAGGAGAGGAAAGTCAGGAAAAATAATGCAAAAGAAAAGAGGAGCAATGCCTCTGTTATTGTGTTTATTACTAACTGTGTATCCTAGGAACATTCCAGTCACTCTCACTTCATGCAGATTTTGAAGAAAAGCACTCACTGAATCTCTCTCTCCATCACAGCTGGATCAGAGAAGCCTGTAGTGTGAGAAATTACAAAGTGTCTCTGGTTCCAAGCAGAGTTATTCCTCAAATCTTCTTCCAAAAGTTTCTCCACAAACTCCAGCTCGTTGTCCCAGAGTTTGTACTCCTGGAAAGCAAATAGGGCAAATGTTGGCAACAAGCTGGTTTATATGCTCACAGGATATTTTCTGTAGTCACCCGGCACAGCATGAGGAAAATTCTGACCACATTCAGAGACGTTAGCACACCATCAAGCAACAAAGTTGATAAGTGAATTCTGGTAGAGTGGAAAACTGGATAGATTCCACATTTCTGAGACCAAACCCTGATTAGACAGACACCTACCTGGATGACCCACTGTCTGTGCTGCCAGGCGTGGTGGTTCTTTGCATCTTGGCTGAGAATGTCTGCGATAAACTCCAGTTCCTCCGAAGGGTCGTTCAGCCACTCCACCACCATACGTCTGTGATGCCTGGAACAGCAGTGCAGAAACCAGTCCTTATTTATTAATGCTGCCATTAAACAGATTATATAGATGTACTGCTTTGGGCTGGGCACTGAGGAATTGTTCCAATATCTAATTTCAAAAGAATATTTAGCCATTTTTCATGGGAATATTAATGTTTCTTTTCTGTATAACTCAGAATCAGCTTCTACATTATATCTGCAGTAAGAGTCTGCAGCACTGAAGAGATGCGTTGCGCTGTACCAGGCGTCTTAGAACAAACCGTGGGCTGCAGTGACTTCTAAGTACCATATTACAGTTGACTATTTTTAATCAAGGTGAATTTATTTTCATTTTGGTCAGTAACATGTCCTGAAAGCAGAACATACATAGCTGGTATGCATCCATTTACGAGCTGTTTTCTGAACCACACACAGCCTAAACCTTCTGTAATATTGCTTTATTTTGATACAGGACTGAATGTCATATAGCTCCGGTTATTCCTTAATCACAAAATTTGTTTTCCAGTTTACAGACATATTTGATGCACGAAAAGCTACGAAAAAGGAAAGAAAAGTGGAAAAAAAGAAGAAAAAAACCTGAAAGCACCACTGCAGAAAAAGTGGTTCAGGACGAGAGTCGGGATGAGGCTGCATTGACACCTAGGCTGGGTAATTTGGTTAAATAAATGATTTCCCTTTTTGAAATTTCAGACCGCTCAGTTCGTAGTAACTTATTGGACATATTGGCGCCTGACAGGCAGACTACAGATTTAGCAAAACTATTTACAACAGTAATACTAAGAAAGGTCAGTAAGCAGCTAAAGTACTCTGGTCTAGTCTTGGCCTCCCTTTTACCTAATGCAGTTTTCAAAAATGTACATAATGGAAGATGTGATGAGGAAGGAATTTGTCAGAACTCACCAGACTTGATAGTTTTTGGGCTGGTCCTCGATAATATTTGCAATGTACCTCATCTCCTCCCTCAGGTCTTTAGATAATGCTTGAAGTAGTACTCGCCTGTAGTGCCTGGACATTTTCAAGCTCAACATTAGATTGTACACTTTAAATTCAGAATAAGGGGCATGTTTAGACAATGTGAGGTTTAAGAATCTTTATACAGCCCAACACAAAAAAAAACCAACTACAGATTCCTTAAAACCACCAGCCAGGTCTACAAAGAACCTCTTTAAAACCTCTTGGTCTCCTTTCAAACTCTACTTTTCCACACAAGCAACATTCTCACCAGACTGTGTAATTTGCAGCATTCAGATCAATGGCCTCTGCTGTCAAAGCAAAAGCCCGTTCACTTCTTTCATCTTTCTTTAGGAGTGCACGGAAATAGTCATACACATCCGAAACTGTTGGGGGGGAGAAGACATGCTGATCAGTGTCATATCATGTCTCAGAAACCGGTAAAGAAAAATGTAAAAACAAGTTATCAAAAGAATTATAATGCAAAATGTGTTTAATGGAAATGCCAACTCGTCACTTTTACTTCTGTGGTATCTTGTAATATATAGTACTCCCATCTGTGCAAAGTTTGCACCAATCTTACACTTTTCAGAGTAGGCGATCTTCACTACAGGATTTGGTCCATCATCCTGAGGAACGGGTTCCAGGTCAGCCCACTCCTTTCTGTCTCTAGAACACAAAAACACGGAGGAGGATCTTCTGTTAGGAAGCAGCAAATGTAATAACCCTTATAAAGGAGAAGAAAAGGCGTCCGTGCTGCTTGATCAAGAAAACCTTAGCATTACTGCCCTGGATTGATTTTACTGTCTTTGTTTACTTTATTATAACTGGTAGAATAAAACTAACAACGATAAATAAATTGTAGCAACCGGTTAGCATATCGCAACTCAACGGACTCAAAGGGTACTCAAAGTAACATGCTAACACAACAGTCATTAACAAAGCAGATTTTATATATATATATATACATACACACACATGAATAAGAAAAATACAGTTACAAAAAAGTCGTTAGCAAACAAAACAAACAAAAAAGTTTAAAAAAAAAAGTATTCAGAGCTACGAAAGCTAAGCTAGCTACCAAAACAACTTGAGAAATTGACAACCAGACGCTACCTGTAAAACATATATCTTGTTGAGTCGAGTCCATAATCTTCCCCGAAGTTGTCCTCATTCTCTACATCAAAATCTTTGTCTTCTTTAACATCCACTAATTCATTTGACGTTTCCGCGACACTTGACATTGCTAACTTGCTAGCTTAATCTGATTGGGTTCTAGTGCGTGGAGAAGTAAAGTTACGTCACATCCGGTGTTGTGCCGAAACCAATCTCCCTCCACCCCGGTATTCATTATGCTAAATACCCGAGATATCACACATCACTCTGCCCAAATATCCAGAAACTATCTCACACCTATTCAGTTAACCATGCACAGAGTTTTGTATGTGCTCCAAGACTCACTGTAGGTTTAAACATTTTGTTAGGCCATTACTGTGGAGTTCAACATTGTTTTTAACAATTGTTCAGCAGCATTGCTGATGCAGTATTATTTTCCACACATTGAGCTGTGCATCTCATTCATTTTTAACTGGAGTGTGTCAGTATCTTTGAATTAATGTTTCCTAATGTATCTGGACCATTTTTCTTGAGAGCTGTTGCAGGGACACTGACTTTGTGGCATGTGCAGAGATTTATGATAAGGCTCCTCTTTACACGGGAATTTCACTATTTATGGAAACACTGAAAAAAAGAAATCTGACTAGCTATGAATTTTGTTAGTTACTAAAAGCCATGAAAGGCAACGAAAATCCACTTGAAACCATTTCTTGAAAGCAAGGTCAAGCTCAACTTTATTTTCATCAACAACTCTGAACATTATAAAAATAAATAGATGATTCACAGTCAGTGGATTGTTATACAAACTGTTATCAAAATTATGTATCAGCCAGAATGAAGAATTAAACACATGCATAATTTCCATGAGTGTGTACATGTTCTGAACACTTGCTGCTATTCGCAAATAACAAAATCTGTATTTTCCAACAGAATCAGTTGAGAGAATATAAAAATCACTGTTCCAATTAGACAGCTATGCAGGTTGAATATGCTTCCATCTGACCGGTTTTCAACAATGGCTTGACCCGAGGTGTGTTCAATGATCGTCCTGATCCAGTCCGTGCTTTTCAATGTAACGTCTAAAAGAGAAAATATGATTAAACAGTTTTTATTACACAAATATTGAACAATCAGCTGAGGATGCATAAAAGTGATCTCGCTAGCCTGTTTAAGTTTAAAAAGAACTTTCATCTCCCATGTGGGAGACCAGAGTTCGATTCCCCTAAGGGATGAACAATAACACCTTCCAGTTGGGTCCTTAGGCAAGACACTTAACTTAAAAGTGTCTGCTAAATTACTGTAATGCATAACAATATTTGACCCAAAAAGCAACATTTTTTTTATTTAAATGTATTGTAGTGGACGGATGAATTAAATAATAAACACAGACATAAATATTGTAAACTTGAGGTCTAGTAATGTCTGATAAAAGCATTTAACCGCATTTCAATTGAAAACTGTTGAAAAAGACAATATGCTTGGTCAAAAACGAACAGACCAAAAATTAAAGTGTCATTTTAAGTACTTAAGAGTCTACAACACGTTTGCAGTACTTTTAACTTTTTACAATTTTTTGTCGTCATTATAGGCATTAATATCCGATGGTTAGCCAGGACGGGATCAGCCAGCAGCAACTCTGAGTCTGTTCATGGAGCAGAGGGGAACATCTCCTGCTCTGGAGCTGGAAGCTGGGACTGATCCATTCTCTGTCATGTTAGCTTTTCCCTCTGTGAAAATGGTACGCTCTCAGTCTCCAAAATTCTCCATTGAACATTTTTCTATATTTTTGAGTGTTAAACTGCAGTGGTTTATATTTGGCCACATGGGGGCGCCATATGCAGCCAAGTAAAACATCCTGCATCATTTCAGGATTTTGCTTCCTCAAAACTTCCATAAAAATACCTTCTACTGAAGAGGTTAAATGCTCCCCAGGGTTAATCTGTTGGCTGCTAACTTTATCTCAGCAGGGAGCAGAGTGGATTAATCTGAGCTCTTCAGTCAAAAGCAGCTGCTTTATCACCAACAGTGACTCAGAAAAGATAACCTGCAGGTTATTAAAAGCAAATCTACTTAAAAATGGAAATGGACTTGGACTTGTACTTATATAGCGCTTTTCCAGTCAGCTTGACCGCTCAAAGCGCTTTACACTACTTG
>JBAMHW010000007.1:31899884-31917065 GCA_037177495.1 Rhadinocentrus ornatus | reverse complement strand
ATATACACATATATATATTTTTATATATATACACACACACATACATGTGTGTGTTGTATCTACATATACATTGGTCTCACACCTGTCTCTGAACTTCTGGCCTTAAGTTTCGAATTTCTCTTCAGTGCAGAGTAGAGTAAGCACTGGCTGCTGAATGAAAAACATCATCAATAACATTGAGTTTCCATCAGACGGAATTTTCTACAAATCATTACAAGCGTCAACTTCACATCTGAACTTGCCAGTTGTTGATACACATCTTGAAAACTCATTAGTGGCCCTGTTCTGCCCAGAAACACCATGATCTGGATGCCTACACATACGGGCTCTACATTCGTGTGAGAAAGGTAGCCCATTAGTAATATAAGACTGTGGTTATTTAAAAAAAGAAAAACAATTAAAAAGAAGAAAAAGAAAAAAAGAATATTACACAGGTTCCGATAAAAAGAAGAAATCTATCCTTTAAAACTTGCTTTTTAGGTGTTAAGGGGGGCAGCTGCCTTTTGAAGAGAAAACCAAAATATAGCTGTATATAACTATATCGCGCAATGAACTATACAGGTAATACTACAGTGTGACGTGTCCAATGCTATTAGCATTGAATAAAGAGTTCATTGTAAATACTAGCCACAAAGCATTAACGTCTCCAGCACCCAGCTAATTAGCCACATTTCCCACCAAATGTTAATATCCAAATTAAAATTCCTAAAACACACTAGTTAGGTACAATAACCGTTCAAATGTGATATTTAACATGTTAAGGATATCGTTATTACTTTACAATACAACCCCACAACCTGTGGCTAATTAGCATTAGCTTAGCGTTAACTGAGGACCTCGTATTAGCTAGCCGTTTGCTGACTTACCGACGAAAGTCAAACATGTCTTCAATCCCCCGAGCCTCCATGTCTGCCAGTAAGAATTGGGATTTAGCAGAGGCTAATGCTAAGAATACAACCTGATCCCTAAATTTAGTTTAGGCATAACGTTCACTGCAGCACTTTGGTCATACAGTGGGTAAACTGGACACCAATTAGCGTTGTTGTTTACACGATAAGCTAGTGAGTTTGCAAATCGGGTCAAGCAGCGTCAAAATTTTAGCATAGCCGATGTTCCTTAGCGGGCAGGGCTATGCTAGAAGTAGCGGTAGCAACGGATACAGCACTTCCGGACAGAAACCACTACAATAAAAGGAGATTTTCTTTAAATGCATTTTCAGCTTTAATTAAATTCCCACCGAATATACCAAATTTATGTACGTATAACCTGCATTTTTTCACGTTTCTATGTAATCCATAATTGTGTTTAACCGCAACTGGCACCTGCAGTTGAGAGGCCAAAAAATACTGTATAAAAACTTTAGCTTGTCGCCCTCTAGTGTTTGAATTTAGCACAATTGAAAGTCACAACATACGCCTGATTTTTTATAACAGGAAAACTGAAATTAAGTCTGCCTGCTTTTGTCGCTGTATTTGCAAAAATTTATAGTATTAGAACTCATATATATGCAGTGACAGCATCGGCAGTGTGTGACTAGTCTATGCTAAATATATGTACTGTTTCTTTAACAACCCCCTCCCGTTAATGCGCTCAATCCTCGCCCACTAGCAGTCTTATTTGTTTGGCAACAAGGATGTGACTGTTGTATAACCACTGCATATCGATTTTATTTAAAAAACAAACAGGGCGCTTTTTAACTGAGCGCAGACTGAACGCTTGTTCTTTTTGTTTTTGACGACACAGAGGGACCAATATGATGGTCAGATTCCTTTACTGTCCGCTAATCCTGTGGCTGGCCCTAACAGCCGCAGTGGGCTCGGTGCTCGGGCTCGGTGAAGACCTCGACCGGCCTCTGTTCGGGCCACCCGGGTCTCCTATCCGTTTGCACGAGTCCGACCCGGGTTTGAAAAAGGCTATGCTTTTCGCAGAGGAACGATACAACCTGGGCTCCAACGCCATACACCTCCGCAGAGTCAGCCGGTTAATCTCTGCTACTAAACAGGTAAAACGAATCAAGTGGTTATGTTAATTCAGCATATAATTTTAACATTGTCATAGGACAGTGGTAAATTTAGAGGAAATCAGTTATTTGCATATTAAAAGACTAAAGTGTCAGTTGCTGAATGTTTATTTATTTGTAAACAACAATCTGGAAGTGTGACGTTAAAAGCTGCGTCATGTTAGTTAGAATTAGCTAATGTCAGACCGGAAATAACGTCACTAGCTTTCAAAATACAAGCATAAACAGCACGTTATCAAGTGGCCCGTTAGGTTTTATTGTGTAAAAGATTTTTCTACTCTTTTAACTTTCGCAGACAGTCGATTAATCCGTATTGGTTTGTTTCAAGTTTAAGTTTTTTTTGTAATTTGTCAATAAAGTTTATATTCCGTATAAAATCCCTGCAGTATGGCAAGGTTTTAATTCTAACAGGAAGTAAGATCTTTTTTTCATCTGTGTTCAATAGTCCGTCGCCACTTTAAATTCCATACAAACTAAAACATGTTTGAATAAAAAAAAATAAAGGAACCAATAATAATAGACATAAAAATAAATTTAAATGAATGCACCTTGTGCAAATAAAGATGTTTTTTTCTCCATTATTAATGTGTCTGTAAAAACAATCCCAAGGGGGCAGTTTTCTCCTTATAACTCCAGATGGTGTGTATTTATCTATTTTTCAGCTGGTTAAGGGAATCCGCTACACTTTAACAGTGGAACTGAGCAACACCCAGTGTAAGAAATCTGCCAGGCTCAGGACATGTGACTTCTATCCTGAGTCTCAACAACTCAAGGTAGGATTTCTACTTTTAAGACAGACAAGAGTTTAATCCGCACACAGAAAAATGCCTGCTAGTACAGTTATAAATTAAACAATTTCACAGACAAATTTGTGATTTATTTCTTTTTGCTGCAGAGTACATTTATTTGGCAGTCACCAATCATAAGGTCTTGTGACATGGCTTTAACTCAGAGTAAATCCAAACACGCTTAGGCCTCATGCCTGCATGCAATTGTTTACAAGTCGGACACATGAACTACTTTTTTTCAGTTTCTTTGCTCCAGTTTTTCTCTGAAAGCTTGTTCTGTTTGATTACTCTTTATTTGGCCTGCAGTGTAATAAACACATGATTCAGCTTATTTTCTAGATTAAAGTTGTTATATGATGTTAATGTCTTATTTTTGGGTCATATTTACATTTTCAGACAGAAGTATGCTTGTTTGAAGTGTGGGACATTCCCTGGCAAGGCTCCTCAACCCTGCTAAAACAGAAGTGTCAGCCAAAAGGTCTGTCAGAAGCATGTAAGCAGAAAAACTGGCCTAACCGTTAAGAGTCAACAGTTTTTAATTTTATTGTTGTTTTTTTTTATTTTATAGATTAACTATAATCATTGCTGGTCCACTGGTTTCAGTCTCAAAAACTACTTCCCCAGTCCAGTCCTTGTACCCGATCCTTTTCAAAAGAATGTGGTGTTTTTAACCTTTAAATAGAGTATTTATATTAATCTTTTTCCACGTTTTGATACATCATTGCACCTGTTTACCATTTTCTGGAAAATATGTAGCGATGTGAAGGATTGTTAAAGACTTTTGCACAGCAGTAACTTTATAGAAAATAATCTTATTTTGATTGATCAGCTCTGGCCTTGACAAGCAGCCAGTTTGTGTATGAGTCTGTTTAATCTGACCGTCATGTTATGTAACTCTAATCTTTGCTCCTGGTTGGAAAGTTACACCAATCGAAGAGATGAATAAGGCAAAAGGTGATGGCCCATATCCAATGTTAGCTATGTTATTAAAGGCGCTTCTCTGCTGAAGCATTACCTGTGCGATTTCAGTAAGTCATGTAAAAAATCCTTTTGAATATATTTATGTGATTTAATATTTAAAATTGTGAGTTTAAACAGATAAAGTTATATGAATCATGTTAGATACAATCACACTGAAAACATGTTCCTCAATGTTTCTTTTAGCAGTTGATGCGGAAGTAGAAGAGACCAACAAGGTGGAGGATGTGTCCACGAGCCAGCCTCTGGAGGTAAAAGTAATTGTAATCAGATCAATAACAGGCCTGAAAACAACATGCTGATAAGTTCAGTCATCTCATCTACTTTTCATATGCTCCAGCCCTCCATTTGTTGTGTGAACTGTTCCTCTCAATCTGAACCAAAGATGGGGGGTAAGGTTTTTCTTACTGATTCTGTTTTATTTAATAAATCTTTTTTTTTTTGTTTGTTGTTTATCTATCAGGAGTCCGTAGAGCTGCTGGGCCAGTTCAAAGAGTTCATGGTTAAATACAATAAGGTGTACAGCAGCCAGGAGGGTGAGTACTTGACACATACTGAGACGTTGTACATGCAGAACAGTCCTTTAGAAACACTTAACACTTTATGTCAGGGGTGTCAAGCTTAGTTTAGTTTAGGGGCCACATACAGCACAATTTGATCCCAAGTGGGCCGGACAGTATTTTATAATTTATATTTCTATTGGGTTGAGGTGTGGAGACTGGCTCGGCCAGTCCAGGACCCTGAAATGTTTCTTTCGGAGCCACTCCTTAGTTGCCCGGGGTGTGTTTGGGATCATTGTCATGCTGGAAGGCCTAGCCACTTTGAAATCCTTGCTTTATGTACTCAGCTCAAACCTAAGCATATAATTAGACTGAATAGCGTCTGTTTAGTATCTATGCTATAAACTGACCTGTGTTTCCCACTGGTTTGTTATCAGCATGGGATTAACCAACGTAAATGTAAATAGTTGGATTTTAAATTTTAAATACTTTTATTTTGTCTATATCATATTACAGTCCAACACTTAAAAATCTTCACAAGAGTGGATGTCATATGACTGAAGGGTTAAATGTTGATGTGCATCAAGAATCACCTGTAAAAACAAGTCAGAATTATAATGGCATGTTGTCAATGGAAAACTGAACCCAGAGGACTGTTGTGATTTTACATCTGTGTCTGAACTGTCAGAGGCCGACCGTCGTTTACGCATCTTTCACAAGAACCTGAAGACGGCCGAGAAGCTCCAGTCTTTGGATCAAGGGTCAGCTGAGTACGGAGTCACCAAGTTCAGCGACCTAACCGGTGCGTGACCGTGTGTGCGCTTGTGTTTCCAGATGAGCGAATGCATCTTCTGCTTTTCACCTGTTGCCTCAGCGTGGCTCCAGACGTTTACTCTTTAGCAACACTGAGGTTTTTGACTGCTCTTTCTCTGTTTCTTCAGAGGAGGAGTTTCGCTCCACATACCTGAACCCGCTCCTGAGTCAGTGGACTCTCCATCGACCAATGAAACGGGCTTATCCTGCAAAGAACCCTGCACCCGACAGCTGGGATTGGAGGGACCATGGAGCTGTCAGTCCCGTTAAGAACCAGGTGCTAAAAACCAGAAGACTTTATAAGGAACAACTGATTCTTGCTTCACATTTATGCTGATCAGGGTGTGTGTGTGTGTGTGTTGCAGGGCATGTGTGGATCTTGCTGGGCATTCTCTGTCACAGGAAACATTGAGGGCCAGTGGTTCCTGAAAAATGGAACTTTGTTGTCACTTTCTGAACAAGGTAACACACATGCACCGATCCAAGCCTCCACAGATCCTGCAGTTATTCTCTTTTCAGCCCAGCCAGTGAAAACCTATTTTACATTTATTTAAGCTAAATATGTGTACAGTATGTACACCAGAGGCTAAAGTGCACATTTGCTTTTCTGTGGTTAGTCCAGATTAGGGAAAATTGAATACCTGGTAACAGTTGAATATAAATCACTTGATTTAAGTTTAAAGAAACTATACTGCCCACGCCAAAAAAACAAGCGCTAAATGGATTTAAGTTTAGTAAATAGGTAAGAGCCCCCCATTGGATAATTACTGCATAAGTATGTTTTAGCTGGCAACAATTTTTGAAAAAATGGTGGTCTGTTTCAGAGAGGTCAAATTATTGGCATTGAACAAAGAAAACGTCTAAGGAGATTCTGAAACTACAGAAACTGGATTAAAAACAGTCCAACACATTTGTAAAAACTGCAAGGAGAGTGGGGAACCATCGTCTTCAAGGAAGATTTTTTTCTGGTTGAAAGAAATCTTGAATGGTGGTGATCGCGATCACTTAAATGTTTGGTGAAATCAAATTAGAAAAAGCAACAGTAGAACTCAGGGCTATGTTCATTGGTTGTAGTAAGGACATTTCCACATGAACAATGTGAGGGGACCCTAAAGGATTGGGACTGAACAGCTGTGTAGCTATAAGAAAACCACTAATCAGTGAGGATAATCGGAAACAATGTAGTTGCTCAGGTCCAGGTTCAGGTCTAGGTTCAGCAACATCACGTGTCCAAAGAATGAGGTCAGCTGACTACCTGAATATACTGAATGAGCAGGTTATTCCATCTTCCCTGATGGCACGGCCATATTCCAATGAGGTAGTACCAGGAATCATGGGGCTCAGATTGTGAAATAATGGTTCAGGGAACAGGAGACATCCAGACAGAGTCCAGACCTGAATCCATTGGGAATCTTTGGGATGTGCTGCAGTTTGACTCTCCCATCATCAATACAAGATCTTGGTGAAAAATTGATGCAACTCTGGACAAAATAAATTTCGTGACATTACAGAACCTTGTTGAAACAATACCTCCGCAGATCTGTGCCGTGATTAAAGCTAAAGGCGGTCCAACGAAATAGTAGTGTGACCTTTGTTTTGGCCGGGCAGTGTATGTGGCTGGCAGTTAAACACCAGTCTGGTTGCAAGGAAAGGAGGCATGTACACACTTTACACATGCATTTGAGAATATTTATATATAATGGCTGCATATTAAATGATCCAAAGCATAATTTTGGCTTCTAGAAAACATAAATTGACAAAGATTTTTCTTAGAAATTGGGGAGACTTTCAGAAGTGAAAAAAAAAATCTGAAAACCTATCCAAACAAGTCATTTTTTGTTTGATATTGATCCATCTTTTACAGAACTGGTTGACTGTGACGGGCTGGATCAGGCATGCAGAGGCGGACTGCCATCAAATGCTTACGAATCTATTGAGAAGCTCGGTAAGAAGCTGACATAATCAGATATTCTGTTTATATTCCAGCTTTGTTAAACTGTTCTACTTATTATGACAAATAGAGGTTTATAATACACATCCAGTAGGATAAATGGATATTTCTTTCATCAGAGGACTTCTAAGTGCAGACTTTAAGCATTCCTTGCCTTCCGTGTGTGCTTAAGGTGGTCTGGAGACTGAAACAGACTACTCGTACACCGGTCACAAGCAGAAGTGTGACTTCAGCAACAGGAAGGTGGCTGCCTACATCAACAGCTCTGTGGAGCTGTCCAAAGATGAGAAGGGTGAGCGGGTCAAAACCCAGTGAGCTTAGTGAAAGTTTGCTGTTACAACAGGCACACCTTTATAAATTTATTTTTTCTTCTTCTCCTCAGAGATTGCAGCCTGGTTGGCTGAGAAAGGACCGATTTCTGTTGCTCTGAATGCTTTTGCCATGCAGGTGAGCAAATCTGTCAACCTAATTATATCTCCTATTCTTTCTATGTGTTATTACCAGGGGCGAAAGTGGTTTTAAATTCTTGCCGGTACTATTTCCAAAACTTTTATCTCTCTCTCGTTTCATGCATTTTAAAATAACAAATAACATTTTAATTGGAACATTAATAAACGTGCAGAGTACAAGTCTCTAAGAACAGCTTATGAAGTCATGAGCAAAAAGCTTTTTATTTAAAATGTTTGTAGATGATAACTGGTAGATGTTTAAATTTTGTTGAAAGTGTTTTAGCCAACCACAAGAATGTGTGGAATTTCGTTGGTGTAATTTATTGAATGCGGCGTCTCTTGACCAGCTGTGGAAAACGTCCCAGTGCATTAAATTAAACGCACCAATCCCCATAGCAATCGTTGTGTTTGGGAAGTGAAATCTCCGGTCATTACGCACTTTTGCTCAGTGCCTTTAAAATAAAATATAAATAACTAAATAAAATATACAAAACACAGCTGCTTCCTCTCCTACTGATTTTAATGGGAGCATTCAGCAACGAACGTAAAGACATAACGTGGGGTTCAAGTTTCGAAGGCTGGGCGCAGAGGAGTCCACCGGGCTCTCTCCGAGGGGACGGGGGGAGCGGGGCAAGAGCCTTGAGGAAGAGAGGGAGATGCCCGGGCACAGCTCCATCCAGTATGGACTAAAACAGCACAGACATTCCAGAAACAATTCGTATTGAAGGAATTTTTAAACACACAAAGTGGTTTTCAAAACTGCATGTTGCTAATGGATCTTTTGTCTGACCCAGAGTGCAGTTGTGACTGGTTCTGCCCTTTATAGCAGGCAGCCACTCTGGTGGTTCGCAGTACCTGACCGTACATGCTTACTTTCGCCCCTGTTATAGCTGTCATGCTCTGTGCTTTTTAACCTGATTTTGTTCACTTCTGCAGCCACTGAAACTTCACCATCTTTACAGAAAAAAAAAAAAAAAAAGACATCAAGATGCTTCTAATTTATGCCATTATAAACATTCAAACTACCACACTTAATTAATTTTAATAGTCTTTGTTGTTCTTGTAGTTTTATAGAAAGGGCCTGTCTCACCCCTTGAAGATCTTCTGTAACCCCTGGATGATCGACCACGCTGTGCTGCTGGTTGGATACGGAGAACGTATGTATTATTCTCCTGCTTTTGCTCTTTTTTTTTTTCTTTTTTCTTCTTTTTTTTTACTTTTTTTGTTTGTTTGTTTGTTGTATTTCTCAGTTTAAAGAACAAGGATGTTAAATTATGGTTACTGTGATTTCAGGTAAAGGTATCCCATTCTGGGCCATCAAAAATAGCTGGGGCGAAGATTATGGAGAGCAGGTAGGACAGTAACATCTACCAACAACAACTTTGTTTTTCTTAAACTATATGTGATATTTAACTAAGTGTATGTGTTCTGTAAAACATTGTTAAATTAAAATATTTGAGCTGTAATAGATGTTTCATCTCCCTGGTTGTGGATCTCTGCTGTGTTGCACTTAACTACAGTTTAGTTTTATATTGCGTTAATTTGAAAGGTTTAATGTGAAAGTATACATGTTGAAATAAACATTATTTTATAGCTCGTTTCTCTCTTTTACAGGGTTACTACTACCTGTACAGGGGCTCTAATGCATGTGGCATCAACAAGATGTGCTCATCTGCTGTAGTCAACTAAACTACCAACCACCAAGCACTTACCCATCTACTGCAGCTACCAGCTGGTCCCACCTCAACAGCACTCACACAGAATGCACAAAGATCAACGTCAGACATAGAAAGTCCTACTGATGCTTCTGTTCCGTTAAACCAGACGTGTATTTTACTTTCATGCCTCACACCTCATATCACTTTAACAAACCAGCTCTGTTGAAGCTAGCTTTTATGTGACACTGAAGTTTTAGATTATTTTTAACTTGTGTGGATGTTTTATTTTGTTATCCCAGCAGATCTTAACAACTGTGTGTATTGGTTGTAACTCATCTCTGCTAACAACAACTGAGCCCACTCTTGCTATTGAAGTTAGATTCCTGTCTAGTCCGTTTTCTCTGAAGTCGTATTACAAGTGTGTGCTAATATTATCTCTTTAAAAAGGTGTTTCTTCTAGAAAGATAGGATTTTGGCTTTACTGTGGTATGCACATTACTACAAACTGCAGTGCAATTCTACCTGTTGCTGTTGGAGTAAACACTGAATGGTGGTTGAATAAAGATTGTGAAATCCCGCGTTGTGTTTAATTTAATCTTCATTCGAGGGTTTTAAAAAAATCTTAATTTACAATGTGTATTCAAAAAACGAATCAGCTAAAATGTGGACATATTTTTCATGAACATTTATGCACTTATTTTTTATACAACTACATGAAATCTAAAAGGAAAGGAAAAAAATGTGTGCAAAATATTAATGTTTGTGTATTTGTGCATGTGTAAATTTATTTTGTGTGTGTAATTTCTGGACATTTGTGTTTGCATTTGAAGATCGATTTGCAAGTATCCAAAGTTATACACAAAATAATTGAAAAGGTTTACAAAGTATGTATTACACCCACAGAATTGATATTGAGTTAATTTTCTCTCCATAACAAACATTTAATATTTTTCATCTAGCATTATGGTGTATTTTGATGAAAACAAAAGGCGCTGTGGACACTTACAGGAGCCTGTTTAAATGTTGGTGATCTTGAATGTTGCTCAACTTGAGAATGAACTCCGTTTCCCAGAATGCAAATGTAAAACCCCGGAAAAGCTAACCGCGTTATCAGTAGATGTTAGAAACAAATATTCATATCATAATACCATAATCAAATATAACATATTATTGATTCTTAAGCGAAAGAATTTATTTCTAATATATTTGTTTTCATTTAAAAGTTGTTCTGCGGTGTTTATGTGGCTTTTCAACCGACAGTGAAATACCGGAAGTGGTCCAGTTGCGTTTGGATCTGTGTTTAAAAGAAGCACGAGTGCATTTGGTTTAGAATTTTAGTTTCTGTGTAGTTTAACTTTTTTTCTGGAGTGGTTTCTTGCTGCTGTTTAAAAAAAAGCGTATTCCGCTTCATAGGGAAATCTTTAGTGCTTCTTTCTGTCTTTCAAGGTAGTAACGTAACCTCCCTATATTGTTGTGAGAATGTTTCAAGATAGCTAATGTTAGCCCGTCAAGCTAGGTCATTATAGAAACGAATCAAGAATCAAATGTATTCCTGCTGCTCGTAGATAGCTAGCCCTGGGGAAATGGGAAGCGTTTCAGAAGCAAAGTCATATCTAAAAGTAGGAAGTAAGCAAAATAAACAACTTTGGGGACTTAAGCTAGCTTGCCACCTCAGAGTCTCGTGCGTCAGTGTTTACAGGTTTAGCATCTTCTGTGTGATCCATTAGATTGTGGACCGAATTGCATTTTCATATACTTCATATGTTTGTAATTGGACTGCCTTGAATAACGTTTTACAAATACTGTGTATCTTGTGATTTATATGGGCACTGTACCAAATTTGAAAATAGATTTAGCATTGGTCTACTATAAGCATTATCTATATTCTGTAACTATGTTGTATAAGAGAAATGCATGTGTTTTAGCTCTAAGGTGTCCTCTATATTATGTGAAAAATTTTAGAACACTTCTTTTGTAATGTAGTATGAGACAAACTACTTTAATTTATATTTATTCTTTACTAAGCAATAGTAGTAGATAAACATTCTCACGGCTCTTTGACCTTGCCTTCTTTCTCAGCTGGCGAAGAAACCAGTGATCCGCCATTTATAATGTCACAGGCCACCAAACGTAAACATGTTGTCAAGGAAGTTCTTGGAGACTTAGTCATGCCTACAGAAAACCAGTGGATTGTGAAGGTAAACTTTGAATGTTATCTGCAATATAGCTATTAGTATGATATTAACAAAAGTCATACTAATTGCAAGTAAACAAACAAACAAATGACTATAAAAACCTATTTCCTCTCCTTTCTTTAACTGTGTCCTCTCACAGGTTATTGGTAGCCGTGGTAACAACCTTCATGAAATCATCACAGCTCAGGGTGAGACCTTCCTGGTGAGCATGCCAACCAAGTTTCGCAAGAACATCTGGATAAAGAGAGGTACCTGAGAAATATTTTTGCTTTAAAGTAATAATCCTCAAGCGTCAACATTTAAAAACATGAATAATGGGTGTACTCCTATCCTGGTGGCACGTAGTTATTTTGATTTGCTGCTACGTTTTCTGGTCTGTAAATGGCAGATCGCTCCTATTTAGTGGCATGACAGTCAGGTTTATGATCAGAATATAAATAAGTGAGCAAAACTGTACCTAAAACACATATTTATTGTAAGTAATTTAGCAGTTTTTGTTTAATGATCGATAGTTTAGTGTGCTGTTGGGATCTGCCCTGAAAGCTGTAAGATTTTTTATTAATTAATGTAATCTGGATGATGCTGCTTGAACACATCATCTGCTTTTTAACATACAACTATGATGCCTGAACAGTTTTTTTGCTGACTAGCTGTAGATGCTGATGGAGACTGATTTCTCTCAAAATACAGCAAACAACATTTTTTTGGATATGCAAACAATTGGGGATTTATTGTATTTGAGAAAATAAAAATAAACTTCTGGATTTTCCTGGAAAGCCTTTATAGTCAGAAACTAAATTTCTGGTTTTGTAAATAACATTTCTTTAGCACCAAATAAACAAAATTGTTTCTATTTATAAACAAACACTTTGGTTTCTCATTAAATTAGCTTGTGATAAACACCTACATAGTTGTGTGAACATGTCCTAACATTTCTTAGTGCTTTCCTTTTGTTTGCAATCTGTGGATGCAGTCATGCAAACAGCATCTAAATTTGCAAACAAAAGTTTTTCATTTCCATTTGAGGCAAATTTATTTACACTATAACATGATTGTGGTGCCGTGTGTCTGTTTTTGATTGCCAACGTGTTTTATTTAATTGTATTTTGTAAGGTACAAAAGTAACACCATGTTTGTTCTATAACAGGGGTGCAAACATTTCATTTCAGGGGCCAAATACAGCACAATTTAATCTGAAGTAGGCCGGACCAGTAAAATAAGAGCATAATAACCTCCAAATAATGAAAACTATACACATTTCCCCTTTTAGTGCAGAGAAGTACAATTACATCATCAAGATGTTTAAATTTAAAGAGATATTCTTTTAGAAAATATAAACAAACAGGGCTGCGTGGTGGTGTGGTTGTTAGCACAGATGCTGCAAAGCAGCAAGGTCACTGGTTTGTGTTGGTCCTGTGACAGACTGGTGGTCTGTCCAGGGTGTACCCAGCCCCCCTGGGATAGACTCCAGCTTCCCAGCGACACTGAATTTAAATTAGTGTTATAGAAGATTATTGAATTTAAGCAAACTGAACTATTTTGAGGAAAATAAGTGCAGTTTCAATAATATTTCACCTCTGTCATTTACATATCTTATTTTTATGTATTTTGTTTATTTATTCATTCATTCATTTTCTACCGCTTAGTCCATTACGGGTCGCGGCTAAGCTGGAGCCTAACCCAGCATTTCAACAGGTGAGAGGCAAGTACACTCTGGACAGGTCACCAGTCTATCGCAGGGCGTATTTTGTTTATTTAGTTTTATAGAAATACATCTTTAATAAAATTTTATCAATTTCTTTTCACATGTAATAAATTTTGTGTTTCTAAAAATTTTGACACATTTTTATAAACGTTTTAAACTTAATATACATTTTTTTATTAAATATGAAATATTAATTATTTTAATTATATATATTATTTCATTTTAAAATATAATGGAATTATTTTATTAATGTACATATTTTATATTTAATTTACAGATGTACTTATTTAGACATGCTTTACAACTTATAAATCATAATAATCCCCAAAAATGTAATCCCTGCTATGTGGAACTGAAAACTACAGTATTAGAGTAACATTTCCAGACCTAGAAGTTTTTATTTATTTTTTTTAATGTACATATATTTAAAATACTTTACACACTACACACATTTTCGCATGTATTAAGTAATCCTGACCACCTAAACTGACTCAGAATCAGATTTATTGCCAAGTAGGTTTACACGCACACGGAATTTGTTTTGGTGTGTGGGTGCCAACAAAAGCAAATATATTAAAAAAAATTCAATGAAAGCACTAAATAGAAAATTTACAACAATAGTAAAAAAAAAAAAAGTGAGTGCAGTATAAATGTAAGTATGATCTGAACAGAAGATGTCCAACGTTGAGATTGTGGCAGCACTTATACAGTTACTATAACGTGTAGTGTCCATGGTTGAACCAGGGTCAGAGTCATGGGGGGTCCTGGGCCGTGTTGATGAGGCCAGTTGCAGAGGGGAAGAAACTTTTTTATGGCGTGAGGTTTTGATCCTGATGGACCACAGGCTCTTGGCAGATGAGAGCATCTCGACTCGCCTCATAATACAAACTGAAGTCAGATCTATTAAGTCAAAAAGAGAGTTACCCCCCTGTCTTAACAAGGTTTTATATTTTAAAAAGAAAAAAACAACCTCCAGTGGAGAAATTAGAAATTTGCATAAATTTTATTGACTTTTTTTATTTAAATAATTGCAGTTTTAATCTTCTGTCATTACTAAAATCCTCCTTCAGGCCAGATTGGACCCTCTGGCTTGCTGTATTTGGCCCCCGGGACGTATGTTTGACATTCCTAGTGTATAGCAAAAGAAAAATGGCTAATTTCCTTCTACCACCTTTGTTGCTTCCACCATGTGATGCTGATGATTGTTTGCATACTGCTACTGTGGGTAAACGGTGTTCCACCATCACGTGGACCAGCATGCTGTCTTGTGTTATTTGGTTGTATCTGATGTTAAAAATCCTGCTTAAATTCCTCAGGTGACTTTGTGATTGTGGATCCCATTGAGGAAGGAGAGAAGGTGAAGGCAGAGATCAGCTTTATTCTCTACAAAGATCATGTTCAATACTTGCAGAAACAACAGCTTTGGTGGGTAGAAACACAAACACACACTCAAAGACACATCCTACAGAAGTGCCCTAATTCATGGAGTCTACCTTCCTCCAGGCCAGAGGAGTTCATGGAGGAGCAGTCGCTGCAGGACAAGACAGACAAACAGCAGGAAAAAGAAGAAGGGACAGAGGACAAAGCCCAAGAAGAAGAGGAAGGTAGCGACTCTGAAGACGATGAGAGCGACCTCTTTGTAAATACCAACCGCTGTAACTACCAGTACAGTCAAAGTGAAGAGGAGGACAGCGAGGAAGAAGACGAGGAAGAGGAAAGGACAGAAAAGTGAGCATGGCAGGTGCAGGGAGGAGAAGGACAATCGAGAGCTTGAGCTGTGAATGTGATGCAGCTCTTTGCTCCTCTGACTGATTTAACGATTACAGATGTTGATCTTTGTGCCACAGCTGGTCATTTCTGTTTACACGGTATCTCTAAAACTGGAGCTGTATCTACTCATCCTCGCCGGAACAACATAGATCTGTAAATGCATCACGGCAGCAGCTTTTTGTTGGACTTGCTGTATAAATTTAATCCAAGTCATGTTTGATTTTGTTTGCTTTTTAAAAGAAGTTGTTAGATGAGTTTTAAATACTATGAAAAAGTAATTTGCTTCAGTTTCACCTGAGCTGCATCATCAGCTGAAGGTTTGGGCTTTTTGTAATGCTGACGATCAACTACAAACTACTGGTATAATTACAGCCATTGATATGAAAACAAACATGTAACGCAATCAAACTTAAGCAGTTGCTCAGCCTTTTACCTTCATGCTGAGAGTTGCAATATCAGTGGAGCCAGTTTCGCAAGACTTCTGTGCATTGCACATCCCTTTCTAGGCATCAAGGGAACTTTAGTTCATCAGACATGTTTAAGCTTAGGGCAGGGCTGGAGAGGAATTATAAGCTTATTCTGGTGCAATTCAGTAGTGATGACTTCTTTTATGCGTAGGTTGAAGCATGGTGAAGTTTGTTTTTTCCACTACAGTTGATGTATTGTGGAATCTAATTGGGAACAATTGCGTAAAGAAAAACACTGGACCAGAAAAATGTGAAAGGGGTGAAACTGACAAACGGATTGAATTGGTGGATTTCTGAAACAGTGGTGTAGAAATCTCTTAGGTGACAAAGTGACTGTCCAGTTCTTCTGGTTTTGTCCTTAGCTGGTTTAAAAAAAGAGGCTTTCAAAACCAAGAAACTTCTCCTCATGGCTAAGATCAATTTTTTTTTTTTAAAGATAACTTGGTATGTATGGAGAATCCAGGAGATTTTCCGACCAAGACAAGACAGAAGTTAGCGTGTGAAGCCGATCAACAGATTCCACTATCTGCAATATCCAGCATGATCATTGTTAACTTAGAATCCCGGTTGTTTGGAAACTCAATGCCAAAAACAAAAGATTATAGAAGATATAAACGTTGGAAAGGAGCTAATTGGTTTTACAAATACAAAGTCCAGCTGTGTAGCTGCTGGAATCTACTGACTGAAGCGTGGATCGGTTTTTACCTCAAACCCCACCACCGTCGTACTGACGCCACCCGTATTTCACACACCGGTTAGCTCCGTGTAAAACAAAATATTTAACATTAGTTGTCACCTCCTGCCATTAATTCAGACAACACAGATTTATATTTAGTATATTTATTCTATTTAATGAAGATAACGTGTAAGAGCAACCCCAAGTGTATTGGAGGGCTGAATAAATGCCAATCGTCTCAAACCACTTTTGGCCTTTTTATTTTATTTCATCTGACTATTCAATTCATTAAATTTTTTACTCTATTTTTTTGTTAATTTATTTGATGTTTAATAGTATTTTATTCCAGTCTTTTTATTTTAAATGTTTTTTCCTAAGTTTTTATATAATTTTGAGTCAATTCAGGCATTAAGGGGTTAAAACAAACTTAAAAAAGAAATAATGATGAAAGAATGTTAATAGTAAAAATAAGAAGACTGAGGTTAATTTGGTCAGAATTGAGGAGGCCCCTCCCCCAGACCATCCTCTTTACACACAAAGGGAACTTTATTGGATTTTTTTTAATCATTATTTTCGTAGAAATACAACAGATTAAAAATGTTTTATTTTTTTAGACCATCTACAGGCAAATAAATAAACAAATCTAGTAAAAGCTAGATGGCTGTGAGCAGATTTTCTTCTGCCACTAACATGAGACCACCACATCATGTCATCGTGGCAGCTCTTATAGGGGCCTTCATGCTATCTGCAGACAAAAGCTTTAAAATGAGCAAAGTTTTATAAAATCCATATTAACAAAACATTTCTTCATGTTACAATTTCAACCATGTATAAATCTAATATAATTTAAACTTTAAAAAAAATTTTGAACCCTTTATCAACCAGTACCTCCAACATACTGATATCACACTGAATCCAAAGTATTGACACGTCACCCCATCGGTTGACAGAAGATTCACATATTCAATAAACAGTAACACAACTGAGCTGTGCTGTTTGTGTTGAAGGGTTAAGATGACTTTTAGAAAAGAGTAGCCATGTTACGAGGATCAGTAACAAATGGGCTAATACGGTTAAATAAGATTTAACTTAAATACATCCATCCATCCATTTTCTTTTCGCTTGTCCAGAGTCTGTCGCGGGGGCAGCTGCCTAAGCAGGGAAACCCAGACTTCCCTCTCCCCGGCCACATTCACCAGCTCATCCGGAGG
>JBAMHW010000007.1:31883513-31894596 GCA_037177495.1 Rhadinocentrus ornatus | reverse complement strand
CCCCCAGCCGAGGCTCGAACCAGCGACCTTCTTGCTGTGAGGCTGCGGTGCTAACCACCACACCACCATGCAGCCCAAATAACATGATTTAAAGGGTAATTTAAAGTCTTTAATACAGACTTCCTGGGCTGCATGGGGTGTGGTTGGTAGCACTGTTGTCCTAAAGCAAGAAGGTTCCTAGTTTGAGGCTAAATCAAAATATTAAGTTTGATTGCTATTCAGAGGTATTTTCAACTTAACATTAGCTGTTTCAGCTTAAAGACGCCAGTAGACCTCAATATCTGTCCTTACTGTTCAAATTCTGCTTTGACTAAACATCTTAATTTATGTTCAAGCAAAGAGCAGAACCTTTAATTGAGTTCACTCTACTATTTTCTTTCTAGTGTCAGAAACAATAAAAAAAACAGGTGAGAGGGGAAAGAAAATGCTGAAAAGACGGATCATGTGTAAAATTGGGCTGATGGTCATCCTAATCCTCAGATTATATCATTAGAGCTGTTCAGCTGACAACTTATTCTACAATTTAGTAAAAGGATGGAAAAGCGCCACCTGCCTAAAAAGATTGCATGTGATGATTCACATCCCTAAGTATGCAAAGCATCTGACTTTGTAGTAAGATTGTTTTCGTCAACCATCCTTAGAGTTGTAGAGTTAATTATTTAAGCTTGGAAAATCTGTAACATTATTAAAGACATAGGAAACCAACATGCCAATTATAATAAACTTACTGGGTGAAATGATTAGACACGACTATATCCTCTACCTTTAAAATGCTAAATTAAAAAAGAGACATTAGTCTGCTTACCTTTTTTAAATGAAAGCTCCCTTATTTACCAAAGGTTACTCTGTTTATATATTTTAATGTTAGTACCACAATAGCCTGCGATGCATCAGCAGAAATAAAATTAAATTCTGCCTCTATCATGAAGTCAAAAAGGAGTCAAGGTGTAACGCAGAGTCAAGTAAAAGACGTGTATGGTGATGAGGCTGTTGTGAGTTAAATCTGGCTCAACGATGACAGGGAGTGTGCACAGGAGGAATACGCCCACTGACAAGCTGAGAGCAACCACAACATGCTTGTTATGCCTTCATGAGCAAAGGTGGAATCAACAACAAAAAAACGCGAGCTATAAGAAAGGATGACTACAAATGCAAAACTAACAACATTGAGCTGCTGCTGCATCTTTGAAAACAGAATGAGAAACAGAACAAGTGTTACACAAGGCTGGATCTATGTGTAGCTGTAAAACTGGTAGGAAGCTTGTCAAGTTTTCATTTTGTGTCTTTGCTCACCAATCCCTGCTGTAAAATGAACACAAGTCTTGAAAAAAGAATGCAAATTGTACCTTATGGCTTCAGGCAACAGTCTCACGAAGCAGTTTAGTCCATCCACTTGAGTTCTCTTGGGTCTACGTACTCAAAAACGCTGAGATCCTTCTGCTTCATAAACTATTTCAGAGGCTGCTGTATTTCATCCTGCTAACATAAAGCCAATAATAACTATTTAGGTTTATAAAAATATCAATAAAAAAGACGGTTACTTAGTGTCAACCGGCCATCTGCCAGCAAAGACATAACGGCTTGCAGGTATTTGACAAAAACTGGTCTAGCAGCTTGTGAACAAGTTTGTTCTTTCTGCAGGAGCTGCAGTTCCTGTCGACCGGGATCATTTAAAAGTTCCTACGCTTTGACATCATTTGTGATGAATGCACTCATCAGGTGACACAGAAACAAACAAAGTGATACATGTGTTGACATGCATGAGAAAACTAAGAAAAAAAACAAGGGAAACGGGAATGACTCAGCAGCAAATTGTAATGTGGGTAACCCAAAGCGAATAGTCCTGTTAATGGTATGACAAAGGGATTCATTTTATTACTACATTTTCTAATTATTGTTCATTTTCATACATGCCGTTTTATCCCATATAGATCATTAGGGACTTTCTTTCATCCATTCAGGTTTTTCCCTTATTTTTTGACCACCACTCTGATTTACTCCATTTGAGAATTATTTTTCATATTTACCATGAAGAACTTTGAATTTTCATTTTCAGTTTTTCTTAAAGGTCATCTGGATTCTGGGATAAATTTACTAGCCTTTTAGATGAGAAGATGACAAAAAAAGTCCTCCTTCAAAACTGATAAATCATTACTGATTAATATTTTTCCCCATTTATTTTCCTCAAATCTTTCAGTCAACTTTACTTCTAATAAAAAATATGAGCATATAATTATTTAAATTATTTTGACTCTTTAAATGGCAGTTTGGTAACATGTTGTGACTGTTTTTATGAAAAGCAAAAATAAACATAAATGAGTTCCCATATAAAATATGTTGGGGGGATGGGGGTTTATTTTTAAATCAGTGCTGTTATTAATTGTTTGTACATTTAAAATGAATGAAAACAAGCTTCCACTTTCAGGCAGTTACACGGTTCAAGTTATTTTAATACATCTTTACTCTGATTAGCACTCAAGTTAATGATGTATTTAAGAAGAAAAGTGGAATAAATCATTAATCTATAATAGCTTTGTTTGGGACAGGACTTTGTTGTCCTCTAATCACCCAGAATGGTTGTAGCCTAAATTAAAGTGACACACAAGGTTAATACAGGTTCAAACCTAATTTCCAGAAAAACCTTTGATGTGTTAAAAACTTTGTTTGATAGCGATCACCCAGGATTTAGTGTGTTTTTACTTTCTCTAACAGCCTTTTGTATGCAGTTTCTGTACAGGAAGGGGGGTTAAAAGAGCGAAGGGGTGACGTGTAAGGAGTCTTAAGCCAGGATTCAAACCCGGGCCAGATGTGTTGAGGACCTGTAGCCTTTATTTATAAAGCCGCCACTCAACCAACTGCACTAAGAAATAAAGTTATTTTATTTAAAAAATGATCCTGGTTTCAGTGTTTGGTGGTATTTTTTGACTGGGTGGGGCAGAGCTAGGCCCAATGTAAACTTTTTGCACTGCTAAACATGAGCTAACGTACCAGTAGGCAAACAATGATGAATCAATTACAGACATTTCAACAACCTAAAAAACAGGACAAGAAAATATTACAAGGCATATCTTGTCCTGAACTCGGCGAGTATGGTGTTATTAAGCCTCCCTGAGTAAGCAGAGGGACACACACTGTCACACGCCTGAGCACATACTGTTACACACCTGTGCATACGCTGCCACACGCCCGTCGAACACATTGATATAAGATTTAGCATTTAGATATAAGATTTAACTTTTAGATATAACATATAACATTTAGATTTAAACATTTAGATTTAGATTTAAACTTTAGATTTAGATGTTCCATTTGACCCTTAAATATGTGGTTAACAGTTATGTTACATGTAGGAAAAATGTGCTAAATGTGAGAAAAGTCAGATAAATAATGAAAATGTGTCAGCTACCACTTTTATATTGAATTTTTACACTTGGCACCCCATAGAAAGGTTGACACATTTTCCAGGACTGTTATTTTTACACATATTGTCTTAATTTGGGGGAAATTGAACTTTTTATGACCTACCTGCGCAAACTGATCAGTTTCCTGATTTTAAAAGACAGTGAAATGTGATATTGTTAATTAAAATCTAATAAAATTGTGGTATTTAAAAAGGCTTTTTTTTGTTTAGTGCAAAGATGCAGAGGTTCTGCCTGAACTATGTGTAAAATAAATCATTAGAGTATGAAATAGGTGTTTTTAGGTGTTCGCTATGTTCATAACGGGATAATGTATTATTTTATTATAATCAGTGAATTTTACAGTTGCGATGTCTTGGTGATCCAACATTTGGGACAGAATCAAACAGTAATTCGCGGCAAGGGGTGTTTTTTTCGGCACAATTCCGGACCCACTCTGGGTTCACATCACACTTTCCATAACCTACATACAATTTTGAAGCATTTGTGAACAGATTCGGGAGATGAGCTTTTGCTAGTGAGCTGTAATGTTGCACAGAACTGTAAGACTCTTTGGCCAAATAATCTTATAGTTTTAAGAATGTCATTTCTGTTTCAAGAAATGAGCCAAACCAACGGAAAAAAAGACAGCATTGAGCTCAACAGCGACATCTGGTGGGGCCAGGCGCCACTGGCACCAAATGCTGAGACGCCATAGCGTCTAACTGGGATTAAAGTCGCAAAAAAGCAGAAAGAACCGGAGCTCACTGATGGATTTACAGCTTTATTGTGCAAAGTTAAAAGGACTAGTGTTTCAACACTTTCTGCACAGTTTAAAGTCCTTTAGCTGAGAAGCACCTGATCCAGCCATTTTTTGGCAGAATACCTTGATCTCATGGGATTAAAGTTGTTGCTATATCTTTTGATATTTAAAGACAACCATGTAATGAAATAGTCATCTGTCCTGCATGTTTTTGTGGTTTAGGTTAAGGCCCAGATTGTGTAACTGCATGTTTTAAGTCCTGTTTTTTGTTTTGCAAGTATAAGTATTTTGCTAATTTATAAGATATATACAGAGGAAAAAGACTATAATTCAACACCTGGGAGACTGAAGACACCAGCATTCAATTAATCTTGGTTTATAATGAACTGAGATTAAATGCTGCCCTGTAGTGGTCCAGTGTGACTCACCCATTCCTGGAATTTCGCCAACTAACTTGTAACTTTTTTCCATTTAAGGTACAGTGTGTAATGATTAACGATGGGTATAAAAATAACTTTAAATACCAAGCACAGTTGTAAATGGACGGTAGCCTTCAGTGGCCAAAACTTCCAGACGACCATGTTTTCATCTGTGGGTGGATCCAGTGGCCTCAGGTGCAGTGACGACTGCACTACAGTTAAATACTTAAAAATTGCGTACGTGTGCTGTCTTCTTTTATGGTCCTTTAAGCCTTGTATCAGGACAGGACGGTAGGGTGCGGATATGGTTTGTAAATCTTGTTTTATTCCCACAGCCAACAGTAACCTTACCTGAGAGGCGGAGTATCAGCTGGATAGTGACAGATGCCTTAGTTACGTAATAGCATGACGCCATCACAGCGCAACACCTTTCTTAAAGCACAACCAAAACAATTAGTTTTGGATGGCCCCTCAAGTTCTGTCTGGACCTCTTCCTCCTTTTCTAGGTTGCACTGGAAATGTTGGATGGCTTTTTTTACAACCAATCAATGGATTGCAGTGTGTCAAGCTCCACCCTTTTGGGTCGGATCGGTTCAATCGGTACCCCAATGGAAGGGTCCTAAAAAAGTAGGACAGGTCGGATATTAGGGTACCCTTCCCAGTTTTTATGCGTGAAAACGCAAAAAAATAAAAGTGCCCCGGCCTTCCTGTTGGTGGAAACAAGGGTTAAAAGGCGTTACTTATCCCAAACGGTGCTCCAGCAAATAAATAAATAAATAAAACCAGTACTGCAGTTTTAAAGCTCAGAGGGTTCTTACTTCACATGCAGAAGTGTTTGTCCCTTCAGAGACACCGTGGTAGAAAATGGTGGCACAAATATAGCAGCTGCGGCAAGTAGATATAAATGGTTCAATCTAAGAAAATAAAAACATACTTTATATTAGTAAAATCATTAGATACCAATAGAAACTGTGTTTAATAATAATATAAACAAATTTTCTGTCACTGAGCTTTGATTTTACCAGTTACACTCTGCAGCTTTAAATGAGGAGGGGGGGCATGAAACAGCAGACTTTTAGTTATAAAGATGACAGGACTGTTTCCAAATGGTAGGAATAAAGTTTTATTTTTCATATGAAGGGGTGGTTTGGGATTTTTCTTCTTTTACAAGTAGTATGTTTTTGATAAAACTTGCAAAAAATCTTCTAGCATATTCCAAGAATGATGGACATGAAGAAAAAAGGGGATTTATTGCTGAATGTTTCAAATGAAGACACATCTTTTATTTATTTATTCTTTTAACCGAGTGGAAAAACAATTTGCTTGCTGCTTTTTCCATGCACCCAACTACCAGTACCACTAGGACATGCAGGGGGGTTGGGGGTGATGGGAAAGGAGGGGGAGGAGAGAAAAAGGGAGGTAGGAGGTGGAGAAAAAGGGGGAAGGAGGAGGAGAAAGGGAGTTTTTAGGTAAAAAAAGACAAACTGCTTGACAAACAAACATGGAAGGGCTGTGTGTTGTTTCTTTTGGGGTGTGTTTTATTAAAATCTGTGTGTATATGAGTGTGTTTCAGTGCATGTATGCATGTATGAATGACATTTAAGTGTGTGGTGGGAAGTGCAGGGTGAGGAGAAAGAGGGCGGGGTCATTAACAACTCGACTAGCTCTAGAAGCAAACTATCCTCACTTGCAGTTTTTCCACATTGCAAATCCCAGATTGATTATAGTGATAGTGAGACAGGTCAGGCACCCAAATAATACTTTTTATATATTTCTTGTACGACCCCCACCCCCCCCAAATCGGAGGGGTTTGTCGCCATTTTTAAGATACTTTCTACATCTGTGGTCCATGCATTGCCTGTGTGAAATAAAACAAAACCAAAACAACTCTACTGGTTGGAAATAAACAGGGACACGTGTTAGAAGTGACACAGTGTATTTTTCCTCAGTGAGCTCGGAAGGGTCTCTAAGGGTCGAGTGGAAGAATTTAACATGATCAGCCTAACGTTAATGTGCTGTTCAGTGAACGCCAGGTGGGAGGGGAGTTAAATTCATCTGCTGGTTGCTTCTGAAAGATCCTTAGAGGGAGAGGAAGACGTGAAGGTGAGGGGGTGATGGAGGGTAGAGAGAGGGGCACACAGAGACAAATCATTCAGTCAGTATGACAAAGCAAAAGTTCAATCAGCAAGTTACAGGAATGCAAACTAAGATCATGACATACCGACGTCTGGCTGGGAGCTGAACAAAAAGCTAAACTTGGGAATATGCTCTCTACCAGTGTTTATTTTTATTTTTTAACTTCTCCCCATCAGAGCTGTGACATCGCTAGTGTGGTGAAACGTGGGGATAATTCCCAGATAGCAAAAAATGTTTGGCCCAAACGTGGCCCACATCTACAGTTGTGCTCGTCTTTGGCCTTGACTCATTGTGGATGTGGCTGCCAAAACTCCCCACATGTGGCCCACATTGTACTTTCCATAACCTACACCCAGGCCAGCAGCTGACATCTGGACCACATGTGAACCACACAACAGTTTCCGGCACCATAACTGAGCCATAAATGCCAAAAGAAGCCCGGATTTGGCCCAAACGTCTCTGCTATCTGGGTCTTTGTGCCCACAGCTGAGGAAGGATTATATTTGTGTAAAAAGAAGAAGAAAGAAAAAGAGTTCCATGGATGATTTCTTCCTATAAAAACCCAAAGGGATTTCTGGGATGGGACAGAATTTGAAGCTAGGGCGAACAGATGTGGCCTCTGCACAACTTCATTTCCTCTTCTTCACCATCAAATCCAACGCAGATACTCACACCCTCACACAGCGTAAAGTAAACATGAATTAATTAATAAACCAAATCTCTTTTCTGATTCCACAGTTTAAGCCTTCTTAGTCGTGGCCGCGATCTTCCGCAACTGAAACAGAGTGAGTGGATGTGGATCTGGCCTTGTGGACTGAGCTGTGACGGAGATGATGAGATGCTCTCTCTGCTTTGAGTCTTTTGGCTGTGATGTGATGGGGGGGAAAGTCCTGAGACACAGTGCGGCTCTAAGCTGCTGGCATAGGAAACGGGCGGGCTAGGCAGTCCACGGGAGGCCAGAGTCAGGCTGGATTACAACTGGATTGGCTGGGTTGGGTTTGGATCGGCAGCTGCCTGACCAACGACTGCTCACGGAGGAGGTTCTTACAGTGCAGCGGAGCTTCTGGCAGCGTGACAGGTGATGAGAGGAACATGGCAGTCAAAGTAAATAAATACAAATAAACCACACTGACTAAGGTGAACACAGGCGGCAACTGTCTACACACACACACACACTGCGACAACCAACGTTATGGCAGCACCCTGAACACCTACACAGGAATCTACCAAATAACTCCCAGACGCTCTTCTTTTCACAGAAATGACAACAAATGACTGACGGGCAGCGAACGAGGATGTTAATGGCCGATGTGTGTTCATCTGAGAAATCTACCCTACACATCCGGTTGCGTTAGCGGCTAAATATCCCTGTGAAAACGAACGCATCGTGTGGATCGTACTCATGTAAACAGACACCTTTTACACAGGAGGAATCGATATTGCATGATGACGTAATCAGATCACAGTTCAAAAAGAGGAAGATCCCAAATCAGAGAAGAAAACCAAAGCAATAGGAAGGGAAGCGGGCTGGACTCTATAAAAATGAGGAGTCTTTATAAGAAAGGCTACAAAAACTCAACGGGACCTCCGACTTCAGCATACAGCAAAAGGCACCACAATATTATTCTATTTATCTAACTTGTGAAAAAATTGGCACGTAATTCTTATTTTTTTATCTCTCATAATGCTGTAAATCAAAAAACTTTACATATAAATATCCCCCCATTATAAAAAAAAGTCTTTGCTGTTAGCTAGTAGACAATTTTTGCTGAAATGAAAATAAATATTTCATTTGTTTAGAATATCTGTCTGTTATACAAAATAAAAATATTTCTCCTAGGTGCAGGTCCCTAGTCCACTGGTTGTGTGTGGGAAGAGGGGGAGTGTGTGAGGTGGAGGGAGCGTGGCAGGGGTGTCTGGGTGGGCGTGGGAGGGAAGTTGAGTCTTAAAGGGGCATGTTATCAGCCTTGAAGCGCTGCGACTGGGAGCCGCGGCTCTGCCCGTTGCTGCGTGTGCCGGGCCGACTTAGCCCGCGGTGAGTCCGTGCATCCGCGCCAGAAGATGAACGGAAACCCGAGACCGTTAAGGGCGGGTCCATGTTCATGTTTTGCATACTAAGGAAAGGTGTGCTCTCCCCGTGAGCATCCTCCTCCTCCTCTTCCTCCTCCTCTGACTGGCTGAAGCTCTGTGAGCTGTAGTCCCGTAGGCCCACCGAACGCTGAGAGACGTGTCCGTTGAGGCGGTTGCGTCGGGGGCGGCGCCGACTCCGGATGGGTTCCCGCGAAGAGGCGTACTCCTGCGTCGTCTCGTAGGCTTCGTCGTCAGGGAGGCGGTAAGGGCTGGACGGTAGACTCCCTGTGCTCTCTGTCAGGTAAGGTCGCCGTGGACGCCGGGGCTGCCTGTACAAACTTCCATCCTGAAACACAAAGCAGGGAACTTTCTTACCATCTCACGTTGGCCAAGAGAGGAACTTAACGAGAATAAATGCCAACACAGGAAGTCACAAACAGGTCATGAGTTGCATTTTCCTTTCAGCAAACATAAAAAAGCGGGCTAAAAGAAAATGTAGTCATCTAAGAAACAGTCCTTCCAAAGCACTGTGGACACTAGTCGTCTTCAAATTTTCCTGAAGTATAATAAAAACTAATGTTTGTGTGGTGGGAAATATTTCCACCTTCTCTCTTCTCCATCAATTACACCGGCCAGGTGCAATCCAACAGAGCTGACTGCAGGGGTGGAGTGAATGCGCTATATGTGACAGTCAGTGTGCATCTCCTCTCCCCGTGCAGGCTCTGTGATGGCTCCTTGGCTGCTGTAAGAGAGGTGGCTGATCATTAGGTGCTGATACCGTGATGCTGCGCCAGTTATGTCTTCGCTAGGTGTTGGAAGTTTTATATGCTCACTTTGGACTTTTTTACAACTGATCGCTGTGGTCAGGTTGTTTATGGAAAAGTATCCAGTTGTCGTTTCCTTTTTTGGGCTTAAATTTAAACCGCCACAGCCTTACACTTGCCACATCTGTACATCTGCGGATTAATTTATAAAGTCATTTAACAGACACAAGTCTCATGATTTTCAGGGTCTTCAAGGAGAGTCATGAAATAGTTGAGGTTTGAGTTGATATAGATGGCAAAACATTTGTTCTTCTAGTAGCCTTTTTGTGAAAAGCTCTTAGCTTTAGCTCGTCCATCAGGAATGCCACCGACTCTTCAACTGGGAGCACTCTGAGTGCTGTCCACTGAATGTTAATGTGTTGAGCCTCTACGACCCCACCTCAAGTGTGTGTGTGTGTCTCTCTCTCTCTCTCATATTTTATAATTAAGAAAATGGTGTCAATTCTCAACCTCGATGTTTGCTGTATTTTTGGGATGAAATGTTCTATAAATCAGAATTTTTAATTTTAGAAATGCGGACAGAAGCATAACTGAAAAAATTTCAACAGTCTGAAAGAAGACCTGTTGAAGAGGGGAAAAAAACACCCAAAATCTTAATCATGTCTTAACCATGTCTCGCTCCGCTGCTTAAATCTCAAACACACAAATTCTACCCGTTAAAGGGCAGTAATTACACCAATGCCCAGTTGTTTGGGTTGGGAAAAAAATATCCCTTTTTTTTTTTTTTTAATGATAAGACTTTAAATATCCATAAACTATTTAAAAGATTAATGCATTCAGTAGAAATACACATTGGTAGGTAAACTACTGGACTGACTCATTGCCATCTGAGGAATTGAGAATATATCTGTCACTGAATGACCGCTATCCTGTATATTATGTGTGCATGGCATACATCGGGGCATCTTAGCAGCGGCTGGTCGTCTTCCCTGTGGTAGGCGGTGGCAGCAGCAGGGGGGAGGGAGAGGGCGTGGCTTGTGTTGGGTGAGGTGATCTGGAAGATGGGCACCTGGGGTGGCAGCAGGGGGTAGTGAAACTCCACAGGTGACAGCCGTGCTGGCGTGGTCAGTGCAGACACATACCTGGAAGAAGAAAATTAAAGCAGAATAGTACGGTCTCTGAAGCATAATTTCACCACTAAAATTACCACAATATGTGTTTGGTAAAAACTCTTCTAGGCTGCGTTCACATCGCAAGCTGATGTGACTAAAATGATCTTTATCAGGGTTGTGTGGAGACAAAACATCAAATCCAGTTATTACATTTAGATGTCAGAGTAGAATGGGAAGGCTGGTTGGAGATGATGGAAAGGCAACAGGAAGTCAAATAACCACTGGTTCCAACCAAAGTCTGCAGAACAGCATCTCTGAACATGGTCTTCTGCTGCCGGGTGTCTCCTATCAGCTAAGAACAGGAAACTGAGGCTACAATTCACACAGACTCACCAACACTGGACAATAGAAGATGGAGAAA
>JBAMHW010000007.1:31831219-31841565 GCA_037177495.1 Rhadinocentrus ornatus | reverse complement strand
GTCACGCGCACCATTTTGCCTCCTGCCTGCTACTGCCTGCATTTGGGTCCTCACCACCACCCGCCACACATGACAGATATGTAGCAAAGCCAAAGTAGCATGTGCATATAATGGTATTAACCAAATATAAAAACGGTTTATTGCAATCAATAAATAAATAACGGCCATGTATGTAATTATTTTGGCCATTTTAAATATAATAAAGCCAATAATGTAATAACTTTTTAAAAGTGTGATCATACCTATTTTTGCTAAACAAACAACACAAAGTGCATAAAAAAAACTTATACTTGCTCATATTTATTTATTATTTCATTATCAGTGGCAGTTATTGCATTTTCAAGGGATTTTTTTCATGCTAGGCCACAAACCAACCAATAGTAATGTTAAAGACATTATTGGCTCAAAGACTCTATTACGTTATTGGCTTTGTTACATTTAATGTTATTGACCATTGTTACATTATTTATTACTACAAAGGTTTCAAGTCACACTATGTCATTTTAAAACCATGACTTGTTTTTGTTAATGGAAAGACTTTGAAATGAACAATTATTAGGAATACAGTTTTTATTGATAACTGCTTGACTGGGATATTAACATTCTATAAGGAAGGATTGTGCTTGGAAGAAATCATTTCATGGAACTAACATATAATAAAGAAGAGTTACTACTGTAGTTGGCAAAAAAAAGAAAATAAAGATTGCATAAAGTCAGAGCTCACCAGTTCACCAGTTAATTCTAGTTGTGAAAAATTGTTTTCTATAGGACACTGAGCAGCCTGCTTGCTGTTTTCATCCAGCATTTTGCTTTGGATATTTTACATGAGGCAATTAGGAAATCATGGGAACTGTAATCTAATAACAATGGACCATATGTGGAAAAGAGATGAGATTTTACTGTGGGAGGGGCAGCATTAGGCTAATTCCAGCTGCACGGATGTGACATTTTAGTTTCACAAAGACAAAACACCTCTGAGAATAATAATCTTTGTTTAGATTGCACTTTTCAAAAGCAAGTTACAAAGTGCTTCACAGTCAGTAAATACATTAGAAATGATCAAGTGTAAAGGAACTCAAAATGCCACCAAACACAAGAAGGAGGATGTAGCAGAGGGACACAAAGACGGCATAATGTAGATATTTATGTCGAAAAAGCTTTCAAATATACAGATTTTATTCTTTCGTGATGAAAAATATTGATTTTTGGTCAGCTGGTGAGTTCAATGACATTTGCATGACCAGCGCAGCGCTGCTTCCTCTCAGTCCTGTTTCCACATGGTGTCCAGAACAGACGGACACTTCTGGGAATGATTTATCACATTCTTACACAGCTAAATGATTGATACCACTGTCACATCTGTGTTTACACGAGTAGAACAGGAAGTTTATTAGCCTAGATAAGGCCGATTGTAGACAGAAAGAGTTCCATCTAAGGGTAAAAAGTAGGTGTATGCTGTTCAAGAGCTTACAAATTGACATATATCTTCCACAGGGTTTCTTTAGATTGGAAAAAAAATACTGACTCTCTGTATTAGCAAGCTAGCTTTACATAGTGACAGAGAGAATTACAGCTGTAAGAAGGAGAGGATAGGTAAATAAAAGCACAATATACAAAGCTGGACGTTAGACTAGAGCAGCAACATTTTTGACGAGAGTAAAACCAAACTCAGAGCCTTTTAGCAGCTCTTACAGATCTACTCCGGTTCAAATGAAATGTTCACAACCATTTTTATAATTTAGTTTAAAGTAAACAGCCTCTCAAGTCCAGGTAGAGGTCCTGTAGCCTTTTCCATCTGTTTTTTATTACAGAAATCAAGAGTTATTATGTAGGCTTTATTTATTATTTACACAGCAGAGGGGAATTAGTTGGAATGAGACGTATTGGTTATTTGACGTTGTTGCTATATTATTATTTATGTTGGTGTAAAAAGATAGAAATAATAAAACGTAAAGATTTTACACATTTATTGAGTTGTTAAATTAATTAACTGCCCAAAAGCTAAATCACTCTGAAACTAAATAAAATCCAGGACACAGGATTGGATCGGATAAGACAGAAATCTTCTATTTTTAGCATTTTCCCTGCATAATTGTTGAACCCTGCTTTACTACAGTGAGTCTACTTGCCATGTGTTTCATACTTAAACATTTCCTGCTGTTAAACTCAATTGTAATATCAGGCGTATCTGCACACTGGAAGCCCAGCTCCCTTTAACTTTATTAGCTCCATTTCAACCAGTCCTGCTCCTCCCCGGCATATACCCATGAGATGGAAATGGGAATTTTATATATATAAAATGACCAGTGATCTTATTTACATTTATTACAGATATATGCACCAGAACAATATTTGACCACCATGAAGCTAATTTACATTCAATAATAGGGGGGGTCGTCCAAAGCTGTATCAAATAAAAATAGTAGTTTACAATGTTTATATTCTAATTGGAAACTTCTGTTATGATAAGTGATTGTTGGATTTTGCCATTAGTTGTATAATTTATCTCCTAGATATTCTTCACAACCCTGCTCGCCATTTACCCTCTGCTTCCTGTTAAAATTAGCTACCTAGTCCCCTTCCTCTCAAATGATCTCTTCCCCAGTTTTCTTTGAGAAGAATCTTCTGTTGAAGCTTTGGTTTTGGTAAGTTTCACCTGTCAGCTTTTACCCTGAGCCCAAGCCTGTTTTTGCTTTCAGTTTAAATTTATGATGGACGTTTGAATTTCATGTTATTTTACCAAATCTTTAGCTTTGTCATTAACTTTCCTGTTATAAAATCAGTTTAAACTTTTTCCAGATTCCATTTGGTCTTTTTTTTTCTCCAAATTTTGGAAGATATGTATATTTATATATGATATTTATATGTAACCTTGTGTTTTCCAGGGAGATGTGTCAAATTATGTGGTGGATGTATAAAATTTCAACAGTTCAATCAGACAATACTTTTTTGTTAAAGAGAAGAGTTCTTGGAAAAAATCATGCCACTAGCCATAACACATAACACAGCCAAAATAATCACAAAATAAAAACAAAGAAATTGACTAAATGAGAAGGGAAGGGCATAAAGGTTAACAGACAAGCAACAACTCAGAGAGCTGCAACTCCATTTATACAAGAGGGCAAACTGAAATAAGACAAATATGACCAGAATAAAACATCTTACAGATTGTTTCTTTTTATAGTAGGGGTGGGACTGGATTAAAAAAATAATCAAATTAATTACAGGCTTTGTAATTACTTAATTTCAATTAATCGCATAACAATATTTGCTCAAAAAGCAGAATTTTTTTATATAAATGCATTTCAGTGGACGACTGAATCAAATAATAGACACAGACATTAATATTGTCAACTCTAGCTCTAGTAATGTCTGGAAAAATGCATTTAATTGCGTTTAAATTCAAACCAGTAAAAAAAGAAATAGAAAATATCCCTGGCCAAAATGAACAGACCCAAAGTTAAAGTTTCATTTTAAGTACTTAACTAACAGCTACAGCTGTTCTCTGATTAAGAGTCTACAACATGTTACAGTACTTTACATGTGAGTCCCACTCTTCATTAATAGGCGTTAATATCTGACAGTAAGTCAGGGTGGGACCAGGGCTGCTGCGAGCTTTTGGACGGGGGAGGGGCCTGAGTCAGCGCCGCTGCTCACTGAGAAGAGTAAACGTGTGCTTTCACATCAGTCTCCAAAAGTCTCCAATACCACCAGGAAAAGTTACTAGTTTTTTTAAAAAAATAGAATTGCTAGTGTGGTCTGAAAATACAGCGTGTGCGTCGCTGTAATTGTGTACCGGAAACACTGATAAACGTTCCACATTGTTTGGAACGTAAACGGTGATCAAATGAGTTCATCTGTAACAAGTTAATTTCATTTTTTAAAGTCCCACCAGTTTTTATTTAAATTGTATAAGTCTTTTTTTCTTGCTTTTATATTTTATCCACACCCCTTTTTTAATTGAACTGCTGATAATACTCTGATGCCGAGCGGTTTACAAGTAAAATATTGATTTAAAAAAATCAGCAATACAAATACATCCAATTTTATGTATTTTATTTATTGACAATCTCTTTAAATTTCTTGTGCTTCCTATGATGCTGGATGGGACAGATTAAAAAAGAAATAATAATTTTGTGTGGGTAGTTTGTGAACTTGGTTACCAATGAGCTCATCCCCCTGTGGGATGCTGTCCTCTGGCAACATGGAGGCTTTGTTAACTTGAGAACATTAGCTGGAAACCAGCAAGAAAATTAACCTTCATGGAGATGATAGTCAGTCATATTTATTACGAGTGTGACCATGTGAGTCACCACAAAATCCCTCTACAAATTTAGCTCATTTCAAGCATTTGTTGCTTTGGGTATTTAAACATATTTCTGAGTTTGTCCTTCAAAACACTTGATCAACTAAAACCGTGTCCACTGTTAATGGGCAGTACAGTAGGGAATAAGGCTATGGCTTTATTGTAAAGTTATTTTAATGAGACATCAAAGCCTTCAATTTGTCTTCAAAGACCTTTTACGCTTTCACAGTGTGTAATCTTCAAGATAAACTCAAAGGTGATTGCCCCATACAAACTTATCTTTGTTATTCTTCTATGCTGGGAACACAGCAACTAAAAGGTTTAAAGGCTGTTAAACACAAATGACCTTGCTGCACACTATAGCTGTTTAATGTCCCAAAACCAAATCACAAATCCTGGAAGAAGAATTAATTGTATGTCCTTGAAATACTGTCTATGTCAGAAACACAGGGACACCTAAGATACGCTAAGATATTGATGTCTTCCAACATTAATTTTATCGATTCATAAGGTATGACCTCCATTTTCACCAATAATGACCCCTAAAACAGCTCTAAAAACAAGACCATCCTACTTTAATAAGGAATAGTTAAAGAATAGTGTTATTCACTGTCCTTCTGAACCAGCTGTCAGTCCATGACCTAGATAGAAATACACAATAATGCACATTTACAAGGATCCAGGTTAAATCTTTGACATTGGTACAAACATAAAAGTTGCCCCATGAAGACAAGTGTCTTGTTGCACTTATGAAGGACCTGAAATCTTAGCGAGCAGAAATTTATAACGTAAATTATTCTATTAAGGGACAGACAATAACTGGGGTGATAGCAAAAAAAAACCCACCCCAAGTCTAAAGATTTTTAAGGTGTTCCTCAATGTACATAATTTATCAGAAATTTTAGCACAATATTATCACACAGCACACATTACAGCTTTTTCCACAACAATGATGTTGAATCCAACACTTTTTCTATATTAAAAACATTTTTTTCTCAATTGCTTCCAACCAACATTTTACCCAATTTTAACATGTGTAAGAAAGTATTTTAAAAATAGCCATGTTAACATGACCTGCTCTTTGGCAGAGCCAGATTTGTGGCTATGGTAGAGCAATATATAAAAAAAGATGGTAACAGTAATACTCCATGTGACTACAATATGGTCCTTAACACGTGGTGCTATTAATATCCAAAATTAAAGTTTTCTAATTTGTCACTGACAAAGTGAATATACTACTGTACCCGGTGCTGAAGTGCCCATGTTAATTATCTGTGATAGCCTAATTTCTCTATGTACTCAGGCATTTTGGGGTCCGACCTGAGATCATGCTCATGTTCTATCATGCTGTTCTTGGTAGCATCATCAGATATGGTATGGCTGCATGGGTGGGCACATTGTACAGTTCAGTCTAAATCTAGACCCACATACAGTATATAGTGAAATCCGAAATGAAAATAATTGGGTCAAATAATCAGTAACCAGTAGCTGTTCTGTACTGGCCTCAGTACAGTCAAGCCAGCAACGCATGCAACGGATGAAGTCTAACAAATTGTGACAAATAATCATTAGCTGTTTGTTTTTCCAAATTAAAATCTGATGACCATTATGAGTTGTAATAATTAGCTATTTATTTACTAAAAATTAGGCCTCAAAAAAAGCTTTAAAAATGTCTTTTGCCCGTGCCTGGCCCCCTCATCAAAACTTCTCTAGACCCGCTCCTGCTTATAAATCCTTTCTATTACCTGTCAGCCACCTGGTTGAAGAAGGTCCTGCTCTGATTTATATTTCAGAACCTGTTCATAATTTACCTTCACCTCAATCATGACTCCTAAAAGGAAAACCTGCCTATCCAACATCTGCACAGCACCAACAATTTAAAAAAAAAAAACATTTTCTTGTTTAATCTTGACACTCGCTAGATATCTGAACCTGAGTCACCTGGCTGCATTATGACCAGCAGATTTTACAGCTTAGCAAACCTCAGCTAAGAATTTAAATAATTTAAAATAAATGCAAACAAAAGGCTATTTAATTGAAACGAGCTACCATTTTACGTCAACATCCTGCCAGTTTCCTCCTCCTCAGCATGAGCTGAACAATAAACAACAAGAGAGACACACTGGGACAGAAAAGGTGATCAGCTGAGCACTGACAGTCCTGTCATGATTTAAAGAGCAACAGGAGAGGAGGAGGAGGAGAGGGAATCACGTAGCACAGAAAAAGTGACTGGAGCAGCAACGCTTGTGCAAAAGTTTCAAAAGAAAGAAAGAAAAAGAAAACAGCTAAATAAGTCTGGAGGTCAGACCCTCTCCCCATGAAGAGAGTGGGTGTCAAAACACCCACATCCCCCCACAGGCCCACGGACGGCGACTGTAGCCCCTGGCAAACACTCCCATTTACAGCTGTAACATCCATCCAGTTTAAATGGGTTATAAGGTGTGACCTGTAGCAGCAATATTACAGCTGGAGAACACAGAGCCCTCAGCTAGTATGCACCAGGACTATAAAAGACAATATCAACTTAAGAGTTACTGGACATTAGCAGGGACATGGTCCTACTGTCCCTATCCAATTCTATGTCCATGCACATTTAACTTTAGAATCACCAACTGATCAAACACATGTGTTTTGGATTGTTTGAGGAAACTGGGTGGGAAAAGGCACTTCAACACTGCATGTTGTTACATCTCTAGCTTGCTTTTAACATATTTATTTGTATATATTATTCCTATATTGTTTCATTATGTTTCGAGTGGCCAGTTCAACAAAATATAAACACCCTGTGGTTTGGACAAATCCTGAAGTAGAATGCCTGCCATTGCTGCAGTAGCATTTCCTTTTGATGTCAGAGCAGAAGAAATGCTAATTTTCTTAACAATGTCAAGAAAATCTGGAAAGACTAGTGGAGTTTGTATCTGCTTTAACAGCACTGTAAAACTTTAATTGTGGGGGGAAAAAGGAATGTGAAGAACTCGGGCATTTACTTCATGAAGATGCCCCTGTCTGACACAGGGTTTCCACATGGGGGAGCAGCACCCGAACAAAGACATGCTGTCGTGTAAATCAGATAAAAAGCATCAAACTGTTTAGCTTTTTAAATAAAAGGAGTAAGTTTAAATCTGTTCAGTAGGTCAGAATTCCATATTACCGAAGGGAGAATGGGGTGGCCTGGTAGTATAATGACAGGGAAAACACTTTTTTATTCCCAATAACAGCAGCACAGTAAACTTTGATGAACAGTTGTCAATTTAAATATCCATGTTGCCGTCAGGCTGAACATGATGCAACAGGTAAAGTTTGTTAAGCTAGTTAATGTTCATGGACTAAGAGAAAAGGGACTGCGGTGCTGAGAGTAAGTTACTCCTTTGGATGATATTGTGGAACATAACATTATTTGCTCTTATTAAGTTAGTGTTGTGACCAGAAAATGTTCAGTATGGTTCATGCACTGATTTCTAACTAATATGACAAACAGAATAACTTTGAGATCACCAGATAAGATGCCCTCCTCAGTAGCTGTGGACCACTGCCTAGTGCGGTCTGGCCACCTATCCATGCTGCCGTCCACTTCAGGCAGGCAGAAGCAGATTCAAGGTAATTAACTAATAATTAACGCACTAATAGGACTCACCATCGCAGTAATGACCGTGCCTCAAGATGGCGCAACACACATAAACGGCTGCTGGATTTGTCTATAAAATGATGACCGTCAGGGAGTATCAGTAGAATGTGTTAATAATGCTAACTAGTGTTGGGAACTTGTCTTTGCCTCGGATACAAAAGAAAAAGTGACTTGCAGCACACTAGTGAATGTGATTTACATCAGAGGGGATTTAATGTGGTAATACTCTATCGTGACTGGAAAAAAAAACAGGTGTATGTACCATGTGTACTATACCACTGCCTGCTGAGACACTGAAAAGATGCTTTTTATATGAAAGATAGCTGTCTAATTTAAAAAGGAAATAAATAAAAAGGAAATACAGACTGATATGACTGTATTTATTATGGAGAAAGCAGCAATAATCTGAGGAAGCAACCTTCAAAATGCATTTTTACAAATATTGAATCATTAAGTTACAAGTCTTAATCAACTTGAATCCTGAGGACAGCAAAGATTCACCGCTCTACCTTGAAGGATTCTAATATCCAAAAGGGAACCTTTAAATTCAGTTATCTTTGTTAGTTTGGTTTGGAAAATTATCTGTGAACAGACTGAAAAATCCTGTGGGATGCTTCAGATTCTCTTCTAAAATCTTGCCTATTTTTGGAGCAGCTGTGCTAACAACCAAAGAAAAATAAATTGGTCTTGTTAGGTTTAAGATTCAGTTTGATTAAGACTTATTATCAAGACTGCAAACAACAATTTTTTTTAAAATAAGTATATATATATATATAAAACAAAGCCTGCAAAACAATTTCCAACAACAGTATGCTTAAAAAGAAAATGTAAAAGAGATACTGTGAGATTTAAGCACACAAACCCAATTAGAGCAGATTCACACATCCCACACCACACAAACAGCAAGCAAGCCCTAACAAGCCCAACTCTGCAGCCGCAATTTACACTCTGATAGAGATTTTCCACAGTCTTTTAGATGTGAATGATAGCGCATATATGTGTGACGAACATATATGTACGTGTACCTTCATTGCTTGCATACGTGAGTGCCTCCATGTGTAAATGTGTCCTGATTTTGTGAGTGTGTGTGTATGTGTGCACTCTAAGTTGCTGATCCAAGCTGTCTGTATTGCTGAGTGACGGGAGAACTCCTCAGTGAGAGCACACAGGGGTGGGGAAGGGAGCCACAAATGGACAGCAGCGTTTGGCCAATAGCCTGTGACCGGGCTGGCTCGCTATCCAATCACACGTGACCAGCACTCCCATCAGCCGTCCATCAAGAGGTCCTTCTTTCAAGGTCAGCTGATGCTCCTTCCCTCTCTGCCTCTCCGTCCAACAGAGCAAGCATAAACAAAATTGATCTAATTTCTAGCTTAGCATGATCCAATAACAGTGAGTGATATGGAAGCCAAACCAATTAGGTGCGTTCGCAGGCAGGTATGGCACCCTGGGAAGCTGTGATCGGTAACATGCCTGCACACGTGGACTGAATGTGTGTGCGTAAGGGCGGAAAAGACACGATACATTCATAAAATGTTCATGTGAAGAGGATGCGTGAGCACGCCTGCATGTGGGCGCACATGCACAAAAGAGAAGTTCCTTCTATCTCATTCTCCGATCAGTGTGATTTCTGCAGTGCACAGCTGTCACCATGGAAACCAGGGAGACAGAGAGGAGAGGATGTAAGGCAGAAAGAAAAGGGAAAATAAGATTGAGAAAGAGTAGGAGAGCCAGTGTGTGTGAGACAAGAAATGAGCATCGGTTGCTGAATGGTAGCAGCCACAGAAGGCCCTTGTGCAGCATCACCTGGCTAACCTCTGCACAGCTGCAAGCCCCCGTGTGTGTGTGCTGCAAACAGAAAACAATGTGTGTTTAATTGTCACATTCACATTTGATGGAGAAAATTACACACGCAGGTGTGTGTGTATGTGCACGACTGCAAAAGTGACTATCAATAAATCATCCCCTTCTTCCCACTCTGTGCTTTTTCCAGCATAACCACATACACACGCACACACACACACACACACACACACACACACTGACAGACCTGACCTTGTGTGTTATCTCTGGTGGTGTGTATTGTTCAACTGGCAGCAGTGAGTTCTATTTAGGTATAAATACACCAATCAGATTCAACAGAAATTAGTTTTTTTTTCTTTCTATAGACTCACACATACACACACACAAACACACACAGCCTGTCTTCCGCTCCAGATGTACAGACAAGCCTTTTGTAAGAAATAGAAAGAGAAGGGAGTGGGTGTGAGAAAGCGAGGGAGGAGGAGAGAAAGATTCAGGGAGATGGTTCGACAAGAGGAAAGAAATACAGAGAAAATGTATTAGATAGATAGATAGATAGATAGATAGATAGATAGATAGATAGATAGATAGATAGATAGATAGATAGATAGA
>JBAMHW010000007.1:31817923-31831119 GCA_037177495.1 Rhadinocentrus ornatus | reverse complement strand
AGATAGATAGATAGATAGATAGATAGATAGATAGATAGATAGATAGATAGATAGATAGATAGATAGATAGATGGAGTTGGTAATGAATAGTTAATGAAGGGTTTGCGGGCAGAATGATGGGGAAAAGCTATTCTCTCTGGCACCCCCACCCCCCTCATCCTCCTCTCTTCCTCACTCAGGACTCAGAGTCGTGTGCAAGTCATTCTGCTCCCCACCTGTCCTCCATTTATCTTTCTTTTTTTCCTCTGTCTTCCTGTTTCCCTCTTCTTCAACTCTCTCTTCCATCTCTCACCTCTGCCTCTCTTCCCATCCTCATCCATCCTGCTATCTTTCCTCTCCTTCTTCCATCCCTCATCCTCCACCCCTCACCCCACCATTTCTCACCTCTCATCTCTCTCTCTCTCACTAGCACATCATTAACTGCAGGCTTGTAACACAGACTAACAGCCACAATTCTCCTGATAAGGGGATTGAAGCATTGATCACATCTGTCCTCTGTAGGGAGGTAAAGCGTCTATAGAAGAGAGATGATGCCCCACTGCCTTTAAAAAAGGGAGCATAACAATATAGACTGACTGCTGTCAGAGGAAGAAGCTTTGAGACTAAACATTAAAAGTATACCCCACTTCTCTGCCCCATTTCTGCTTATCTGTGTATTCTGCAGCACAGAAAACACAGTAAACACTGTGTCAGTTTAACTTATACACAGATGACACAAAACTCTACATTTGTGATGCATTGGACAGTCAAAGCCAGCTGAGCTCCCCTTGTAATTTTGATCTGTGCATGCATGGTATAAAATGTATGTTAACATCTTCCTGACGAGATTTGTCTGCCTCCTGCACGAAATGACATACACAAGATAACATCTTCACAGCGACAAAGGCTCCATGTATAATCTTAGTCTCTATAGATTTCTACAGAAGTGTCACACTCAAGATATGTGTTACTGTGTCAGAGTAAATTAAACCTGGAACACAGTATATAAATATAAATGTTATCTCCTCCTAAAAGAAAGCAACATTCCTTTCTGTAAAAACCAGAGAATAGCAACCCAATTCATCTAGGAAGGAGTAATGTCTGGTGAGGAACTGTGCAAAAATAGAAGCTAAAAAAGTGAACCTGAGCAGATTCCCAGAGGTTTCAATAGAGGTGTTAGGCACTAGGCAGGTATTGATGATGGACAATTATATCAATGAGAATCGAAGGATAGACCCAAAGTTCACCTTAGAAGGACCATGAGGATCCAGAAAAAAGTGAAGCCCAAGATAGTCTATGATAGGTAGAGTGAATCCTTCAGTATAAAACCTCTTTCATCTTTATAGTAACTACCATGACTGAGTGAAGTTCTTTTCTTGTTATTTGGAGGTGCCTGTTTAATATGTGCACCCATGGCAATAAATTATTTGTACTTTTAGATGACAAAGACAAACAAAAAAGAAAAAGCAGCCATTGTGACTCACTGGTCTTTGACGGGCACTACTGAGCAGTGAAATCCCACCGCTACTCCCGTGTCCACTACAATTAACTCTCTGCACTGAACTGACAAAAGCTTTATTGAGGCTTAAATCTTCACTTGGCATCTTTGCATGTTGGCAGCACTGAACAGCAGCGAGAGCGACCGGTTTCACCGTTTGAAGCTGAACACCAGAAACACAGTAATGTAACCTCAGTAATCTGATCACTGTATGCTCTTTTATCATCCGGTCAGCCTGTGAAGCCAAGACCAAAGAGAGAAACGCAACAAGAGATTTATTGTGAGCGAGCCCAACTTTAACCAGACAGATTGTGCATCCAGTACCTGCTGAAGAGACAAAAATCCCTTTGAAAACTGTTATATAATTTCTAATTGGTTTGTAAGAGATTATAATTGATCCACGTAGTTTTGTTTTTTGTTTATTTAGAAAATATGATGCATGCATGGAAAGTATATAGACTTTTGGTCAAGAATAAAATGTGGTCAGATAAGCTTTAACCTTCTTTGGCCCTGCTAAGAGGAAAACGTGTCTGTATGTGTTGGGAGGGTACAATTATAAGCTACTGCAAAATTAATTAAAACTATCAGTTTTTAGTAATAATTTATGAAAATTAGAATAGTGCCAGAGAGAAGAGAACAGATGATGTACTAGATGATGTCTTTCTATTTTAGTCCTAGACAGCCAAAGTTGGTCACCTCTACCATTTAATGAAATTATTAAAATAGTATTTTGTTAGAATCTAGGGGCACACAGGTGGTTTTCAGGTGACACACACACACAAAACACTTGCTAAAGATTGACAGGAGATCTCAGATTGGGAGATACTGTCACAACTATCTACTGAGAAGAAGCAGGAAAAAGACTTACGCACCGTGAGCTATTTTTCAACCTTATTTTCCGTTATCCAAATATACGTATTCTTAAATTAAGACTAAGAGGACAAAATGACATATTTAATCTCTTCATAAAACAGTAAAACCTATTTAGATAAATGTAATGTTGCCTCTAAGGTACCACAATGAAACTGAGGAGAACAAACTGGGCCTTTTTTTTTATTGTACTTTAATTCAAAGAATATATAAACTTTTTATATAGATGGTCAATTTTCAAGGCAAAGAAAATAATTTTTTGTTAACTGACTGATAAATCCAGGAATGGACCTTCATCATAAAAATAAATAAATAAAAACAGTTGAATTTGCATTTATAGTCGAAATTATCTGCAAATATCTGCAAATTATAGTATATAATTATAAATTATAGTATATAATTTGCTGCAGCATTTAATAAAATTAAAGGTCATTGACAGAAAAATTTAATATACTACAAAAACTTGTGTTTTGATATGTGCTAGAGCAGTGGTTCTGTTGATATCTAATCACTTTTCTAAAATAACTGTTGTGTTTTTATTCTCTTAGAATGAGCCATTTATATCTATTTGCCATTTTTACTACGGTGAATGGAAAAACCACTCTGTATGTGAAGTAATAACTATCTGAGCTTTAAAACTACAGTATGGGCTTTGTTTGATATGTGCTAGAGCAGTGGTTCCCAACCTAGGGTTCAGTACCCCCAAGGGGGTCCCCCAAAGAGCACGGACAGTCCCCGTGGCTTTGACCATTCTGAGCCATTGTTATTAATATCCACAAATCACCCCTGTTTTAAGAACAAAAAGTAAGGCTATGTGTTGTTAATTTAAATTTGGTTTAATGAAAGGACAGGACTCAGCCAGAATACATTATTTATGGTGAGAATCTAACTTTTGAAAGCATAAAACCAGGCATGGTTTAGCCCTGGTTGGAGCAGGGGGTCCCTGGCTTTTCAGCATTTGCAAGAAGGGGGTCCTCAAGGATAATAAAATGGGAACCGCTGTGCTAGAGCACTGTTTTGGATAAGTAATACATTAAAGAACCATAGAAAAAGACAGTACACAAAGACCTAAACATTATGGAATAAAAATCTAATTGTGATTTTTCTGACAAACATTGTGATTTAATCATTTAAATCCCAGCTTCCATTCAGTGTTCACATAGAATTATATTTGTTATATGAGATGGAGAATTACCACATGAAATGACATCAAAATATGAACTACTCTATACTCTATACTCTATCTCTATATATAGAGACGTAAAGTTGAGATATGTTATAGCAGTGTTTCCCATACTTGTATAACAGAAGTAATTACAGGTAACTAAACATATGATCGCAGATTTATCAGTCATCACTGCACCTGAGGCCACTGGATCCACTCATAGAAGAAAACATGTTCATGTCTGGAAGAATTTTAACCACTAACAGCTACTGTCCCTTTTTATGCCCATCTTCACCACTAGATGTCAGTAATTCCTACACACTGTAGTTTTAAGTTTTGCGACCCATTGTTGGGCATAAACAAAGGATTTCAAATGGAACAAAATCTATATGTAGGCGTATTACTGTCAAAGTCTCCTTCGTAACGTAAATTAAGAATTTATATTGAAAATCAAACCACAGGTAAACATCATGAACAGAGAGGCCTGGTATTACTACAATGGGATGCATCTACAGAAGTCTGTTCAGCTCTGGAGCATGACAGACAAAGAATGAATGCAGCTCAAAATTCATAAAAGAGGAGACAGCACATATATAATGGACCATATATGGTTGCCCACTTAGCTAAAAAACTTGAAAATGGACAAAAAAAACAAAACCAATTTCTTAAAGCAATAAATGAGATGATTATCTGACCTCAACCTGACTGTGAGTGTTTTTTTCTCTAACTGAGGACAAAACTGAGTGCAGGAAGGCCTTTAAAGAAGAAGCAACTAAATGCAGCAGCACTAAAGGCTCCGAAAGCCTCTCATGGGAAGGAGCTCATGATTTGTTGATGTGCATGAGTTCCAGACTTCAGGAAGCTGTTACTGAAAAGGATTTAAACCTGAGCACGAACACAAACCCCTTTTATTTGTAAGTATTTTTGTGCGTTTGCAACATACAAAAATTACGTCTCTTTGTAATTACTTACTGACCAATGAGGTGAGAGAAGGCTAGACAGTCTGCAATCTACAGGTCATTTTAGCTGTGTTTGACTTCCACATACTTTACGATTTCTGGAGCTGCTTGCTGGATTTGAATGGTTACTGTGGAGGAAAAACTGCAACACGACGCCATAACCACAGACGCTGTGGGTATAAATCTAGCTTTAGACTGCAGAGCCACGTCACATGATGCAATGAGCACTTCCCTCCACCTTTCTATCTATGCCCTTTATTGTCCATGTATAAAATATATGGCATTGTTTTCATTCATTTGTGACTTGTAGCATGTATCCCTGGCTTAGAGATATCCTCTCCACCCCCAACCAGTCCTGGTAGAGGGCCGTCCTTCCTGATTCTGTGCCTGTAGGAGGGTTTTTTTCTCTCCACTGCTGCCCACTGGCCAGTGCCAACTCAGGATGGATCACTGAGCCAAAGAGAAGATTCAATACAGTAAGTTGGTTTTGCTTAGCTAGGCAATTATGCTTTATGAACTGGTTTACATGAACATAGTTGTTATACAGTTCTTCTACGTTTTTTTAGATCACATTTGGTCACGTGATATGTCTGACTCGGAGGACTAGATTGTAAACCATTTGCTGGACAGCATTATGTGTGTGTTGTTCTGTGATTATATTATCGCAGCACACCACACACAGTATGATCAAAACCGTGTGATTTGATTTTTATCTTCACATGTGAGGTCTCGACCAGATAAAAAATCTCATAAGATTAAAAGAATCCTTATGTGTGTACCAGGCTTTAGACACCAGTGCATTGATGGCTGGCTTGTAATAGATTTGTTTTAACTGGATTGTAATAAATTGAATTGGACTGTGCCTGTAAAAGTGCCTTGAAATTACCTTGTCATGAACTGGCACTAAACAAATAAAGCTGAATTGAAATGAATTAGCAAAAAAACATTAATACACAATTAAAATGGTCCCAATACAAAATTCTAAATTGACTATGTTTTGCTAAAATCATTTAGTGTTCAACAGTTTTAATCACTGCGATGGACTGGGGCCTGTCCAGGGTGTACCTGCCTCTCACCTGAAACAATGCTGGGATAAGCTCCGGCTCACCCCGCGACCCGTTCTGGAATAGGTGGTACAGATAATGACTGACAGTTTTAATCAATTATTAAGCCCTTATAAAAACAACAAAAGAATATTTGTAGCGCTGACCTTTTAGTTAAAACATTCACATCTTCAGTTTACGTACCATTAAGATGTTGAATGATATGTGAACTGAAGATGTGAACCTCCAGCCTGAAGGTTTCTTCTATCGTTTGGTAGAGCAAATCTAAGTTTTATGAAAATAAATGTACATAAAACTACCCGAGCCATCTTTACCTCTTGGTTTGGGTATATAATGCCAAAAGGAATCGTTTATGTCATTAACGTTTCAAATTTTGAACATTGAACTATAGGTCTGATATTATTAAATATCATCTTAATCATTTGTAAAAAAAAAACATTTCTTCTTCTTATTATTATTATTGCCTAAACGAACATGGAAACACTTTTATAGAGTTAGAACTGAGAGATGTTTGACATGTAAGAATATAAAGGTATAATGACATCTATGCTGGTTTGATGCAATGATTTATTGAAAGTAAGAACAAACTTTTATATAATTTGACCTCTAAAACCTGAATTAAAATACAATTATATAAAAAATAAATAAATACAGTAAAAAAATTACAAAAAAAGAAAAATTTCAATAAAATGCAATTAAACATTAAATAAATGATTAATTAGTAAAGATAAATAATAAATAGATAATATAAAATAAATACATAAATAAAAGTGAATGCAAGCAAATAAATTAATAAAATCAATTCATTTGAGAAAAAGAAATATAATAAAGACCAGACGTGGTTGGTAAAGTGCACATTTGCAACAACAGTCATCAAGGGGTTAAGTTGTATGTTTCACATATACAACATTCGTTCAAAAGGAAGAATTTCTCTTAGACTTTAAGCTTCATGTGCAGCATCAGTCTGATCTCCAAACAGAACACGAGAAGCACAAAATGATGCAGTGTCACAATGATGGCTCAAAAATCCTCCCGTTTTCCATAAAAACACAGCTTTTATCAGCACACCAACATTCAACATCTCTATTTATTTTTATTCTAGCTGTATATCAAGCTGTGTTGCATGCAGGGATGGAAGCGCCATCTTGTAACGAAAGCATTTACAACAATTTTTTTTGGTTAAGATTTTGTTTTGTGTTGCTAACTTGGCTCAGATCTAGTGGATAAGAGAAAAAATTAAGAAAAAATGACATGAATGCCAGATCTGCTGATTAACAAGCTGGCATGGTGCTAAAATATGATCTCCTGCAAACCGTAGGCTGATCCTGCAGTAGAAACTGTAACCTGATGAAGAGTGAGCAAGACATCATGATGTCTCAATAAAGCAGCATGTCATGTCAACTTCCCATTCTCAATTCATCCCATGGGGACCGTGGAGTTGGGAATTCTGGTTCAATAATCCTGCATGTTTAGCACAATCATTGAATTTTTCTACTTTCCATTAAGTCCTGGCTTCTTATTTTTCCACAGCACTCTTTTCAACAAATGTTTAGAGTGCTGTCAAACAATTAAACATTTCAATCTGATTAATCACATGCCAGCCCCAGATTAATCACGATTAATCACACCTAGCTTGCGGTCCGCTGAAAAAATAGTAGGTGTTAAACCTAAAACGGAAGTCTCAACGAGTGCATGCTTGACGTTGACGTAGAGCTGCTTTGGTGAAACAAAAACTCCTTTTTGATCTGTATATTATAGGGTTTTGTTGTTTTATTCCGTCTTTGTTTAATTTATTCTCAAACTTTTTCTGACCTTTCCACCCTGTTCTTGTTACAATCAGACATTAGATGCAATGATTTCTTATTTTTCTTGTTTTCTTGGAGGTGGGCATGCAGCAATTTGGTGCATTTTTGCCACCACAACTGATCGATTAATTGTGTGATATATGAAATGGGTCATCCCGCAGCTATCCTCTAAATATAAGGCTTAAAACTATCAGTATCTTAATTAAGGAGGAAAAAATGTTTTTTTGTTGGATCCGGTTCACTAAAAGACTGTGTATAAAAGATGGACGGAGCCTCTGTGGCGTCACCCGTAGGTTTCTGAAGAGTTGAATTAAAGCTCATTGGGCAGTTCCCACCGTCGCCATTCCCGGAAAATCCAAATAAGGGCAACGAGGCGGAGCTGAGAGGGGGACAGTGAAGGTGGGGGTGGATGGATTGACACCCATCAAACTCCGAGCTAACCAGGAGCTAACGGTAGCTAACCAGCTTACGGAAGTAAGTAGGCTAAAGGGGTTGGTTAGCTCAATTGGTAGTGCAGCAGGGAGACCAGGGTTCAAATCCCCCAGGGGAAGAACGCTAACACCTTCCAGTTGGGTCCTTAGGCAAGACCCTTAACGCTACTGTCTAACCATTGTAAGTCACTTTGGATAAAGGGTCAGCTAAATGACTAATGTAAAGCTAAGGCGCGGTGTTAGCCGGCTAAAAACTGTTTGTGCTACACCCTCCCTTCTTGCTGCGGATATTGGATACCTGTCAATCAAAACGACACGCTCCTAATTATGCCGAGTTTCAAGATCAAATAACATCCAAACGGATTGATCTCTTTGCATTAACTTCTCCAAAATATTGCAGTTAATTACATTTAAAGTCCATCAACGAGTGGATGAACACTAACTTTCTAAAAGTAAATGCTGAGAAAATTAAGGTACGTGTCTCTGCTCCATCTGCTTAGGCTCCAACTTTGACTTAGAAACAATTTTTTTAATTTATTTTCTACAGCAAAACCAACTGTACGAAGTTAGGTCAGGGTTTTAGTAACTTGTAAATAACTTGGTTTGCTCCGGTTTCATCAGCTAAGAAATATTGCCAAGTTAAGACCAGCTGTAACCTCACTGAAGATGGAAATGCTTAATGTCCTTAGATTACTGAAATTCTCTTTTTACAGGTCTGACCACCTGCAGGTGGTTCAGAATGCAGCTCCCAGACTTTTAACCAGAAGACATAGAAGGGCCCACATCCCTCCAGTCTTGTGTGCCCTACAATGGCTTCATATCAGAGCTAGAATTCAATTTAAAACCTTAGTTTTCAGAGTGTTGATGGCCAATCCTCTGTTTACGCCTTTTGATGACTTATATGAACTTTACTTTTTATATTTGTATTTTATTTAATTTACTCTGCTCTTCATCTTGGTTTAAACTTGTTATATGCATTGTGTGATTGTGTTTTTTGTTATTCTGAAGTACTTTGTGACATTTGCTCTTGAAAAGCGCTATATAAGTAAAATGAACTTAATTAACGCTTTAATTTTAACAGCATTATTTTAAAGTTAAACGATGAAAGTACATAGCGTTGTTACCACTCACATGGTTAGATGGTTACAGTTTGTACATTTTATTAGTCGAGGGTTGCAAGTCCTTTAATTTTACACAAACGTTGCTCAACAGGGAAAGAAAATGGCTTAGGGGTACAATACCATATCACAATTCAGAGCCACAAACTGTGGCACTACATCTTGGAAATGTAGACAAACACACCCCTTACATGCTTTCTGGTGTGTGAGTTGGCAACAGGAAGTCTACAGTATTATATTTCAGTTCACATAAATCAATCTGGGGAGCTGTTGGGAATTATAGCATGACTGACTGAGTAATAAATAAGAAAAACTCAATATCTTCAAACAAGTTGACACATTAAGTTGAAATATAATTTCATAACTTCTCAAACATCTTTCCCATTTATTGTTGCAATGTTTCTTTGAAGGCAAATGAAACTCCTCTGTGATCAAACATGTCCTCACACAGAAGGCTTAAAAGACATTATACGTACAGTTCAATCTCACTCAAGCCTATAATAGTCAGATACCATCTGGGAAAGCAGAAAAGCACATAGGACAGATGAAAATACTCAACTTGTCTGCATCAAAGATCACCACAAGAAAGACAGATAAGATATTCAGATTCAGAAATGCTTTAATAATCGTCAGGAGGTAATTTGTTTGTAACAACGCTTCAATATGAAGTAAAAATAGCAAAAGAAGTAAAAATACACACAACATAATCTCATTAGCCAATCACATGGCAGCAACTCAACACATCTAGTCATGTAGACAGGGTGAAGACGACTTGCTGAAGTTCAAACTGAGCATCAGAATGAGGAAGAAAGGGGATGTAAGATACTGCTTATGTACTGGGATTTTCACACAAAACCATCTCTAGGGTTTCCAGAGATGGTCAGAAGAAGAGAAAATATCCAGTGAGCAGCAGTTGTCTGGACCAGGATGTCTGGTTGGTGTCAGAGGTCAGAAGAGAATGGACAGACTGGTTGGAGATGATAGAAAGGCAACAGGAAGTCCAGTCAGCACTGGTACCAACCAAGGTCTGCAGACCAGCATCTCTGAACACACAACACGTCCTAACCTTAAAGCAGATGGGCTACAGCAGCAGAAGACCACGTCGGGTGCCTCCTGTCACTCCAACGGCCTCCACAGTCACCAAATCTCAATCCAACAGAGCAGCTTTGGGATGTGGTGGAACAGGAGATTCTCATCATGGATATGCAGACGACAAAACCGCAGCAACTGAAGGCCCTTGAGCAAGGCCCTTTGCCCTGACAACTAATCCTCGGGCACTGAAACATGGTAGCCCAAAGCTCTCTAGTACATGTAGAGATGGGTTTAATGTAGAGACAAGGGGGAGAACCCATGAATAACTAGCTAAAGCAATCAACGCCAATCTGACTAACACAAGTCACAAGTGGATAAAAGAAAATCTGGAGCATAAGTACTGAGGGACATTTCAAACGAGAAGCAGTTGTGAAGTTAGGAACCAGAAAACAGGTGAGCAGGAATATCTAAAGCAGTATATACAAAGGGATACACGCCACAAAATAACAGGAAATACAGAAGATATTTTAAATGTTGACAGAAATCCACAAGAACTAAACTAAAACCCACAGTCTATGAGAGTGGATCAGTTTATTGAGCCCGTTGTTGCAGACAACTCTTAATCTGTCACTTTAACATAGAAAAGCATATAGGACAGCGCTGGCCACCACAGACTCATGAAAGTCTAGCAGGGTGTATTAACCCTTTTCTTCACCTGGGAGTGTTTGCACAAAACACATAACTTTCTCAGTAATTATACAACAGATGATTTTCAGACGTAACACACTGCTGCATGGAGCATCATCTCTTAAAGTGATGTCAGTGGGAACGCCTTGCTCAAAAACATCCAGGATCTGAAAGGAGCTCTCACTGAGTACCAGCTGAAGATGTCATTTTACAACTTCACAAATTTCAGGCAACACTGACGGCATGCCAGCCCCCTCCGAGTCTGGCAGAGCGGGGCTACTTATTGCAGAAGAACGCCAAAGATTAAAAGATTCAGATTTACTGAAACACTGGCAAACTTGTGACTTCAAAATGTTTTATCTGAAGCTCCGACGCTGGCAACTCCTCGGCATAAACAGTTCTAATTATTCAACTTTGAATTCGATGTCTAATCTAATTTTGTGAGAAAATAATCTTCACTGAGAAGCAGAGCCAAATCCACCCAGTGTGAAACAGGCACTTTGCTGATGCAGTAAGGAGAGTGTGTGCAGCTGCAGCTGCATGAACGTGTGGGTGGCGTGTTCAGTACATCTGCATGTGTGTACTCCAAGGCTCCTATGTGTGAGGGAGGTTACACAAAGACCTCTCTCATTCAAAAACTGAGCCATGTGGGAACGGGTTAGTCCCTTTAAGAGGCATACGTCGGAGTTTTTCTACGAAGGCTGCTGAAAAAGAAAAGAGCTGGTACATTATTCACAAGTGAGGACACAAACACACACACAGGCACACAACCACTAAATAACTGAAGGACGTGTAGCTACATGAGCTCAACAACGAGCTGTGCGACAGAGAAGCGAGCTAATACACACTTTGACGAGCAAAAATGATCGTCCCACCATCAGCAGAACATAAAACAAGTCAAGACATGGCCTATGCATCCACTCGCGATACACGCAAACACACACGTGCACGCGTATGCAGGCAGCAGAGTGGAGAAACCCTCAGCCTTCTGTTATTCTGTGTGCATAATTTATAGCAGCCCCAGATCTCGCTGCTAATGACAGCACACAGGGGCATCTGCAGCACAGCAGCAACAGCAAACTGGCATTGCTGCATGTGTGTGTGTGCAGAGGGATAATGCTCTGTTAAGACAAGGACAGTGAGGGAGACAGGAGAGAAAACAGCAAAGAAAGCGACACACAGAGGGTGTCTGAAATAGACACAGATAACGCAACAAAGAGGCGAAAAGGATGAGACAGACGAGTGAGAGGCCACACACTCTCAAACACACACATATACAGTCGGGTCAAGTCAAAGATTCAACTAGTTGGTCTTACTGGATGCACATTCCCAACTACGGATGTCACTTTATTAAACACTATTCAAAAAGATCCCTCAAAATTGTCACTTTTTATAAAGGATGTGTCTGAACCGTACCGGTAGATCAGCGCAACTTCTGCACGAGACAAAGTTACACAACATCCATGTTGCGGCGTGCGCTGCTTTGCTTTCGCTCTGTGTGAGTTGCAGAAGAGGCGGCCTCAGTTGGACTGTACAGCAGAGGAAGAGCTTTTCCTTCCAAACCAACTGGTTTTTTTGGGGGAGGATCATGGTGTCATTGTGGATGATGGCTCACCAGCTTGTAAGGCATGTGTCAAACTCAAGGCCCGCGGGCCACATCCGGCCCGTGAATGAATTACTTTTGGCTCGCATGATCATATGTATTAACTATTAGAGCTGGCCCGCTGCAGAGTGCACGCATCGCTATAATACTACAAGCCCCACAATGCCTGCCAGCAAGCTGGCGCGTCAATCATGGCCGCGAGCGCATACATTGTTCGTTCTCTAGCAGCCTGACTGAGCTGCTCACTTTTGTTAATAATGCCTCTCCCCAAAAATCGGCTACATGAAAAGTGGACTTTGAAAACAGAGAATGTGTTTGCGGATGTAAAGGACAAAGCTGCGTCTTAAGTGTGGAGACACCGAGGCTGTAAAGAAAGAATAAAATGTAAGAAGACACTTTGAAACGAACCACCACGACAGATACAAGCATATGGACAGGAAAAAGTTTCATCAGTGGAAGAGTTATTAACTCTTTAAGCGCCAGAGTTTTAAAGAGTTTTTAAGGTAAACTGTAAGTCAGCAAAAATGTTGAATATGAACCAGAGATTATGATGGCAGTACTTATCTAATTTAATTTTGTGGCTTCACAGGTTGGCAGCCGTATTAGATTCTATAACGTTCACAATGAACTATGACACACACACGTATATATATATATATATACAGTGAGGAAAATAACACCCTGCTATTTTGCAAGTTCTCCCACTTCAAAACATGAGGGGTCTGAAATTTTCATCGTAGGTGCATGTCCACTGTGAGAGACATTATTAAAAAAATCTGACATCACAATGTATGATTTTTTTACAATTTATTTGTATGAAACAGCTGCAAATAAGTATTTGAACACCTGTCTATCAGCTAGAATTCTGACTCTCGAAGACCTGTTAGTTCGCCTTTAAAAAGTCCACATGCACTCCACTTATTATCCTAAATCAGAAGCACCTGTTTGAGGTTGATAGCTGCATAAAGACACCTGTCCACCCCAT
>JBAMHW010000007.1:31788550-31807488 GCA_037177495.1 Rhadinocentrus ornatus | reverse complement strand
TTTAGGCCCAGAATACATCTGTGATAAGTTCAGAGAATATAAACCTAGCAGAGCTCTTAGATCCAAAGATTCTGGTCTATTCCAGACCAGAGTCCAGACTAAACATGACGAAGCAGCATTTAGCTGTTAAACACTGCCAGTGGAGATTAAATCCAGGTTTAAAACGTTTCTTTTCTCATGCGCCTATGAATGAATTCTGCACGGTAACTTTTTAACTTCTCTTTTTAATCATTGTAATGTTATTTTATTGTGATTCTTGCTTTTTTTTCTGCCTTTTACTATTTCTTAATGTCTGTAATTCTTTTGTTTTATGTAAAGCACTTTGAATGGTCCTGTACATGAAATGTGCTGTACAGATAAACTGCCTTGCCTCACTTCCTGTGTGCTCCTGTCTCCACTCAGGAGCTGTAAAACAGTAAAAGGATGCTACACGTTGCAGTTAGCGCACACTGTTTAACAAATAAGACACATTTTGAGGGAATAATGTTGAAAGACTCAAACACCTTTTTAAATGGTGCTGTACAATATGTTTAATTCACACTATGTTGGGATTATTTGTGTTATTTTGGCTAAGTAGCTGGGAACATCTCAAGGAAAAAACTCCTCTTTAATCCTCCCAATATGGGAGAAGTAAAGTAAGAAAAAAACAACATGTTGATCTAACTAACATGATCAAACAGACTATTAAATGCCTGCACATCCACTCCAAGTTATACTTTGGATTGTTTCCGTTTTTTGATTAAAAACTAAAGCACAATTTTCAATGACGGTGGCAGAAACAGGTGAAAGTTTAGATATTTGGAGAGTTATCACAGCCCACATGTTCTGTCACTGCAGTTAAAACTGGTGCAATCAACGCTTTGATGCAATTTCTTAAATTAAGCTGCAGCCCATGTGACATCCAACACAAAGCTAAAGGCAACAAAACAAAGTTTGGGAAGGAGGTTAGTGTTTCCGTCCTTGATTCCAGTCACATGCCTGTCCTAACTCTTTTGGTTTCACACACACACACACAGGCGTGCACACACAGGGAGCTGCTTCAGACTCCACATGTAGGCTACTTCAGAGTGATGATGCAGATCTTGCTGGACTCCTGGTTACACAAGTTTTCCCATACACCACAGACTGTCACTATGGGAAGAGCCTGCTGTTTGCTGCTTCACCCCCAGTTAACCTCTGCTTTAACACCCACATCTGATGTGCTCACACTTCTCATTTTAATGTAGGTGACCGGGTTATGGGAGGTTTTAAGTGTCAGTGGACTGGTGCATGCATGTATGTATCTATGCTGATACACTGTATAGACTAAACACATGCATGTGCATCCAGAGAGTGGTGGATGTTTCCTTACATCACCATGGCAGCTCCAGTGGCCCTTACAGTGCGTTATGAGTATATGGCAGGTACAAGGAGAAGCATTAAACTTACCGCAGTCCTCGCAGAGCACTCTCTCCACATCCTTCTTCAGCTCAGGCTCGCTTGCGTCCACAGGCGCGTACGATGCTTTAAATACCAGGGGCTCAGCGGTCGGGTCCATGAAAAAGATATATCTGTGGTCCTTCTCCACCGTGGTGCAAGGGGCCTCGGAACCGAAGTCCCCGACGGTCACGAGCTGCTCCCTCTCGAGGCCGCCGCTGTTGACGGGCCACACGTCCAGCACTTTGACATTCACACTGTAGGGCTCCCGGGAGGATATGTTCTCCGGGGAGGAGCGCACCTCGCCCTCGATGACCACGGCTGATCTGTACGCCTGGTCCTGGAGAGAGTTGAGACTCGGGGCGTAACAGGCGAAGGAGACCCCGATGACCAGCATGGAGAAATGCACTGGATCAAGCCTCATGCCGTCAGCCTGTGCTGTGCTGCAGTGCTGCTGGGCGGCGTAGGGGGCTGGAAGAGAGAGACGGCGGCGAACGGGCTCCGGCAGAGCAGGCAGGGCAGAGCGGCAGACGTTGTGGAAGTGTCCATGCCATCTGTGTCTGCCGCTGCTTTCCCCATACGGCTGCTGGCGTCGGATGGGGGGACGCACCAGCCTAGGAACCGGAAACGGCCCGTTTCTGCATGCTTAAAAATGTGATTGCTGCATTCTCCTTCACCGACCACCCTCCCCGTCTTATCTCCTCTTTTCCTGAAAGGCAAAACAAGACTCGTAATTTAGCTTCCTCCCGAGTCCAGGAGCTGAAACCTCTCTCTCTCTCTGTCTCTTCAGCTAATAGGCTAGCATCGCATGGGTGGGCGCATTGCCTCTATGGAAGGAAAAAGGCGGCTTGCGCGCACAGTGGAATCAAAAGAATGGTACGCACTCCACGCACACGCACCTAAAATCGGGTCCTTTTTTCAGCTTTTTCCATTTGCCGAGAGTCCCACTCTTTCGGTGAGCAAAAAGAAAAAAATTAAAAAGGAAAAAAATAAAAAGAGAAAACAAAAAACGTGGAGAGACAAAAAGGACAGGATGAGATCGCAGCGGTTATCCGGTGAGGCGTTGCAACAGTAGCGCGCACCCTCCAGCCGCGTCCCCTGCGCCCCTCATCAAATGTGAGCGGCTTACGTGAGCAAACATCACCTGCCCGGTCACTGGCGTCGGCTTGCCACGTCCTGCGCAAACACCCTAATGACCCGGGCAGCCACCGGCCCACCGCCACGGACCCAACCGGCATCCGATCATACCGGTCGACTGGGTTAAAACTGCTCTGCGGGTGGGTGCGAGAGAAACCGCGCACGCAGTGCACAGATTCACAACACACAGAGTGCGTCTGCAGCCAAGCCCTGCACGGCGCCCACTGTGGATCTCCAGTGCAAGAGGTGCAAGAGAGGCTACAGGAGGCTACAACACACTGCGGATGGTTGCTGCGATGACTAACGCTGCGAAATTCTCTCAATGGATTCCTCAACGTGGCGATGCGAGCGGCGAGTTTCGACTCCCAGCTTTAAATACCCACGGACAAATACAGTTAAACACTCCCCAAACCTTATATTCTCCACACCAACACGGGAGTCACTGCAGTTCACTCGCCTTGGGATACTGCGCTACATCAGGACTCCACAGCAACACGTGGTAGCAACAGCGGCCTCAAACTACTGCTGTTAAAGGAAAAAATACCTCTCTAAGCCTTTTTAGTGGAATTTTCTCTGAATATAGCTCCACTAATGAAATTAGACTACTGCACCCCGTTTTCAGTGATTTTAACTCTTAATTGCGCACCTAGGAAGCTTGAAACTTTCCATCTGGAAGGAAAAAATCGAATATAAGATTAGAAAATAAATAAAAAAATAGAAACACGGGGACAGAATCTTTTATTTGAATGTTTTCAGGTTAAAAAAGCACGAGACATTTTATCAGGCTGTATCATGGCTCCATCCCCTTTTCTCCATCAGAAGGGTCACACTCTAAAATAAACAACTTGTCAAGTTGACATAAATTACTTTCACCTAAACCAAATCCTTTTAGTTAGAATCAATTTTCCTGCCTGAACTAAATGTAAATATGCTGACTTAACTTTATGTATTTGGGTTAAATTAATTACTATAGTTCAGTTTAACCTTGTGAGGGTAAACATATTAACTAGGATATGATCTGTATGAGATACTTAATTTAAAATGGTATAGTTACATGAATAAATGGTGCTGACCCCCCCTCCCCCCAACAAAAAAGGCTAAGTTGAGTGTATTCAGAAATGTAATTTAATCATGTGTTTACCCCAAAATCAGCCTCAACAATTATATTTTATTGTATCAGTTCCACATACAAAAATTAAACCAGCCTGGAACCACAAAAACAAACTTCAGTATATCACACAATACCTTGGTTTTCCAGGAATTTACCAAAAAGTGTCTCAGTAATGTCACCCTGAGCCAAAATGTGTAAAGCATGATGAAGACAAACAGGTTATCAGACTAAGTTGAATGAGGTACCACCACAGACGTCTAACATCTTCCATTAAACATTAAAAACCAGAAATAAAACAAAAGATTCCCTGAAAAGTAAATGTATAAACTTTATTTTTATGATGAAATTAGACTATAGTTTGTTGTTTTCCTTGTAATTGCATAGAATTTTCAGGTACTGCATCTACCAGAATATTACAGTTTTCTTACTTTTTATTATTACACTTTAATGTTTTATTCTAAGAAATCCAGTCTGCTCAGTTTTTCTTTTCCAATCTTGACAACTGGGGGTAAATTGCATTTCTGATAAATAAACTTTGTTTTTCTGGATCAGCACAATTTATTTGTATAATTGTACCCAGTAACAACAATACATCTAATGACCCAGCATATCTATGCAATTCTCTCTCACTAAGTTAAAACAACTAAAAATTAAGAAGGAATTTTTTCCATAATTTTTAGGCTTTTTATTTTTTTTATGACAGTAAAAATATTTTATTTAATAGAAGCTTCATGTTTGAATAATAATATTTTAGATGCACCCAATTTGCTTTCTTGAGTACATGGGGACTGGTCTCTGTCCATGGTGCTGAAGGGCTTGATAGTTTGATGCTTGGCCAAAACACACTCCATCTCAAAAGGTCCTAAGAAGCACTTTGCTTAAATGAATGTCTTCTTGCTAAATTCATTCTTATCAATGATATAAACTAAAGATCAGAGGAGGAAGCCTTGTTTAACAGGAGAGTAAAACATCATTTTTGATGACTCTTATTATGCCCTGAAATATTAACTATTATATTTGCTCAGTTAAATATTTATTGTTCCTGGTTTTACTTTCAGCACAGGGGCATCACACCATTTTAAAATGAAGTCTACTGTCCAGTAGTGCATCCTCTGACCTACATCTCAAAGCTCTGACTCCATAACTGAGAGACTGATAAACACCAGCTGAGTTAACCTGGGATGGAGAAGTGTCCTTAAATATGCTCTGGAATAAATCCAGTTATACTTGACTAACAACTATGAACATTGTTTTAATGTTTATTTAACCAGGGGAAAGTCACCCTGAGATTTGCAACACTTTAGCAGGTGAGCCCTGGCCAAGAAAAGCAACAACTATTCACATACAGATTAAACATACATCACAAATATATCATAAAATACAGAAATAAAGTGCTTCTCTTTTTAATTTGGTCTACCGGCAGAAATATTATTCCACAGTTTATAAAACAACAGAACCTGTTAATGTCAGAAAATAATAACAAAAGCCAAAAGCTCAGGGTCCTGTGTTAGAGTGACTTATTTATCTAAGATAATCCGAATACTTTCTTTATTCTTATTTTATTTCCAATGAGAAAAAAGCGATCAAATAAAAAAATATGCAAATAAAACTAATCAAATAAAAAATCTAATATCTAATCTAATCTAATCTAATCTAATCTAATCTAATCTAATCTAATCTAATCTAATCTAATCTAACCTAATCTAATCTAATCTAATCTAATCTAATCTAATCTAATCTAATCTAATCTAATATAATATAATATAATATGATATAATATGATGTTATATAATAAATAAATGTGTAAAAATGAAGGAAGTATTTAAAAGGATTTAAAATGTTGTAACTTTTTTAATTACATCGACTCTTCTTTGTTTTTCTATCTAAAATCGCTGATGTTCCCACCCGCGTACAGAGCTCCCTCTTACTGCTTAACTTGGCGCTGATCAAACCCTTCAGCACCATTCCCATTGAGAAACCGTGACAGAAAAAAATCCAGTCACGGGTGTAAGTATTCATGACGCTTCCCAGTTTCTCGGCTCCCACAGACTGCTCATTGAGAAATTTCTCTCCGTTTGTTTCCACGGGGACTGCGTGGGTTCGCTGTCCGTGGTGCTGAAACCCCCAACCAACTGTCCGTGGGGCTAAAAATAAAATAAAATGAAACACCTAAATTTGAGCACAGACTCTGTCCATAACCTGCATTTTATTGGGGTTTAAACAGCGCGAGAACAAGTATGATCTGCACATATTATGACGTAAAGTCCATCAGTATGTCTAATAATTGATCTGATGTTATGCAGCAATTCAAGCTCACGCGGGAGGAGAGAGGGAGGGGGTTACTTTCTTTTGCAATATAAGTAAGACTGGAATGAAAATTCTGCAATATGTTGCAAAAGCAGCACGTGTCTCTTGAACGCAGCCCGTTTGCAGGACTACAGTAGCACAAACTACAGTTCCTTTCATTTTTTTTCATCCTCTTCTCTCGTCTCGCGATAGAGCGGCGGAGCGGTTTGACGGGCAGTCGAGGTTGCAGCAGGCAGAGGGAGACGGTGGAAGGTAAAGCAGGGAGGCAGCATCATGGCGGACAGAGACAGTGGCAGTGACCACGGAGGGCCCACCGCAGGCCCCGGCTCGCTGCCCCCGGGTGCGATGGGTGCCATGTCCCGGCTGCAGCACGACACCGAGGAGCTCGCCTCCAAGCGCATCGACATCCAGAACAAGCGCTTCTATCTTGACGTGAAGCAGAATGTTAAAGGCCGCTTCCTAAAGATAGCCGAGGTCGGGGCCGGGGGAAACAAGAGCCGCCTCACTCTTTCCATGTCTGTCGCCGTGGAGTTCCGCGATTATCTCGGGGACTTTATCGAACATTACGCCCAGCTGGGCCCGACAAACCCGGACATGGTGCAGGATGAGCCCAGGCGGGCGCTGAAGAGCGAATTCCTGGTGCGGGAGAATCGGAAATATTACATGGATCTGAAAGAGAACCAGAGGGGGCGGTTCCTGAGGATCCGACAGACCGTTAATCGGGGGCCCGGACTGGGAAGCGCGCAAGGCCAGACCATCGCACTGCCAGCGCAGGGTCTCATCGAGTTCCGTGACGCTCTAGCAAAACTCATCGACGACTACGGCGTGGACGAGGAGCCGGCGGAGCTCCCGGAGGGAACCTCGCTCACGGTCGACAACAAGCGCTTCTTCTTTGACGTGGGCTCCAATAAGTACGGGGTCTTCATGCGGGTTAGCGAGGTGAAGCCCACGTACCGGAACTCCATTACGGTTCCCTGCAAAGTGTGGTCCAAATTCGGTAACACCTTCTGTAAATACGCGGAGGAGATGAGGAAGATCCAGGAGAGGAGTAGAGAGAAGCGGGCCTCCGAACTGCTACCTGAGGCCCCGCACGGCGAAGATGACGGCGACGATGACTGACGCGGATTTTAGAAACAACCAAGACAAAACTGAACTGTGAGAGAAAAACGAGACTTTTATCTGTAAAATAGAAAGAGAATTTCCAAGGGAATCACCCCACACACACAACCTCCACAGACATGGCAGCACCTCTGCTGTCTCCTCGCTCATTTTACTGGATGTCACCCCACTTACCACCCATGTAACAGTAAGCCGCTGCTATCAAGGATTGAACTGTAAGATATAAACTGTTTCCTACTTGATTTAAATGACAATGAACAGAGTGTTTATATCTCTATTATTGACAGATTTTGCACACATCAAAGCTATTTCAAAAATATGATGTTTAAATGTTTTCAAACTGATAATATACTAAGATTTAATCAAAGTTAAATCCGATCTCTATTATATAAAATGAGTCTTCATGTAGAATGATTATTTGACATCAGCACAAAGAGAATATAACCTACGATGGACTTTATGAAACCAAAATCTGATACCAGACGTGTAGTTTACTTATAGGTACGCAGAATAAATACTAAAGCACTGGTAAAGTGTGTGAATCTGCAGGATGCAGCACATCAGGCCTGTAAACACCTGTCAGCATGCTCTAGGCTCATGTTTTGACAAAAAAGAAAAAAAAAGTTGGCAAAAAAGTAGACTTTCTTTAATTTGACCTAGAACATGGCCAGCTAATGACAGCATTTCTATCATGATTTCTATCATGCCATTAACAGGAAGGTTGAGACACCAAACTAAATCGCCTACTTTGACTTTGTGCACCTCAAACAAATGGAATAAATTAATTTCTGAGCTATTCTAATGAATATCAGCCCTCTTGCACCATGTCCATGTAAACGTAAATGAAAAAAGTGCTAACTTAGGTGTACTAATTATGATTTTGTGAATCAGCTGTAAAAAAACAAAAAAAACAAAAATACTCTTTATTAAGATGCCCACGTTTTCTGTGGGTTAAGGTTTTTCTTTGTTACTCTGATGTTTTGTTTGTTTTTTGTTTTTTTCCTCTGGGGGTGGGGGGATGCAAAAGAATAAGGTCCGGTAGTGTGAGGCGCAAGGCGCAGAAACAAACTAAAAACAGACGCGTCAGCACAGCGCGCGGCGAGGCAACGCATTCTCTCTGACGTCATTACGACCCGTGCCTTATACACTCCACTCGTTTACGTGTTCTCACGTGGATGGTCTGTGACCTCGACCGCTCTACGTTTTCATTTACGAGTGATGTTATGTAGGCAGATATTTACTCACCGGGGCTGTGTGTGTCTGTGTGTGTGCGTGTGTGTGTATAGGGGGGGTTTCCACAGTCCTGCAGTGCATGGAGCATGCGTGGCAACACCAAAAGCAAACTGAAAGGCTGTTAGGAGCTTAAGGGGCCAGTTGTGATAATGGGAAGGTTGGGGCTCCCTGCTCCCGATGTTATTGCAACCTGGGACTTAGAATCCTAAGCAGCGCCCCTGGCTGCGTGGCCTCTCGCAGAGTAGAGATGTGTGGCTCTCTCTGGCACTGTCTGAAGCTTGGAAATGAAACTGGAGACGTTAGCGGTGGCTTTGCACACCATATGCACCTTGAGTTAGAAAAAATAAAAACAGAAACAAAAGAAAAAAGCTAAATTAGTTGCGGCTGAATAAAGCTGTTTGTCAAAGCTGAGACGAATGTTCTTACAGAACCAGGCTGCCAAGCAGCCAGCGAGGCAGACCAGCCTATATCAGTGCAGGGCCCAGGCAGGATCTATATTTTCATGGTGCTACAGCCCCTCGATCACTCTTTAGGGGGGGCCTCGCCGCTTGAATTATGTCACTTTTGCATTACTGTTACTCCGATTGCTCTTTTTTGTTCTTCAGAGTTTGCTCCTCCACATTATGTTGTCCAAATCGTGTCAGGTTTCTCCTTCCCTGCAGGAGATGAAGCCACTGACTGGTGTAGGACATTTCATATTAGTGTGCAATATTGTGTACGTGCCAATGGTGGCATTGTATTGGGTGTACAGACTATTAAAAGAGGGAAAAAAATATGTACAGGCTATGTGATCAGTAGATGTTTGAAAGCATGACAATGAGGTTACTAAATCTTTTTTTTCCCAAATGTGAAGACTGTTCAAATCAGAAACAGTAAAACTGGTTGTGAGGTATTTTTCCAGTCCATTCTGTGAACCAGTAGGCTGCCTTTACTGTCTTTCAGTAACCATTGACTAGTTCAGATGGGTTAGCCCCAGAGAAAAACCCTTTCCTTCCTCATTCTTCTCCAAACACACAACGCAGACAACTTCTGTCTCCATGTCAGCCCCTCTGCAGTGGTCTATACTGAACTTCAGTAGTTTCCTGGAGGCTTGGGTCCAGGGGTAGCAGACACACACATACAGTCTCCCCCTGTTGAGGCCTCTTGTTGCTATCTGAGTGTTTGGAAGGCCTCTAAAGTATTTTGAATGGTGTCTAGAAGCGCACAAGGCCTCCTGTCATTACAAGCCAGGAAACTGTGTGTTTGGAGGCTGGGTGCGACCCCTCTCCTGCCTGGGACTGCCAATGGCAGGACAGGTGAACTACAATTTGACTTAGGCTTTTTTTGTGTGTGTGTACTTTCACTTGAGGCGATACTGATCAGCTGCAGCAAAAACCCAAAGAACTGAAGAATTTATTTGTTTTCACAATGAGGAACCCGATCCCTCTTTCTGATGTGCTTCTCTTTCCCAGCCCAGACTTCAGAGCATAAAAAAGATGACCCCGGCTCTTTGTGCGCAAAGCTAAAGTTGTTCAAATATTCCAATTTAGGACCATTCATTTAGTTTAAACAGGTTTATTTGAAGGTTACACGACTGAGCCTGATAGCAGGCCCTGTGACGTCCAGACTGAGGACGTTTGAGGCCTCAGAGGAAGAGGAGAATGTGGGAAGGCTGAGGCACACCTGGCCTACAGTGGCATGTAGGAGGTCCTACTGAATCATCACTTTAAAAAAGAGAATCTGTGTTAGTCGTGCTTGTGACAATGCAGCCAAGAAAAATGTTCCAGAAAAATCCCATCTGTTCCATGCAGGACGTTTTTTTTTGTTGTTTTTTGGCTCATGTTAGTCTCAGAGGGAGGCGGTGAAAGGCCCAACGAAGCCTGGCAGTGCACTGTGGGGGGGCTTACCAGCAGCAGCCTAACGGGACCCTCTTGAGTCGGCAGATCCAGTCAGTAGTTTCCTCTCTGTTCTGAAGAACAAGAAATCTCCTTAACCTCTTATAGAAAGAGCTGTATTTTCTCACACTGCCCTGTTAATTATAAAAAGCCCATATCCAGTGAACAAATACACCTATGACTATGTGCCCAGCAAAGCACATCTGAGGTCAGTCTGAGTTCAACATGAGTCAGGACTCTCTGTTGTGATACAGAACTTACTTCCCAAAGTATTCTTGCTTTAGCTTGATTAAATTTAGGCCTCAAAGAGGCTCATGCAACACAGTCTCAAACCACACTTTCTTTCTCTTTTCTCTAATAGCCAAATACAAGGAGAGCCTGAACCTGCTCATAGTTCACTTTGTGAATGCCTCATTCTTTAAAATGCACTTTTCTAAAAAAAAAAAAAAAGACTAAAAGGTGTTGTTTTATTACAGCACATCAGTGCTGTTTTAGAGCAGAATGATCCTTTTTTTCTGTGTTGGGTCATAGCTTCTGTCTAAGCTACAAAGGATCTGGCTAAAAACAACGCAATCAAATCAGATTTCTCATTTTATGAGAAACCCGGCGTGAACTTGCAGCCATGTTGCGCCCACACTTTACACGGTCAATTCTTTCTGAGACTCAAAATGGTAGGCAGATGTTTTACGACATCCGATTGTCTGTCAGGGGTCAGGCTGTGTGCTGTCTGCAGCAGCTCTGCCTAACTTGAGTGGACGTGACTGGTGATGCACTGAATATGATGTTTTGGTTAATTATACAGCGGAAGCCATCATGGCAATCCATAATCGTGACGTTGTCCTGCCTTTTTGTCTGTTACAACTGCTGTGTTTATTTGTCTAAATGCATTTGAGGAGCTTCTGTTGTGTTGCACAAATTACAGGTAAAAAGAAAAAACACCATTCCTTAAATGTGTGAAATGATAAGAGAGAAAACGTTTTTGTCGTTGATAGATAACCCAAAGGCTCAGGTTGCTAGGATGGCTCCAGCTGTAGGTGCGTCATCTGCTTGCTCCTCTTTACTGCAGCTACACGTACATGACAAACTTCCATGAACAAACATGGGTGGTGGTGCCCGCCTGTACCGACTAAAAGCAGACTGAACTTCCATAAAAGTGTTCCAGACAACCAAATGTGCTCTGCTCCCGGTTTCAGTGTTGTCTTTCACTGGCCATTTTGAAGTTCCTGGTTAATCACGCAGCCAATCGCAGCCTCTGTTCAAAGCCAAGCACTATATGACTCATCACGAACCCCTGACAGTCTTCTGTTGTACCGAGCTGTAGGGTCCATCATGTTCGTTGACTGTGTAGGCTACTGTTGTGTATACTTATAAAGACGTTCTCTCAAAAATTGTTCAGAAGATGTCGGGAAACAGATCCTGGATTTTAAGGGGTGGGGGTCAATGCACAATGAACATATCCCATGTCACCGTTTGGTCTAGATCCCTTTACCATCCCCATATGAGATAATATGTTGTATCTTTCAAAAATATTTTATCTGTGGCGTGTGTGTGCGTGTGTATGTGTGTGTATGTGTATATAAATATATATATATGGTTTGTTATATATGATGCTCCTCCTTTCAGAAAAATATAACATGTAAACAGGAAAAACATATTGCTGTTTTTTTTCTTTGTATTTTATACTTACAGAAAGCATTGAATAAAAATGGATACTTGCACTTTAGATATATTAAGAAAAATAAAATCTGCATATTATTTTTGATAGGGATCTCACATTTAAAGAGTATAAATTACAGGCTTTGTGACTATAGCTGGACAGAGATGTATTGAGTTCTACTTATTGAAGTATATTTTGTCTGTGTGTCAGAAGGTTTACTAAAGTAAATTGCATGATAAAGTAGTGCTACACAGATTTTTTTCTTTTTTTAGTTGGTAAAATGTCTGAAAACTGTGATAACGACCCTCTTGTATCATATTTAACCTCTCCCACTCGAGAATATTTCTTAATGAAATATGGCCTTTCCTGACTACATGACGATGGTGCTTACTTTGGCTTTGACATCGAGCTCATCCCATTCATCTCAACATCATCATAACTCGTGACCTTACACTCCATTACTTTCTGTTATGTACCCTCACTACCTTATTAAATTTTTGTTGATGGCAAAAAAACAGAAGGGTGTGTTGTTTTGTACATTGCTGTTTGTTCTAAAGTTTGGGGAGCCTTGTTGTCTGAAAAATGACTAATCGCGCAATAAAAAGTCATTCCACATGTCCCCGTCTCCGTACAACTGTCTCAACACTGCAGGTGTCCTTTCTTAGCAGGGCTGGTCTCCAGGGATTGAAATGATCGGTAACTACTAGCAGAACGTGGCACAATATCACAATAATTATTTTGTAAATTTAGATACACACTCTATATGTTGTATTTATAGCCAGAGGAACTACTCGCTGCTTCACTTCTGAGTTTTGTGCATCACGACATAACATCTGGTCGTTACTGAGTCTGAAAAGTAAGTGAACATAACCACAGATTAAGATCACATGATATACTACATTATTTCTTTACTGATTTAGCACAAATCAGGGGTGTCAAACATATGGCTCTGGGGCTAAAACCAGCCAGTCAAAGGGCCTCATCAGGCCCACGGGAGGACTTTGGTGTGATGAAAATGACATACAAGAAATTAACTTAAAATAAAGATAACTCTAATTCTTAATTTATCCACTGGAGGTCGTATTTTTTGTTTGAATATAATCCATTTCTAAAGCAAATGAATAAGTTATTATAACTTTAATATATTTTTCTTATAATAGATCTGACTTCCGTTTGTATTATAAGGTTAGTCAGTTCAGAAGTTCGGGTTTACTACACACATGTACAAAAGTACATACACATTTAAAAGTAACTCCCAGCTCTTGAAAAGTTACTCTAATCATAATGTGAAATACTGTATTTCCAGTTCCAGATACCTGCGATTAAATCTTTTGTACTCTCTTTTAATCTCTCCCTATCACAAACGGTTTGTGTTGCATTGTGGGTAATGCAGGCTTTACTCCCCCCCAATAAAAAACATAAATAAATAAAAATAATAATAATAATAATTTACAGTTCTTACTAGAAAGCCTATTGTATTTTTGTTTTCTCCTGGTGTATACTGCTCACAAAAAGTTCAGGATATTCAACTTTCGAGCAAAATTGATATAAAATGTAATGTTCATGCTACAGTGTCAGAAACTTCAGTAAAATTGTGCAATTATAATTCCTTCATTTTAAACAATCTATTAAAAGAAAAGCTAACAACATTGGTGGGTATTATCCTTATATCTGCATTGTGTTCCCTCAGTCTGCATTCAGTCTTAGGGGGGGAAAAATTTGTAAACCCCTGCCATGTTTGAGAAAAATAAATAAAATAATATCCTAGATTTATGTTTTTCAGCTTGTTTTCTTGTTTTGTTGTCTGTTTCTAAATTAGGACAGTGAAACACATGAGGAAAGTCATCATAAAACTTTGCATAGTGAAATTGGCACAAAAAAAAAAAAAAAAATCACCTTCAGATTTCTCCCAGTATCTATTTTTGTTCAAATAGAAAAAAAGATTGTCAGATTCTTAAATTTTTTGGGAAGATATTTCCAGAAAACGTTTTTTAGTTTCATTTATATTGGGACAAGTTGTTGCAGGATTGGTAGATTCTATATAGTCCTCAAAAGTGATCTTTTTTACTGGATAATTAAGGCTTTGATTAATTTAAAATAGTCGACTTAAATAAAAGATTCTTTCTCTAAGCATAGCATCAGTGACAAAATATTTAGAGAACTCTTGACAATCGTGGCAATGTTGACAAAAAACAACAGAATCATGTGTATAAAAGCTTATTTTATGAAGCACAGACTAAATATTCAGTAAATATGTCCTTTACACTGTATGAGCATCCTGTCAAAAAGTTCAGATATACAAACAAAACAAACAAAATACACAGATCCAATATTGACATCAAAGTGCCAAAGTTGTCTCCTTCTCTATTTATTTTTTTTTTTAATAAAACATAACAATCCACATGTTTTCCTATATAACAGCACAGGCCTACCCTAGAACATTGGGAATCAATGGTAAGCACAACAGCCAAAGTGACTATATTGGGAAGCGTCCCTGTAAGAAAGCAGTTATTTATCCTAACAATACAGCAAGATACGTCCTCTCCAAAAACTCAACTCCGCTTGGTCATGGCTGTTTTGGTCTGTACAAGAACCTTGTTCCAGGATTCCAGCTGTGACGCCAGTTTTCCAGCCAATTCCCCAATCGATCCCAGATCCTGTCAGTCACTATACAGCGCAGTGGCGTGTCCAGAGCCAAACATATAACTGTTCATACTGTCAACTCCAGTAATGTCAAGCTTCTGTGAGGGGACGCTAAACTTACTGATCTACAGTTGTGTCATTAACAAATTGTGTAGAAAGCGTGTGTGTTTGGGGATTTGGGGTCAATTAAGGTGCTTGCAAACATCTCTTCTTCTGTACAAGCTTATTCAAGTCTTACTTCCAGGAGAATGAGGCCCATTACGTTGTTTTCCTAGCTTTGGAAAAACGTGCTAGAAATCTGTGTAGCCTGATCTTGACTTGCAGAGTCGCTCATACTAAGAAAACAAACCGGTCCATTCTTAGAAAACAAGCCTCTCCTCCTTTACGCCCTTTGCACAGAGAGATTGTTTTCATGGCTACTTTGCTGTCTTTCCCTTTTCTTCTCTAGCATGCAGACAGGTTTTCTGACTTTAGTGCACGGAGATGGAGCAGTCCTGCTGCTACACTCTGCAATCAGCCGGTCCCCCCCTTTATTTTTACTTTTTTTTTAAAAAAAAAGGGTTTTCGTCCTCATGTGATCAGAAAGATGACAATGTAAGTAACCCACGAATAACAGCAGTAAATGTTCAATATTGTAACAGGCTAATTAGGTTACACCAGGTTCATCTGTGGTGAGGTCAGTCAGAGCAGAGAGGGGTTAGTTACTGTCAGAGTTAAGGGTGCATATTGTTGCTGCCTTAGGGATGAAGATGCTTTTAAGAGATCAGGGTCTGATTGCACTGGTAGTTTTTTTTCAGCAGAAGGCCATCGTGGTGCCTCACCAAACCTGCTCAATCAATTCTCCAAACAATAACAAGAGTCTGTTATATTTACTTCTTCCAGTTGCCTCCAGCTTCAACAGCTCAACTTTAAAAAGCATGCCAGTCCACACATACACTGATCCACTCATACTCTTTTCTTATGATCCTACTGTGACGTGTCAGTTCAGTCAGCTTGAACATGGCACACTGCTTTCTCTAAGTCAAACATTTCTTCTACTTCCTTAAGACAAACCATCTGGGTTGGCTGCAGCTCAGAAGCAACGGTTGATCTCTCTGTGCTGAGGTGCCCTTCAATAAGGCACTAAACAGCTCCTCTGCGGAGCAGGTCAGCAAACACTTTAAACCTCCTGACGTCTTCTGTATTCAACGCATGTAAATGTTTGACTTTTAAGTAGAAGATTTTAAAAAAAGCCTTTCTGAGGTGGTAAAAAACTGTTCTGAGAGTTGAATAAATAAATAAATATGATAAACAGGGACTTTTTCCTTCTGAGTTCTTTGCAAGACAGATATGTTTGTCTTCACACACCATGCTCCAACTGTACTGCAGGTCCATTCAGCACACACACGTGTGAGCTGCTCAGTGTGAAAGCACGATTTAAAAATAATAGACCAAAATGCTACAGTAGTACCATGAACACCATCTCATTTGCTCCCTGACTCCCTGACTGCAAAGCAGGGACAGGACAGAGAGCAGAAAGGCAAACCAGTCCCTGTCTGTTTTCTTTCTGGTCTGACACTAATACATTTTACACTACTCAAGGTCCTGCTCGTAGCTAAAAACACATTTCAACTAAACGAGATTTCAATGTAATACTGACGATGCTGCTATGAGCGATGATCACAGCGTTTTAAATGTGCAATAATAAAAGTTAAAAGAGCTAAGGTTTAGTAAAATCTCTTGTTTGGTATCAAGGGCATCCTCCTCATCGTCTTCATCCATTGCTCAAGGACAGAAACTTCATCAGGCTTGAAAGAGTCCAGGAAGGAGAGGGGGCGGCCCAAAACACTAAGTACTAAAAACAAATCCAGTAAAGAGTTTTAGGATTATGCTAGTTCAGTTTGGGAAGATGTTTTGTGTGATGCAGCAGGTGGTCCTGATTCACCCCAAGTCTTCCTCAGCTCTTCTGTCCCGGGACAGTGCATCTCCCATTCAGACCAGCATGGACCTGACTGATGGACGGGGAGGACTGTGTCTTTCGAAGGCGGCTCTCACGGTCCATGATCAGACCACCCATTGCGCTAGCCTCAATCTTCTCGAGGTCGTCCGTCTCTGCACGGAGTTTAGTCTGCAGGAGGCTGATGTAAGTCTCATACCGAGTCTTCTGCTCAGGGACAAAGAAGGAGGAGAGAGACATATTCAGACTAAAGAAATAAACAAACAAATAAAAGTAATAACCTAAAGAAGAATGCTAAAGACCTCATTTTGGTTGAACTGGCTTCGATTACACTTCCTATAAACATCAATTCTGCACATGGAAACACTGTATTTACTTCTGCTGTTAAATTAAATTCCTGTTAGTTCACCTGAGTCTAATTCTGATATCTAAATAAGTTAAATGAAGCTGACTGAAAGGAAACACTTTGCCACCCTTCTTCAGGTTAGTTATCGGAATACAAAACAGCTGCCTTGAACTAGTTACAGGACAACTAGACAAAGATTTGACTGAGCAGATATAAAAACGTTCAACTTTTATATGTTGAGACTATAGCTGATCTTGTGTAATTACAGTACATACTGCATGAACTGAATTGTATATGTAATTGAACATGTCATAGTGGTAATTTCGTTAACGAAAATATTTTCATCAACGCACATTTTTCAGCGGACGAAAACTAGACTAGACGAGACTAAAACCCGCACTAATAAACAATAACTGGGACTAAATCAGGATGCATTTTCATCGACTAATAAAGACGAGACGAAAATGTAGTTCACTAAATAAAGACTGAGCTAAAATCTATGGACATTTTAATTCACAAACAAAAACAAGACAAAAATTATATTTTATTATTATATGATGTGATCTAGTCAAATCCTGCCTCCTCCCCCTCAGCTCTTCCGCCACTCAAACACGCCCCCTTGAAACCTGCAGCGGGCAGGTGCACAAACATGGATTCACGGCGAAAGGTTAAAAGTAAAACATTAATGGCCATGCTTTGCACGGGGCCCGGGAGAAAGAGAAGTAGTGATACATGGAGCCATTTTCGCTACAGTGGAGAAAAAAAACTTATGCTTGATTTTAGTGGAAAGGAAGGAATGTGGGCACAAGGTAGCTGGAAAAACACAACAAACCTGAAGAGACACGTCGCAGTTCACCACAAAGACACCGTGGTAAGTTAACAAAAAGTTTGTTTGTGGTTATTATAACGTAACATTAAACCAACGGCTGTAATGTTCCAACAATAACGTTAAACCGGCCTAATGCTAATAACTAATGCTGGCTAACTGACTAGCTTCGTAGCATTTAGCGATAGTAGCCACTTGTTGATAAAAATGTGTGTGAAGTTGAATTTATGCTACCTTAGATACGTTATACTGGTCGGGCAACTATGTTTTCAGTTGGATTGCAATTTTAATTAAAGCAGACAGAAGTCTGAGCTAATCTAGGAGCTGCAAGCGAACTATAGTTAACACAAAACACCTGGGCAGCTACACATAGATGCAAACTAACAACTAATATGTACTAAAACAAATCATCTAGATACGATAAAGTAAAATAATACACATTTAATTCAAAACAACTATAACCTACGTTTTCATACATGAAATAGCCTAAATGTGGTATAAAAGTAAGTAAAATGGTCTGTGTTTTAAATGTCTGGGGTCGCCAGACTTTTGTGATATCAAAATGTGGTTCCAAGCTAAAAAAGGTTGGGAACCACTGCTCTAGGAGTTTCATCCCAATGTGGTGACATAAAATGCTGTTCTGTTTGTCTTCAGGTTACCATCACAAGGACATTTGATTTGAATTGATATCAATATTAATATAAATAAATGCACGCAAACATAAAAATGCTGCAATTATTTCTGCATAAAATAGGATAGCTATGTTTTAAGTATGAGTTTTAAATGGATTGTTAAATGTAGTTTAACGATGTTAAACTAACTACTAACGATGTTCAATATTATCTGCTGACAAAAAAAGGGGTAAAATAATTGTCCTGACTAAAACTAGACAAATAAAATGATGTTTTCTTGGACTAAAATAAAGACTAAAATGCTCGACTTATAGTCGATTAAAACTTGACTAAATAAAAACGGGATGAGGTTGACTAAATGTGATAAAAACTAACAAGCACAATTGAAACTGGACTAAAACTGAGACAAATTTAAAAATGGCTGATAAAATTAACACTAGTATGTCACACATAATTTTTGGTCTCATTAATGTTATTCCCTTTTAGAAAATAAATTTAATTAAAAATAAATTTGAAAAAAGGAATAAAAAGTTTAAAAAAAATAAAAAGAAAGAAAATAAAATACAACACTAAATTAATATCTTGGGCTGCACGGTGGTGTAGTGGTTAGCACCGCAGCCTCACAGCAAGAAGGCTGCTGGTTCGAGTCTCGGCTGGGGGAGGTTCGAATGTGGGGGTTGGTGGCCTTTCTGTGTGGAGTT
>JBAMHW010000007.1:31753547-31768718 GCA_037177495.1 Rhadinocentrus ornatus | reverse complement strand
CCCCTCCATGTTTCTAAGTGGGAGAACTTGCAAAATAGCAGGGTGTTCAAATACTTACTTTCCTCACTGTATATATAAAGAGTGCAAAGATGCGACTTTAAGTTAACTTGAACTGGGACTTTCTCAGATGATGCTGTGGTTATAAAATGAGGTTTTCATTGGAGCAACAGTGTGGAAATGCATTTCATTAATGTGCTCCTTTTCAGTCAGAATATCAGAGCCGTTCAGCTGTCAAAAAAAAAAAAGGGTTGAGAGCAGTTTTTATGAAGACTGATGCATCCCTGTTTGTGAAAAAAAAAAAACAAGAAAAAAAAACAACATGCAAACTTTGGAGCTTAGGTCCATTTGAATGTAGTTGAGCATTTGCATGCAGGAGTTATTCAACCTCCAACTGAGGTGTTATGTAACAACAAGAAACACGTCAATTGATGCCGAGATAAGAAAATCAAGGACTAAATTTATTCATAACATGGAAACTGTAAAAGTGTAAAAATATAAATCAGTTTTGTTTTTTTGTTTTTTTAATATAAACATTTTCAGCTAAAAAAAATATTTATATAAAAATGAACACTAAATATAAAAACTGAGCACCATCTTCCTTTTTAGGCAGAATATATCTAGGGTACAGAGACTGGTGGCTCAGAATATTTTAGAAAGCCTTAATAAAAACTTATTCAGCAATCTTGAATACTGGAGTTTTTACTGGTCTCACATGAAATCATAAAGACCACCACAACTAATCCAGAATGCTGCTCACAAAGACCAAGACAAGGGAACATTTCCCTCTGGTTCTCAGATCTCAACACTGGCTTCCTGTGAGGCAAATAATCGATTTTAAAAATTTGATATCGATATCTGATCCGCTGACGCCATATGAACCACAAACGCTTCCAAGATCATCTGGGTTAAGTTTCTTTTCCACGCTGAGAGTTCTAACTAAACAAAGAGAGTCAGTATTTAGTTTTAATGCTCTCAAATGTGGAACAACCAGAAAACCTGAAGCCTGATCCAAACTGTAGTTCTTTAAAAGTGGGTCTTTAAGCTCTTATTTGTCAGAACTTTTAATTAAGACACGACTTCACGACTTTCTTAATCTATGTCCTTGAATACATACAATTGTGATTAAGCATTCAAGTATTTTCTATTAATGTCTATTTGTTATATACGTAACTCACTGTGTGTGTTCTGTTTCTTTTGGTTCTTTCCAGCTCATTGAGTTGGGTTATGAATAAAATGTGCTTTATAAATAAATTAGTCTTGCCTTTCCAAAATTACATCCAAACTCTAGGTACTTTTAAACATATAAAAACAGTGCTATTACATACCAACAAATCTCTTTTCTTCTTTCAGACAAACACACACAAGACCCCCCCAAACAAATGCTGGGCAGCAAACAATGGACAATGCTGACCTCTTTTGGCTGGTTGAGACTGATTATGTTCAGGTGTGGGATTGTGTTTGGTGAAACCCTGAACACAGCAGCCTCGTCTGATGACAGCGGCTGCCAAAAACACAGCTACAGTTTCAAATGAGAGCAAATAGTGCTCAGAAAAGAGAAGCTCACTCAGCCAAAACCGTCTTTGAGATCCTGGGATGTGTCATAAAACATGGAGTCCAGCTATAAATAGAGAGGGATAAATCTGTCAGCGCTGAAATGATTCAGTTAGTGTGTGTTTTGGTGAGAGAAAATGTGTCTGCACTGCTGCTTGTTGTGAAAAAATGTGTCTATGACTGTGTTCTTGTGTGTCCATATCACTGTCTGTGAGAGAGCCAGGAGAGGATAATCTGCAGGGTGTTTCAGCAGTGCTATAGAATCATGCTACGGGTTTCATTCCCTGAATGACATCCTGAAAGATGAACGTGTTTCTGTCAGAGTGTGGAGGGTAGATATAAAGAGCTCCTATATCTGTGCCACTGAGTGAGCTTTAGCATGTATGAGAATTAAACACGCTCTTGTTTATGCATGTGTGCCCGTGTATCTTTTATGAGTATGTGTGTTTCTGCATTCGTCTCCGTGCATGAAAGAGATTAGTCCACACGCCAGAGCTGCTTCTCTGATGTGGAAACAACTGTGCCTGGCTTTCATCTGCTCTGCTTGGGCTCAGATCTGCTCGGCTGGCGAGGTAGTGAGAGGAACACACTCAGAACGATGTAGCACACGCACATATGCAAATACACATACAGTAAACACGTGTACAGATCACGATAAAACTTTTTCATATTGGTTTGAACTTTCATGAGACATCAGTCTGATGCAGGGGTGTCAAACATACCGGCACCAAAGGGTCCAACCTGGCCCACTATCTTTTATATGTTTCTTACTTAATAGATCTGACTTCAGCTTGTGTTATGAGATGAGTCCGATCAGGTGGTAAGGATTACTACACAGATGTAGAAATGTGCACTTATATACAATTATTTATTGTACATACTGTTTTTCTTTTATCTTTGTTTTTTATTTAGTCTCTTGTCTCTTTTACTTTGTGTTTGAGCTGCTGTATCAGTGAAATTTCCCCAACGTGGGATCAATAAAGGATCTTGTCTTATAATAACTTTTAGATCTTGAAATATTACAATGATTTTAATATAATAAAACTGTTTTTCAGATACCTGTGATGTTTTATTTTGTTTATTCAAGAACATTTTAATGCAGGTGTTAATGTGTAAATATGTCAAATAAATATAAATAAAATATAATACATATTATAAAAATAAAAACATTTTCAATAATTAGATTATGTCTAAATTAGAAAATGTCTAAAACTTTAGAAATAGAATCAATTGTACAAATTTGATATCAAATTTGAAAACTAATTATATATATATATTATAATTGAGCAACATGTGGCCCCTGAACTAAGTTGAGTTTGACAACCCAGGTCTGAAGCAAGTCCGTCTTGAGTGTCGGTCTGTGAGCACTTGTTTCAGTGCATGGATGTCGCTCTGCAGCTTACATGTTCACAAGCAGCATTCAGCTGGTTCCACTTGGCAGACACAGCCTGCACCGTAGTAAAGCGCTGGACAGACTGACACTAACACAGAGTGTCTTTTCAAGGCGATTTTAGCATCTTTGGACTGAGCCAAGCTTCAAACTCACAGAAGATCCCCACAGTAAGACATTGCTCATTTTAACTAACAGATGTATTTACTAATTAACTGAGTACAGATGTGACTGAATGTCTGCACAAAGTACTGACTGAAATGCCTGAAAACAAACAAGCAGGTTTGCTGATGAAGACGCCCACACGGTCATATCCTATTAGCATGTCCTGTGTGGTGTGTTCAGATAATCTGCACTACTTGTCAGTTTTTGTCTGTGTCCCTGTTGGCAGCTGCCTACTTCCCTTCCCTAATCCACCATCAGAACTACCGGTAATAGCAGGAAGAGGATCTACAAGGGCTGAGGTAAAATTAGGCTTCTTCCCTCCTCCTGGGGTACCATCAAAGCTTTGTCAGCTATCAAAGCTGAGGTGTGAATTTTGGACAGACTGTGCATGCATTGACTGGAGATTTTAAAGATCCCTGATTCAATCTGAATGAATGTATTACGTAAAAAACAATTAACTGATGCTTCTTCTCATTGACCCTTAACAACATGCTAACAATGTATAGTTAAATAATATTACAAAATAAGATCAGTAACTGGTAAGTTGAAACTGGAGAACAGTACAGAGCATAGCCATGTTGAATGTAATCACAGTGAGCATGCCAGATGTGTTTACAACTGAGTTATGACACGCTTACAAAGTTGAGATGCAGATGCTGATCGTACTGCTTCGTGCTGCATGCTAATGTCTTCCTGCAAATACACAGTTTTGTCTTTTACATTCAGCAGTGACAAACATCTGTGCTGTAAAGCCACGCTTCGAGGTACATGTACACGAGCTAGATCTCCGCTGGCCAAATGGAGGGTTGGCAGCTTATCATCAAACTAAATAGTTCTGAGTTAATATAACATTTAAAAAAAACTATTTAACAACCCGCCTGCTTTATCCTGCACAATTTATAGACCACCAAACCCTCCGTCTTGTTTTATGAAAGAGTTTTCTGAGTTTTATCAGCCATACACGTTAAATAAAACAAGATTTTAGTAACTGGTGATTTTAACCTTTACATTGAGTAGTGATTCCTACACCAGCGAAGGTTTAAACATTTTAAATAGTATGGATTTTGGACAGCATGTTACACGACCCACTCACAGCAGAGGACACACCCTTGACCTGGTCATAACCTATGGTCTGTCCACTGGTGTGTCCTCTGTTGTTGACCTGGCTGTGTCAGACCACTACCAGTTTTAGCCAGCAGGAGACCCTGGTGAGAACTGTGAGGGAATGATATACTAAACACGGAGACTAAACATTGAAAAGCAGCATTTAGCTGTCAAGCTGCAAACAAAACGTAGAAATTTTTAAATCCAGGTTAAAAACATTTTATTCTCTCATGCGCCTAAGAATGAATTCTGCACGGTAAATTTTTAACTTCTCTTTTTAATCATTTTGATGTAATTTATGATTGTATATGAAATGTGCTGCCTTGCCTTACTTCTGAAGTAGCTGCGACCAAACTCCTGCTCGGATTTGACCTGCATCATGTTATTTTATTTTTGACCATTTTAACAACAAATTAAAATCAGCCATTGATTCAGCAGCTGCACTTAAAACAAAAACATCTAAATCCAGAACACCACGGAGGACCGAGGAAGTTAAAGAGTTAAAAAGAAGCTGCAGGAGAGCAGAGAGGAAATAAAGAAAAACTAATTTTAAAAGAACTCAAAAGCTACAACAATTCAGTAAAACAGTCAAAAACACTTTACTTCCCAAACCTCATCACAGATAACAAAAATAATCACAAATTCCTTTTAAAACCATGGATATTTTAGCCATGCCTGCATCAGACGTTGCATGCAAGGACTTTGTCTAAGGTAAAGTGGTCGTCTTGTAACCCAAGGGTTGTTGGTTCAATCCTCAGCCAAGTTGAGTTCATGTCGAGGTGTCCTTGGGCAAGACACCGAACCCCTAATTGCTCTGATAGGTCGTGGTGAGCGCCTTGCATGGTTGCTTGTGATGTATAATGTACAGCGTTTGGGATAAAAACGTTATATAAGTATGGACCATTTGTCTAGGTGGCTGGGGTCCTGCACTGGTGAGGACCCCAGCCTGCCCTGATCTTAGCGGTTGCTATTTGTGGCAGCCTCTGTCCACAAATAACTCAAGATGAAGAGGTATTATTTCATTTTACTTTATTTTGTTTTTATTTGTTAACAAAAATGCCAAATTATCCCAGCTCTGAGATTTCATACCATAGTGGAGGCAACAATTAAACCATCCATCTCTCCCGTCTCTGATCAGACAGCAAACTGAATAAACGTCAGAGTTAACAAAAAGAGAAAAAAAAAAGAAAGAAAAAAAGCCATGTGTACATTTGGGAAAAGACTTTGTTCAGATAAAATAGCCAATAGATGCACAGCATATATTTGATAGATAGCAAGCCTGGACAACATAAACTCTTGGTAACAGTGCTTTTGTTGACAGAGTCAACATTCAGAACTGAAACCCTGAAAAAACAACATCTCAAATAAACACCGTCTGTCATGACAGCTGTCTGACCAACAAAGCACCCTCCCTCCCTGCGGTGTTTCACCTAAAAGAAAAGCGAGTCCATTCCCGCCAATGCAGAACAACAATCTGCAACCGTGTAAACTGATATGGAAAAAAATGGGACATCATCACAGCATCACTGTCTCTGTAAGAACATAAACAATCCATCTGCATTTATTTAGTGAGCAACGACCCAATAACACAGAGCCATGAATTGTACACATTTTCTGTGTTTTTTATTCAGAACGTGGTTCAGTCTATTTTTGTTAAAAGAACAGATTGTTTTTCATTGAAATGACTGACTTAGCTCAGGAATGAAATTAGATTTTGATATTTGAGTTGTTTTTTGTGATTTGATATTAATAGAATTGATAGTGTTAAATCAGGCTGAGATGGTTTTATATTGATCACTGGATCCTAAATCTGAAAATCCTGTAGTAGCAGTCATCCATTGAATCCACGTGATATTGCACCATGATCCAACTAGCACAGCCTGCGGAGCTGTTAGCATAGCTTTAGTGTCTGTTTTCCTCGTTGTAAGGTATTTTATCTAAAATTAGCAAATGGTAAAAATAGTAAATGCATTGCAAGAATATAACAGAAATTATTACTTTGCAGTGACTCAACTTTAATGAAACACAAAAATCACGAAATTCATGCTAATTAAACAAACTGTGCCTGATGTGTTAGCTTCTTTTTTTAATCTATTGTTCTGCTGCTGCCCTTCCCTGCAGTGATGAAAACCACTTGTCCACGATGCCCCAGGTGCTATAATGTGCAACCATGGCTTCATACTGGCAAGAATGGAGTACGGGAGGGAGAGGAATGAAAGATAAGAAGACGCAGTAAAAATACACTGAGGGGGAAGTGAAAGACGAGGGGATGCAAAGAACAATTGTGTTAGACAGGGGGGTGGGAGGTGGTTTGAGAAAAGATTAGGTGAGAAGAGATGGATTAAGTGGAGAAATTAATAGAGCCAAGATGGTGAGACTGAGAGCAAAGAGTGACAGAAAGCAAAGAAGAACTAATATACTTTCTATAGTATTGTGGTGCTTTCTTATTGGCATTTACAGTACAAATAAATAAATTCAATGTATTTCTTTATAATTAAGCTGAATAGCAGTTCTTATAAATTATGCATGCTCCCTCTAGAGAAAAAACCAAACTTCACGTATAATTCCTTGTAATTTCCCTTTAAACAGTTAAAACTCGTTAGATCACCGGCACCCCGCGAGCGCTATTGCTAATCAACAATTTCTCAGGAACAGTGGTGTGTAACTCTGTGGGGTAAATCGTGATAAATAGCTTAACCTTGTGGTGATCTACAGAAGTTTTCCAGGCATTCATTTCCCATCCAGGAGGTTTATAATCCAGTCCCACAATGTACTTCTTTTAGACACTGTATACAAGCGATTACCAACTCTTGGGCCAGTGTTCTGCAGGTTTTAGAGGTTTCCCTGTTGCAACACACCTGAGTCAAATGAATGGGTCAAAAAAGACGCACTATATAACCATTTTTCCAGTGATGCACCCCATGTCGATGGCTAATTCAGCATCCCTCTTGCATCCCACCTGTACTGCCAGATCTCTCCAGCCAGTAAAAACAGCCTTATCTTGACTTTCTCTTGTCTTTTTCTCTCTTTCTTTCACTCTTTACTAAATCAGCTATGGTGCATGTTCAAAACGGCTGGTGTATTTATATCCGTTTGCTAGCGTGTGACAGACTTAAGCAAAACTCTGCTGCACCGTCACGCAGTATTATGGGTGAAAAGGCTGTATAGTGTGGTTTCTAAGCCTTGGGATGGCTCCAGAAATGCACATCGAAGATGTCACTGTACCATCAAACAAAAATGCGGAGTGCGCCGTTTTAAGGTCGGAAAGTATGTCATACGTCTTTAAGAGGCTTGTGCAGATCTTGGCATCAAACTGATGGAGAATCATTTCATTTGAAGTTGCAGCAGGGAAACATCTAAAACCTGCAGGACCCTGATCCCTGCTCTCTATAATAGATCCACAATTAGTCAACTTTGATAACATGATTATTTACCACATTTTTGTGACTGAAAAATCACTTCTATGCTACTAAGACATTACAGTCATTTAGCTGATGCTTTTATCCAAAGCAATTTACAATATTTAGGCAGTAGCATTGAGGCACTTGCCAAAGGACCCAAGTGGAAGGTGTTAATGTTCACCACCTGGGAGATGTGAACCCTGGTCTCCCACATGGAAGAGTGAAACTCTACCAGTGGGGCTAACCAGACACCAGAGACCTTTGTTTTGATCAAGAAACTATGATTACCGTTACATAGCTTAGATTGACAGTAATGTCCACTCAGGGGCAGCCATTCTCATCAAAAATATATATAATACACAAATAATGATCCTCTATGGCTGGACTCTAGCCAAGAAGATGCAGTGATGTCAAAAAATGTTTTTGTTAGGAAAGTATGTATATACTAGCATAAATAACTGTAAATAACTAAAAAAAATAAATAAATAAATAAAAAAGAATAAACTCCTGGAGGAAAAGTGTAAATATGTAAATAGTTTCTGTTGTGTTTTAGTTTCAGTGCCAATATTTTTCTCCTGAACTTGGTAACGCCTTTCAGGCGTACTGCTTTTGGACCAGCTGTGGTGTTTGTAAAAGGAAGTAAATTGTGGAACAGTCCACCTCCTGTTCCTCCACCTGTTCATCTAAAAAATGATAAAAGGAACATCAAACCTGTGGTAATTTTTAATTCTAAAAAATGACTTGAGTAAATGATATGCAGATGAGAAAAGGCTCGATCACGGTTGATATGTGTGTTATTTTAACAAAGTACGGTCAGTAATACATTCTGTTTTTTGGGTTTTTTTTTGTTGGCTTTTATGGGGCTATATCTACTGATTTCACACAACTACAGCTGTCCTGAAAAAATAATGTCTGCATGCAATTTTACATTAAATAAAGCAGACCAAACATAGCAAAAAAAAAAAAAGGCTTGAAGTTTTTGGGCTAAATACTGTGAAAAGCTAATGCCAAATAGACAGAAATTACTTAGTAAATTGGATGCAGAGTGTCTTTGAAGCTTCAGCTTTCCCTTTAAGACTGACTAGCAGATGTACCCACTCCACATTTAAGTGCTCAAATGTCTGGCAAGCTGGCTAGCACAAAGCAATAATCACTCACTTACACACATACACATTCGCATTCACTCAGATCCTGCTGGGCAGAAGGAAGCTGAAGGCGATGATGTCATGACACAAACAATAGCTCATTCAGCCTGGTGCTGGTGGTCAGGAAAAGAACAACATCTGCAAACTGGGGTGACACAGAGAGGAAATCTCGAAGCAGAGCAGACATCCTAAATCCTCCAGTTTTCCTATTCTACTTCGTACAGATCTGCAAAGCACCGGAATAGTCTGAGAGCAAATCCCTGCAGTTAGCTGAACAGATCACACACACACACACATATATATATATATATATATATATATATATACAGAGAGAGAGAGAGAGAGAGAGATAGAGAGACCTATAGCGAGAGTTTAAATCAAGTTCCATGGTTTCCCCATCTGTTTCTAGTTACCGCCTCGCCCCCAGTGGCTCAGTAGTGTCTTCCTCTTTCATGCTTATGAAGGTAATTACATGTATGAAAGTAGTGTCAGCTGTTTCTGTGTTCCCACAGTCCCGCAAACGATGGTCAGAGTAGATAACTTGGGAACGACGGAGAAAAATCTCAGTGCTATACAACTAGATGTATAAAATCTGTTAATGTTTAAAGATGTTTAAAGAAATCTTTTCTCGTTTCCAGCACTCCCATTCTGTGTACGTACACTTTAAGCAAAATGGATGAATAAGAAAAAGCCACAATCACTGTCTGAATGTGTCAGGCACTCAGGCACCATCTTCTCCTTTAATTTCATATGCAAAAATCCCGTTTTAAATATGTAAGTGACTCCATAAAAATGTAAAACCTCCTCCACTGCAGCTTTGAATGTATCAGTGTGCTGTTCTGTTTAGGGGCTGCTGTGTGAATATAACACTGAAACATAAAGCTGTGCAACCATGCGCAGTTAGTAGGTTTCATTCTCTCCTTTTCTAATGTTATTGAAGATTTTAAGCTGAGTAACATGGATTCAATTTGGTTTTGCTTGCACCTTGTATTTTACTCACTATTTGGTTTCCCTTTGATAAACTGGTCATTTTTGTCTGAGTTTTTGTATATAGACAAATTACTGTCTTTCAAGAAGTCAGACCACCTGATTTACCTGCAGCCAACCGTCCCCATTCTTTCTTCAAGCACACACAGCAGGACCTCGCTTGCAAATGCCACCTGCTGGTTGAGCCAAGGTCACAGCAAGTTATTAGGCTTCAATATGACTTCTGCACAAAGCTTTAACAACCGGAAGCACACTGTTGTCAGTAATCTAACCATTCATATTACTAAATGTAACAAAAGTAATGTAAGATATCCTAAATACATGGGCTTTTAATAACTAATGCTTCACATTCACATTTACATACTTTGTTATAAAATATTTTGTACAAGAGACCTGGTAAAATACTATTTTATGGTAAGAGAAGAAAAAAAAACGTTATTTTTTTTAGGTTTCTATAAAAATAACTATTAATCATATTTAGAATTTATTGCTCATATGTGTAATGTTTGAACATGAACTACTGGTAATAATAATGATTTAAAAATCCAGAACTAAAAGTAAAACTAAAATTCAGTCAGGACACAAACTAAATGTCCAAAGTTCCAACAAGAACCATCCAATTAATGTATACAGGAGAAACATTCGTGTTTTTCAATTTTTCAGCCACCAGTGGGTTGTTAGCTCTTTTGTTCATGTAGGTCAAGTCTGAAAAAGTCCCAAGTCCACACCAGAGGGAGTCACTGCTCCTGGAATTGCCTTATTTAAAGTCCAGTTTCTTTCCTCCATCATTTATCTAAATCACTCTGTAACACTTCTGAAAAATGTCTCCCTTCTGATTGGCTTGCTTTGCCTCAAAGAAAAAAAAGACCTCACACTCCAATGGTTTTTACCAATCAGCTCACCAATGAGAGCAGGACAGATCTAACAGGAGGTCGGCCTTAAAGAAGCAGCAAGTGAAACAAACATTTAGACAGACGGTAACTAAATGTGCACGTGATTGAGATTTTATCGTCTCAGATACCACCACAAGAAACCTTTTGTAAGACTGAATATCAATCAATACTTGAGTACTTGAGTCTTGAGTATTGACCAATACCAAGTCTTAGTCAGACACTTGCACAGAGCTGCAAACTACATACCATAAATATACTAAAGTTCTTAAAACATTGCAAATTATTATTTAGCAAAAATAACCATGTGAAAATTGACATAAACCTAAACAATTTTAGGAAGAACAAATAATATTTCCACAAAGTCCATTTATGAATCTACATCTAGTTTCAAACTAATCAGTATTTTGAAAATTATAATATAAATAACAAGAAAAAAATATACTATATAAATAGATAGATTTGACATTTCGATTCAGTATAAATTAAAGAGGTGGACCACCTAAGAGAGAAAAATCTCAAATAAAATCCTTGAACTATAATATTTTGTTGGCCTGCCTTTAGCTTTGATTACAGCAGCGTTATCTGTGGCATCGTTTTAATAAGCTTCTGCAATGTCACAGGATTCATTTCTGTTCGGTGTTGCATTCATTTTTGTATTGATTTTGGGTGTTTGGGACCAGTCTTTTCCAGCACATTCCAAAAATTCTCCTTGGGGTTCAGGTCTGGATTTTGTGGAGTCCAATCAAAGTCCAATGATGCCTCCTGTTTCCTGAACCACTCTTTCCCAATCTGAGCCCTATTAATCCTGGCACTGTTATCTTGGAAGATGGCCGTACCATCAGGGAAGATTGAATAACCTTCGCATTCGGTGTCAGGTAGTCAGGTGACCTCATTCTTTGGTCACAAAACATTATTAAACCTAGACTTGACCAAGAGCTGCAACCACAGATCATAGACTGCCCCCAAAGGCTTGTACAGTAGGAACTAGGCATGATGGCTGCATGACTTCATCCTCCTCTCTTCTTACTCTGATGCTCCATCATTTTGAAACAGGGTAAATCTGGACTTATCAGACCACATGACTTTCTTCCATTGCTCTAGAGTGCAATCTTTATGCTCCCTAGAAAATTTAAGCCTTTTATTCTGATAATCCTCACTGATAAGTGGTTTTCTTATGGCTACAAAGCTGTTCAGTCTCAGTCTCTTGAGTTCCTTTCACTTTGTTAATGTGGAAATGTTCTTACTTTTACTATTAAACATGGTCTTGAGTTCTGCTGGTGCTTTCTTTTAAGATTTAATTTCACCAAATGTTTAAATGATCATTCAAAACAATCCTTCAGGATTTTTTTCTGGAAAACGATAGTTCCCCACTATCCTTCCAGTTTTTAATAATGTGTTGGAAAGTCCTAACACAGTTTTTTTTTGTAGTTTTACCATCTTCTTAGATGTTTTCTTTGCGTGATCTTTTTCATGACCATAGGATGTGTCTTCTGGCATGGTTGTTTAAGAAATTAGGAGCTTCTCATTGCATATGTTAGTGTTAAACATAGTTATCCATACAGTAATTATTCAGAGAGACTCTTGCCTATCTGCTTAGTTAATTCCAGGTGGTGATTGTGTTTTTCATTTTTTTTGTTTGTTTGTTTTTGTGAGGGAAAGGAAGTGTATTAAAAGGTAGCTTTAGGCAAGCAAGAATTTAAGTGTGTAAATTAGAGTATGCATAGTGTTACCTTTGAGGTGTGACTAATGCTTACCTGACAGAGTTGACCATGGCTCCACAGCCTTCTTGGGACTCTGGATGGTATCCATTAGAGAAAGCCCAGCGTCCAGCTTGGCTCAGCACAAACTCTGACCTGCTCCCTGGTATTGTTGTCCTCAGCGGACTTCCTCCTATCCCAGCCACCGCCCCAGCTCCGCAGGCAGAGCTCACCCCAGCTGTGAGATCATCATCCAGGGCATCTGGTCCAGCCTCAGCCCCGTCTTGCTCCTGAACCGTGGCCAACTCCAGCTCTAGCGGTTCAGGGCCCTGGAACAGCGCCCTCTGTTGGATGAGTGGCGTTAGAGGTGCCTCAAAGCTGACGCAGCTGTCCGTCTCATCAGTCAGCGACAGGACGTCCAGAGAGTCCAGGCTGCTGTAGCAGGTCCCGCCCCGCAGCAGGGCAGACTCTACTATACGCTCAAACGTAGAGCTGAAGCCATCTTTGTTGTCCACCTTACTTTTCTGCCTATCCTCTTCCAACTCTCTGTCTTCTTCCTCCTCTTCCTCATCATCAACCTGCTCAACAATCTGCTCAAATGCAGAGCTGAAACTGTCCTGGTTTTCTCTGTTGTCACCTTCTTTCTGGGCCTCCTCCTCGTCTTCCTCAACCTCTGTGTCGGCATGCTCTACAGTTGTCTCAAAATTGGAGCTGAAAGTGTCTAAATTTGTCCCCACCTCATCTCCTTCATCCCCTTCTCCCACCTCACCTTCATCGTCATTCCCACCTATTCCATTTGCCAGTCTGTAATAATGGCAAGAAAAGAAGGATTAGCATAAAGACAAAAACATTTGACAGCTTCTTCGTTAATATGCACATGCTACAGCAGTGGTGAGGCTAGAGGAATCTGATTGTACACAGCAGGTGCCACGTCAGGAAGAGGACAGAAACATCTTCCCAGACATGCATGGATCACCAGTGCCTCTGCACCAGTATAACATACATTTTAAAGCAGTTTCCAAATTAGTTACCCATTAAAAATATTGACATGTGGCTGCACATTTTTAGAAGAGATCTTTTCCCTGTGCAGGTGCAACTAGTAATGTTATCTTAGCCAATTAGCCTGATGTTAACATGAAGCTACAAGGCTGTGCTAATCTAGTTATATGGTAGCACTAGATTAGTTTTAGGATAATGTAAAGAAACCATGTTGTATTTGTTTTCACTGAGGGTATTTCACATTGGAGCTGAAAATAAATAATAAAGATGCTCAAAAAGTACCTCATGTTACTTAGCGCTGGCTAAGCTTGAACTACATAATCCAGTTTAATTTTATCAGGAGGCTGCTGGTTGATTTAAAAGATATCTATAGCGTGAAAATGTGGACAAATATAGTCTGAAAACAATGTATAGGAAGGTAAATAAGAATGAAGAGAAGGGGGAATACTTTCAAAGTGTTTGTAAAGAGGAAGGACATAGACTCCAACCTGAAGTTAGCGACACAAAAGATCCAGTCTACCACCACCACCAGACAGTAAACCAGAACTGCTAGAGGAGAATTTGTTGATTCCTCTACCACCGCATCAAGTGCCCAAAACAACCTACTCATCTTTCTATGGACGTAAAAAATATTTCTACCTGGTGATCCAGATTACTAATGTAAAGATGTTTTATTTCTCATTTCTATTCATTATGACCATAGCAGTAGAGAGAGGAACACAGTCATGTCCTTTCTTAGTATGATTTTCCTGTGATGTTGTTTAAAGCTGGACAGGAATTAGCCATAAAATCTGTTTCATGTAAGACAGAAGGACATTTAAACAGCAACGATGCCTTATGTTGACTTTAGATTTTGCTACTAGTGTCTTTTTCCTCTGCGTTTCCTACTTTTACTACTGCAAACCCATAAAAAGAAAACTGTGAGTGACTAAAATGGCTCACTCAGCTGTTTTTGGTGTTTTTATTTCAGCTCATTTAGTCAGAGCTTGTTGACTATCTATTTAGAAAATGCAAGTGAAGCACATTAGGCTAATTATGTGCTGGGGAACCACACTGAGAAAACTATTTGCCATTACAAATAATCTGAATAAAAGATAATGCTAATATTATTAGACATTATGAACATGGTCTGAACTGAGACTTCTGTGGCTTTAAAAGCTGTGGTGATTTGGCACCTAAAGGTGAAAATATTAGCTAACAGTGTGAATGAATGTCTGTACTAACCGCCCAGCTTGTTGAGATGGTTTCACGTCTTCATTTTCCGCCCCCACTTCTTCCTCTCTCATCTCCTCAGCTCCTTCTGTTGTGTGTTGATGCTCCTCTTCACAAACATCTGCCCTCTCCTTTTCTAGCTCTTCATCCTCGTCCATCTTTTCCTCTTCTTTGTGTATCTCTGCTGCTCCTCCGAGCTCCTCCTCATGTTTCTCTTTCTCTGTCTTGTCCTCAGCCCTGTCTTCTGGCCTATCTTCAGCTGCCTCATTGTGCACCTCCGTTGGCTCGGCGGCGGTTGTGCTGGGCTCCACTGAGTTCTCGGGTGCGGTGGGAGAGGGCAGAGCCTGCCCCTCCTGGGTCATGGTGCCCTTTCACTGAGGCAGGGGTTGGCAATCCACACCACAGCTGGAGATGAAGATTGGAGCTTTAAAAAGGCATGGAGAGACACAGGACAGGAGAAGAAAATGATAACAATGTGATGCAGAAAATAACTGTAACAGACACTAATACAACCATTTAATTGAACTATTTCTAGCTGAATGTGTCATTGAGGCCACACTCAAAGGTGCACTGCATGTGCACAGTATGTGAGCTGTAGTGTGCTTCTAGGTGTGTTGTATAAGTGTG
>JBAMHW010000007.1:31734358-31748647 GCA_037177495.1 Rhadinocentrus ornatus | reverse complement strand
ACAGATGTATTCTGGGCCTAAACCGTTCTGGGATTTGTAAACGATCAGAAGGGTTTTAAAATCTATTCTGTGACTAATTGGAAGCCAGTGTAAAGATTTCAAAACTGGTGTGATGTGTTCAGATCTCTTAGTCCTGGTTAAAACTCAGGTTAAAACTCAGTTTTGGATGAGCTGCAGATGACCTTTTTAGGAAGCCCTGTTAAGACCATTAGAGTGATCAAAGTCTACTAGAGATGAATGCATGGATGAGTTACTCCTGGTCTTTCTGAGAGACTAAACTTTTTGAGCTGGTAAAAAGCTGTCTTAGTGAAAGCTTTGATGTGTCTGCTGAAAGTCAGATCTGAGTCTATCAACACTCCAAGGTTAGGAACTTGGTTGGTGATTTTAAGAGCCAGAGTCTCCAGGTGTTTACCAATGATGACCCTCTTCTCTTTGCTACCAAACAAAATAATCTCAGTTTTGTCTTCATTTTATTGTAGAAAATTTGACCTCATCCAGGTGTTTATTTGCTTCAGACACTAACACAGTAATTCTATTGGGCTGCAGTCGTCTGGTGACAAAGACACATAAAGTTGTGTATCATCTGCATAACTTTGCTAATTTATGCTAAAGTTCTGTAATATTTGACCTAAAGGGAGCATAATCAAGTTGAACAGAAGAGGTCCAAGGACTGACCCCTGGGGGACTCCACAATTAATGGTGACTATAGCTGCCAATCGTAACAAAATAACTCCAGCCTTCAGGTCCAAAATAGAACATGAACCAGTAATGGACCGCTCCAGAAAGTCCAAACCAGTTTTCCAGCCTGTGCAATAGGATTCTGTGATCTACAGTATCAAACGCAGCACTGAGATCCAGCAGAACCAGGACTGATACTTGACCAGAATTATTATTCAACTTAATGTAATTTAACACCTTGACCAGAGCTGTTTCAGTGCTGTGATGAGGTCGGAAGCCGGATTGAAATTTATCAAGATTTCCACTTTCATTTAAAATGTCATTAAGCTGGTGAAATACAACCTTCTCAATATTCTTGGATATAAAAGAAAGGTTAGAGACAAGTCTATAGTGGTTCATTAAAGAGGCGTCTAGAGTCCTTTTATTTAGGAGTGGCTGAATGACAACTATCTTTAGTGACTTGAGAAAAATGCCTGATGCGAGTGAGCCGTTAACTATAAGTAGGAGATCACTTTCTACTGAGGTAAAAACTGTTTTTTAAAAGTCGGATGGTATTATGTCCAGAGTGCATGTTGTTGATTTCAAATGCTAAACTTTTTCTTCTAGGATTTTTAAATCGACCATATTAATTTGTGACATAACATAAAAAAATTTGCCATGTTTTAAACACAGAGTAGTTGTCTTGTTTTACTGTGAAATTTATATTTTGCCTATTTGTTTTAATTTTTTGCCTAAAAAAGTTGGCAAATTGGTTGCATTTCTCATTGGAAAGGACCTCTGGGCTTGTCTGTGCAGGAGGATTTGTAAGTTTTTCAATCATAGCAAACAGAGTATGAGAATTGTTGACGTTCTTGTTAATCATTTCAGTTAAATGTAGTTGTCTGGCCTTGCACAGCTCATTGTTATAGTTACGCAGGCTTTCTTTGTACAGCTCAAAGTGAATTTGAAGTTAATTTTTCCGCCATTTCCGCTCAGTTTTCCTGCATTCTCTTTTTAGGCTGTTGACCACAGTGGTGTTTCTCCATGGGGTTTTCTGTTTGGTCAAGCCCTTGATTCTTATCGGTGCAACAGCATCCATTACATTCAAGACTTTCAGATTGAAATGATCCAGGAGTCCATCAACTGACTCTGCACTGGTTGTTGGTAACATAGCTATGCCTTCCACAAACTTAGCACTTGTTCTTTCATTAATGTACCTCTTCATAACTCAGAAGCAGGTTGTTTGGACATTCTGAGTGATCAGTAAATCAAACAAAATACAAAGATGGTCAGACAAGGCCAAGTCAGTGACCGCAACAGAAGAAATATTAACACCTTTTGAAATAACCAGGTCCAGAATGTGACCTCGAATGTGGGTCGGTTCTTTTACATGTTGCTCTAAACAAAACACGCCCAATATGGAAGAAAATTCCTTGACGTTCTCATCCACCATGTTATCACTGGGAATGTTAAAATCCCCAGTTAAGACAAATATCAAAGACCCCGTGTGGACAATAATCTTCATACCATCTGGATGTGAAGACAGAATTGTCAACAAGATCTCTGTCAGTTCCCTGACTGATGTATCAGAAAATGTTAGATTTTCTGTCCTTGCCATCCTCACATGCTGTTATAGAGTCTCCAATCAGAACTGTGTCTATTTCTTTTTGTGTGGAGGCACCGATAGCTTCTCTAGTCCTCCTGTTAGTGGAATTTTGGTCTCTCCTGGTTTTGTTAGTCCTTGGCCGAGTTTTAGGGCCATTTCTCAAGTTTTTATTGATCCTTGCATCACAATCATAATCCTTCGTTTTAATATGAGTCAACATATTATATTTATTATGCAGTGAGACTTCAGGTGGTGGAGTGGGTGCTGGAGCTTTAAATTTCCTGTTTCCGAACAACACCAGACCAGGTTCTGGCTCGGGTTGATGACTTTGGTCTGGCACCAACACTGTTCCAGTAGGGGAGATCAGTCTGACCGTCCAGTTTGGGATTTTCCCAGCTATTCCAGTGTCATTTGAACACATCCAAGGAAGTGTATCAGCCAGGTCTGTAGCGGGAGGCTCCACATCCGACATGCCTTCACATATGAAAATTTGACTTGGTCCATTTGATAACTCAATAGCTTGTACAGAAGCTGCAATAGAGTCAATAAATTCCTCATTCACACGAATGCCTTGTAGCGTTTCAATCCTCTGCTCCAGTGTTATCTTCAAAGAAAGTTGCTCACACTCCAGTTACTCCAGGGTTAGGAAACATTATTCCACTACTTCTCCGATGATCAAAAAATATATTTTGCTCCAGTGACCAGGAGTCTGTGTTGCTAAATTTCTTACCGGTAAAGATAAGAAAAAAGAAGAAAAATGTAAGCAGAAGGGAGAGCAAAGCAGAAAGCGTCCGCATGGCAGCAAAGCAGGAAGAGCTAATTAATATAATTACAGAAACCCCCTTGAAAGCATCTATACACTGTTTTCTTTGGATTTCAAGTAAAGTTGGATAGTCTAAAGATATTTAGCTTAAATTAAACAATTTAAACTATTTATAAATATCAGATATACTGTTTCTATTATTGTAATCTATTCTGTTTCCTCTGTAAAGCTGTTATCTGTGAGTGTATTTGTCCTCGCTCATGGTGCAACCCCCACTTTTCTCAGTATTTGTCAACCACAAGGTGACCTTCAGACTTTCTACAACTTCTCTTCATTGCTGTCAACTTCAATTAAAATGCCTTGTTTGACAGTTTAGTCCATAAAGTGCCTTGATAAAGTCTTCTTGTTTTGCTACTTGTATATTTTCATTAATTATTCCTATATTTTTATGATTGTACAACACTTTGGTACAATACTCTTTGTTTTAAATGTGCTTTAAAACTAAATTGAATTGGATTGTAGCTGTAAATTTATGTGCAAGCGTGAAAAAGGTTCTGTTAACAAAGTTAGCAACAGGAACATCAGGGCTAGATCAGCAGTTGCCATGTACCAAACAGGAGATTGATAATCTTGTGTTAAAATGAAGCAAGCGAGATTAGAAATTAGCCAGTGGCTAAAATCTGACACATTTACTTATCATTGCTCATTAACGTGTACTGTCCCTAATTTAATCAACAAATAAATAATTCAGTGTAAATTTTCTCTCTGGAAGAGATTTTTTAAAAAGTTTGGTTTTAGTGACCAAAGAACTGCATTAAAATAATCTGTGGTTAACAAAATGGCTTGTTTGTGTGTACAAGACCACTTTGTCCCTGCATTTCTTTAAAAAAAAAAAAAAAAACTTGTGGTAAAAGTAGCGACACACTGGACAAAACCCAACTAAATTTTCTTACAAAACCTCGAATCAGCCGCATTTAGTCTCTGCAAAAGAGAACATCCTGATGGATAAGAAAAAGCTAAAGTCCTTCGCTCTGAAAGCAAAAATCACCACTGGATCAGGGAGACCAATGAGATCTGGAAACAGGTCCACAAGAACCATCAACAGAGATGAAGGGTCCGACATCTTACCACTCACCACCACCCATCCAAACAAAAAAGTCTAATATTTCATTGGACCGCCTTTAGCTTTGATTATGGCAGCGTTCTCTGTGGCATCCTTTCATAAGCTTCTGCAATGAAACATTCTCAGTATGGTGAAGGTCTGGATATACCTTGGTAATTCAGTATCAGAAGGTCAGCTGACCTCATTCTGTGGATAAAAACACGTTTCTGAACCTCGACTTGACTAAAAGCAGCAAACTCAGATCAGTAGGAACTAAGCATGATAGGAGCATCACTTCATCCTCCTCTCTTCTTACTCTGATGCCCCGATCACTTGTAAGAAGGTCTCACATTACTTTCTTACAAGAGTCCAATATTTGTACTCCCTAGCACGTTGAAGCCTTTATTGTGATTAGCCTCACTGCTAAGTGTTTTTTTTAGCTTACCTTCACTATTAAACATAACCGTGAATCTTTCTTCTGTGTTTTTTATGATCATATTCCACCAAATGTTTAGGTGACTGCTGATCAGGGAATTTTTTTTCTGACCACATCTCTTCCTGGAAGACGATGGTTCCCCACTGTCCTTCCAGTTTTAATATGCGTTGGACAGTTGTTAACCCATTTTTTTGTAGTTTCAGCATCTCCTTTGATGTTTTCTTTGCTTAATGCTAATAATTTGACTATTCTGAAATAGATTAATATCTTTTCCATGACTACAAGATCTGTCTTCTGACATGGTTGTTTAAGAAATGAGAAGCTAACACAATGCATTAGTTGGGAATAAATAACTTTTTGCAGCTGAAACATAATCATTCAACAGGATGAACTTTTTAAGATGGCCCCTCAATTTTCATCTTCACCTCTATTTCTGCCCCACAGCACATGTGAACTAAAATCTCAAGCTAATTTTAACTGCTATTGCAAGAGAATCTAACCTAAAAGGTGATTTTATGAGAAGAAGTTGAAAATGTAAACTTAATTCTGTTAGTTTACAAGTAATAATGGAAAATAGCAATAAATGAATAACAGATGAACCATTAAAGTAGCACCACTTCTGGCTCGTTTTGATGGCACACTGACATTCATTTTGTTCATTCCTGGAGCTGGCGTTACCCTGCAGCATCCAGAAGTTATGAACTGCAACTGGATATCAACACAGCACAGTGTTGAGTGAAATTGTGGCTGATTCAGCGAACAAACCCAAGAGGACATCATTGGAGGAAAAGAAAAGGAGAAAGTGACAGAACAAGAAATAAAACAAGAGTCAACATCAAGATGATGCACCTACTTTAATATGAAGGGAATAAATTAAAGCCACAGCATTGTATTATATGAACTCTTGTTCTGCATTATAAAGACTTAATCTCCTTACTTTTTCATCTCTTCCTGTCTATCTGTTTGTAAATCGTTTTGAAAGCACCACTCTGCCCGCAGACACTTGTATGGAGCATCACTGCACTGCCTTTTTCCCGAGTTTAAGTGGTGGAACAGGCCACCAATTGGCCCCTTTCAACTTGTCTGACCTCATTACATTCAAAGTGCTGCACACAGTAATTTTAAACAAAAATGTTTTTGCACAGCTGTTTTGTCTCCGCGGCGTGCCACCATGAGAGTTTCTTACTAAAAGGCGGTAGCTCAAGTAGTGTGAGGCACACAGTGCTGATGCTTCAGTGCACTCATTGACAACAAGCTGATTACCCCTTTCTTCTAACATGTAAATTATCACACATATTTAATGAGCAGTCCATTTAGATGCAACCACAACTGTGCATTTATGGAAGCTGATTTACAACCGAGAAAACAGGAAAATTCTAATGAAAAGGGGAAAAAAGGAGCGTTTGGCAGATATTCTTACATCAAACCAAGCAAATAGACATTGTAAACACTAGGACCCCCTGGGACAACCCGCTAAGTACTTTTCATAAGTAACTAATTAGCAATCAAAATTAATTTATGAAGCTGCCGGCTGGACTGATGGATACTATCAGATCTGCATACTAAGGACACAGCAGGAAAACCTCCCCTGTTCTTCCCTCCTCCTTTTTCTCCGCATATCAGTGAGACATACTTTAATAACGAAAGAAAACTCTGCAGTCTCATACTATAAATGACCTACTGACACTGTTCACAGTATGCAGGCTTGGTACATGAGTACATACGTCTGCAGCTCACACTCCCACCGTGCAGAGATAAAGTCACCTTTAAAAATGCTGCTGCAGGTGCATAAAATCATTTCATCATTTCGTGCTTGTGAGCCTGCACAGGAAAGCAAGAAAAATGGACTTGAAATCGGTCCAAGGTGTTTTCCTATCCTCCTGTCTACAACAAGGCCCACCAGCACGCCCACATACCCTCAATCTAACTACGAGAGACTACTGGAGCGTTAACAGTCAGCCAGCTCCTTCAAAACACCCCAATATGTCACTTCTAGACTATCAAGGTCAGCTGTCCTCCTACATTTTGTCTCTTTAAAATCATACATGTAGATCTATGCTCACAATAATGTGGTGATTCATCTTGTTGTAGACAATTTCTCGTGCTTCTAGCAGACATAGCATGCCTTTTCTGGCAGGTGAATGATCTGTAATTTCGGCATTAACATGCTTCACATGTTTGCAAACTAAATAATCTTTTCCACAACATTTTTCTGGATGTGAGATTAAAAAAATGTGCATACCAACTGGTTCTGACACGGCTGTAAATCAGTTTCATGCTAATAAAGCCATCACAGGGATGATAAAAGAGAAAGACATTGAGAAGGAGTCAGAAGACAAGGAGAAACAAAGCCTGGTCTGGAGCAGTTGCTACTGTGTCAGGATGTCTGTGACTTCAAGATTAGAATATCATGAAAACCATATAGAATTTCTATTTTATTTTTTAAAAAGGAAATGTAATTTAATTTCACAAAAAAATCATTATAATAAGTTTGTAAATTTATCATAATTTCCCTAAAATCTAATTTTAAAGAAAATTTAACAGCTAAATTTAAATTTAAGACAGTTAAATGTATATAAATAATGGTGTAGTTATGGACCACTTAATGTGAATAGATTCTCTGAATGCATGGGATATAAATCCCCTGAAGGGTAAGTTATCACCCCACAGAGGAACCTCCACTACTGTTCCTGAGAAATTATTGACAACATAAACAACAGCGTTCAGGGGCGTCTGTGATCTAGCAAAATTTTAAGGGTAAAAACATTTTAAAGCCTTTACAAAAACACATTTAAAAGTAAAGGTATAAACTGTATTTTTATTTAGGAATTTCACTGTAATCTTATAGTTTTGTTTTTTTCTGTTTTGTTTTATTTATTTGGCGGCTAGCTACCAGACTATTACATCTCAATGTCTACAATTAAGATAAAAGTGACTGTGTTTTGAGGTGAAAAATAAGAAGCAATCAAACACCTGTTTTAATGTGCATACAGAAGAGGGAGATAAAGTGTGTGCGTATAGATCAGCAGCTCAGCCTAACCTTGCCAAACAAAATCACTATATTTCTTTAATATTCTCCTTGGGTCGTTTGTAGATGATTTTTAGCATGCATAATGTCCTTAATACCATTTTTTAATCACATTTCCATCTCCTTGTAATGGCTCACAGGATACTCAAATGTAAAATGAAGTCATTAGGCTACATGGTGATTTTTACACACTTTTACTTAAACAGCAGAAAAAAACAGGCTTATTGTGTGTTTCTCTTGTTCACGGTGTGTGTGTGTTGTGTTGTGTAGTGAGAGAGAGGGAGAAAGCGAGCGCACAGCGCGAGACAGACATGTTCTCCCAGCCTCCTCGAGCCAGTAACCATGACAACAGGATGGCTGGGAGACACGGTTCAAGCTCAATTGAGGCCGGTGTCTTTCTTTTCCTCTAAAATAGACCTTGGTCGCGTTTCAAGATCTACTTGTCCCCCTAAAAGCGGAGAGGAAACGCTTTTCACTTCCTCTTCTCGAGGGACGGAGTGAGAGAAAATGCACACACACACACAGAAACACACACCTCAATTTAACAAAATCCCACGGCCCGCGCGGTAAGAATCCTTCAGCCTGCATTAGCTCCACAAACACCGCCGTCCTACAGCAGGCTGTGGGGCTGCATGTGTGCGTCTCTGGTCAAAGATTAGCGAGAAAAACGGGACGCCAAACCTCAGCCCCAAAGAGAAACGTTATTTCTGATTAACTAAAATATGGCACATTTTGTCGAAATTTCACCTGGATTGATGAAATTAACGGTTAGAACACAGTCCTACTTGCTTGAACTGATAATAATATTAATGTATCTTTACTCACCGGGAAAATGGGTCCTGTCCGAGGCTGAGAATGAGACTTTAGAGGTGGTGGACTCCTCGTCTGCTCCTCCACATCCACACCGGGGGAGTAATGCTGACAGACGGGCTCTTTTTTTGCTCTATTTTTCCTCCGCTCCGCGTCCTTCCCAGCTGCCCCCCTCTCTCTGTCTCTCTCTCACCGGTATGCGCGTGCGACAGCTGTTCACGTCCGCCGTCTACAGACCGAGTGAAGCTCGTGGTGTTGTCTCGCGCCTCTGCGCGCTGGTTGGGCTGGTGTAATAGCGAGCGGAAGGTCCCGGGCGGCGGAGTGCGATTACTTAGTGGATTGATGAATGGATGGATAAACGTCCACCGCGCCCCCTCCTCAATGTGGAGCTCCGCGTGTTTGAGTGGCAGCTGAGAAACCGTAAATCCTCGGACAGCTCGGGAGCACCATCACTCTCCCGTGGTTCAGAGCGCGGTGTGAACAGGACGTGCTCAAGGGCTTGTTGATATCAGACACTGAACCCTGCAGTGAAGATTAGCACAATGTCATTTATGTTTACACACGCGGCTCTCCTCTGTGACCACTGTCAATAGCCTGGCTGTCCATATCTGTAATGCATGAATATATCAATAAAATCAGTTTGACTGTGGAGCCAAAGAATCTTGACAAGGTTCCAGGACTGTGGCAGAGCTAGACTTTTATAAATGGGGGAACCAAAGACTTTTTCAAGGGAGGCCATAGACTAAAGCCTGGTACACACATACTAAGGATTTATTTAATCTAATGAGATTTTATTATCTGTTAGAGAACTCGCACATGAAGATAAAAAAAATCAGGCATTTAACAGTTTTTTATTATACTGTGTGTTTGGTGTGGTCCAATAATCTCATCACAGAAAATCTCGCGTGACCAAAGTGATTTAACAAAAATGAAGAAAAAGAAGAACCATGGCAACAACTGGAAAACAGAAGACCTAGCATGGAAGAGGATATACAAGACGTGGGAATGATGGTGGTCTTGCAACCATTATCAACAGAAAAATCCAGAACTAAAAAATAACAGTCTGGAGACAGCGTGAACATGGACTTTATATTCTTCCTTGCTCCCCAGTCAGCTCGCTCTCCACATCACAATCCACAGAGTAACAACTCAGGGGTCGTCGGCTTTCTTCACAAATGTGAAGACTTATGGTCATGAATATTGAACATGTTCAATTCTTCCAATTGTCGGCCACGTCCCATTTCGGAGGCAATTGTTTGGATGAATTCACTTTTAACACACCTCATGTCACATGATAATTTTAGCCTTAAGGCAGTGGTTCCCAAACTTTTTCTGCAGGGCCCCCTTTTCAATGAGAACAATAATGTCAAGCCCCCCGATCCCAATACCACATTCACCCCAAAGCTTAAAGGAAACGTACGAAGAAATGTGCCACGAGATAGTCTTTAGTTTATTGGCTGCTTTTTCATTAACTATAGTGAAAACCATATCAGTGGCAGAAGGAACGATCAACTCATCTGCTATAGTGGGAAATTTTATAAACAAGGAAACTCTGCAAACTACTTCAGGTGAGCTGAGCTTTTAATAAGACAGATGCTGCTGTGATGTGATGATGGTGATGAGTCCCCAAGTAGCGTTATTACTTGTTTGGCTTCATACTGTCAGATATTTTGAGATATACAACCCACTGTGGTCTGTCTTTATTACCCACCATTGACCATTAACATTCCTTGACCGTTACCTGGTCATGTCGAGGGATGCAAGATATGCCTCATCATATCTCTGTTCTTGATTCATCATTGTTTGCCCATTGTTGCCTTCACAAATGTGTCCATGTTTTGCTAGCAGTGTAAAACTATGGCTGTGTCTGAATGTGCCCCCTACTCCCTACGTAGTGCCCTATATAGGGGTCACGCCATTTTGTAGGGGTGTCCGAATTAGAGAAAAAAGTAGGACACTCAAAATTACCCATAATGCATCTTGAAAAGTAGTGCGCATCGATGGTCACTAGATGGGTCAATATAGACCACAATGCATTGCGGGCAGAAGTTCAACATGGCGCAAGGAGGCAAAAAACAAAATTTTATTGAATAGATTTGCATCAAAGAATAAAATACAACACAAGGAATAAAAATAAAAATATTTAAACACAACTTTGGATTGGATTTGGAATGACGTCTTGATGTGCGTTGTGGTTGCCGTGGTGACAGCTGGTAGTCACGTGGTCTGTGGCGAGGGAAAAATAGGCAGCTTCGTGTCCGAATCGAGAATGAGTGCACTATGTAGTGTGCTATATAGTGCAGCCCTATGTAGTGAACGAGGGGTTAGGCAGTAGGGTGGACATTCGGAAACAGTCTATGAGTTTTATTTAGCCTTGCTGTAACTTGGGTTCTGAGGTACTTTTTAAGATCTTTTAGTTTATTTTTCAGCTCCATTGTGAAAATATTGAATAACTGAGTTGATGTGTAGTCCTTAAATACACTTAATGAAAGCCAGATTAGCAGTGCCAGTTAGCTTCATGCTAACATCTGACTCTGCCCCGATCATGGATCCCCACACAGGGATAGCTGCTCTGTTTTTTTCACCAGATATTAGGATTTTGAAAAATGTTGTTGACTGGAGAGTTTAGGGAATGGAGCAGGGGAAAAAACAGCGTGCTGATTATTAACAGACAAATAAGTACTATCCAAGGCCCAAAGTCCTGCAGCTGTCATATTAGGGATGTAGAATTAGTCATGCTTATGCTTGGCTTAGACACAAATTTGCCTGCCTCAACATTTCACCTGTTGTTAGATTTTAAAGAAAGCTTCCTGTACATAAAAAGTCCACACCAGAAAATAAAATATTAAAATATAAAACATTTAAAAGCAGTGCCATTGACCAAAATACTGTACTGAAATGGTGCTTTAGTAAATAAAATAAAATTATTTTTGCTTATAACTTATAAAAGTAATTGTACAATTTTTTTGTGACAGATATGAAGAAGCCTCTGACTGAACACACTTTATTGTTTGATTGTTATGTTGTGTGAAAGGTGTGCAGTATTGTTCATTATGTTTAGCGTGGGGGCTAGTCTGTAGCACAGATGCAAGTTTTTTTTGTTTTTTTTTATCAGTTTCTCTGAGTTACAAACCTTTTACAACCAGGACTGATGTGTGGTCAAAGTTAGTCCACCTCTGATACCTCTGACCCTGTGTCATGTGTGCTGTTTCCTGTAAACAAAACAATAAACCAGCTAACTGATGAAGGCAGCTAACGCTAATGATAAATCAGTTGGTGCTAAAGTACAACCAAAAGCTGAAACCAGATAACAGAGACACATTCTCATAACTAACCTGGTAGTTCTGCATCTGTAGCTTTTATCCAAGTTGATTTTTTTTGTTTGTTTTGGTTGACCAAAGCTGTCATCAGCTCCAGGATTCCACAAGCAACTCATTCATGAATATATACTCATTCTAACTCCCTGTGACATCTGAATAATCTTAATGCTGATAGGCTGTCACAATACAAATTACTTGGTGAAGCTTGGGAAGATTTTAAACCCATAAAATAACCTTAGCAAACAGGCCCTTTCACATTGTTTAACTGACTTTTATATGTACAAGTAGCCCTTGGTGTAAACTCGGTATTAGTACACTGCAAATTAACCTCTACTCGTTGCTGCATTTTGCAGCTACTTGGGGCAGTCTCAGAAATTGTCAACCTGTCTGTTGTATGAGCTGCTCTTACAGTTGTTGTGTTGTTTCTTTTTGCTGTTCTTTAAGCATTGTTCTGCCAGGGGAAAGAAACACAAAACTGCATAAATTTATTGTAGCACCATTGTTTACTTGAAGCCACCGTTCCATTTTCGGCCCGGACCAATCAATAAGCCGCATTTTCTTCTTCTTTCTTCTGGCCAGTGGTGGTTTCGGACAATAGCTCCCCTAGCGAGCGGTTGAAACTGCATGACAATGTCTGGGTGGTTTGGCCACACGGTGCTGTATGAAGTGCAAAATGTGCTGACATGTTCTGCCAGCTAAACCGAGTCTCCTGGACGCTCCTGGTTTGAATGGGCACTAAATCTTCTCATTATGAAGTCTGTTCAGTGTAGCCAGTTTTTTTACGCTTTTAGATGAAATCTGTTGTCATCGGCCTCCTGCTAGCTCAAGCTACACTGGTTGCACAGCTAAATCCTTCATTCTGCGTGGGAATGACAGCAATGCAGACGGGATACATATGTACAAACAGTTTCTATGCAATCATCCCTATCAATAATGAAGTCGGTCAGCTTTATCCCTTTAACCTCGTAACACCTGAATTTATTTACAATTGTTTAAACTGAAATATATACAGTAAAAAAAAAAGAGAGAAAAAAAATCACATACATCTAAAAATTAAATTAATTAACAATAATAAATAAACAAAGATAAGCATTATTAAAAAACACGAACAATAGTAAATAAAACAAATAGATAGATTCAGTCAACTAATTAGATAAAAAGAAAAAAACATTTTTAAAAGGGGCATAAATGGTTCTCAGCACGTTTTCAACAATAGAGGTCGAGGGGTTAAACCTGATACCGAGGGAATACGAAAACAAGAGGATCCTGAAAACAGCAGCATATGAGACGGTTGGAGTGAGAAAAATCTGAGCTCTTTAGCAGTTGTTGTCAGTTACTGAACACAAGACATTCATCACATTTGGTATCTCCAGTTTTATTCATGAGCCTCTCAAACTCATTTTTAGGAGGTAAAGTCAATGTGGAGAAGACTCTCCTTGCAGCTTGACCATAATTGCAACCTTTCAAAAAAGATAAATGTCCGCAATTAAACTCCTAAAGAAGAAAAGCATTTGTCTTGGGAGGAAAGATAGCATTAATTGTGATGTGACATTTTCTGAAAAAACCTTGGGGTTAGTTTTCATGTTCTTCACTTTGTTCTTCTTTATGTGTTTATGGTATGGTTTGATATCTGCAGCTATGTTTGCAAACAGAGGCTGTAACTGCACTATGTGGTCTGTTAGACAAATATTAACTTGTCTTTAAAATGTTTCCTTCTTAACTGTCTGTTCTTTATAAAGTAAAAAAAGTTAACCCCCTATAGCAGGACATACATCTATTTTAACCCCTTAACATCCCTTCTACCAAACCAGTGACCTCTTTAGATCATTTGCATTATTTTCATATAGTCCTCTAATACCTACTTACTAAAGCAGTTCAAGGTCATGAACGGAGGAACACCATTGTATAATCACATGGCTCTGCTTTGTATTGTTTGCTGCTGAAATTTTACTATCTTTTTTTAAGGACCTTGAACACACCTCTTGAATTGTGCAACAGTGTCAAGTTTTAATATAACCTCTGTGGAGTAAGAATATCAGCTTGTGGTGATCTCTAACGATCAATAAGACGTCAGAAAGAAGCTGGAGAGGGGGGAGAGTGACTGAAAACAGATAAAGACAGAGGAAGTAGAAGAAGAAGAAAAGAAAGAAGAGGGATTAAGGAGAAGAGAGGGATGAATAAAGCAACAGAGATTGTGGACAGAACAAAAGAGCCGGGTGTGTGTTTGAAGACAAGGGGAGGAGAAGGTTAGAGAGATGAGGCCGGCACAGCAAGACAGGTAGAGGGGGGTTATGCACGGAGAAGATAAAGAGGGGGTGGAGGAGATGGAGAAAGGGGGTGCATAGAAGGTTGAAGATGACAAAGAGAGTTCAGAGGATGCATAGATTGGCCAGAGAGAGTGGTGGAAATAGTTAAGGGGGAAACCCAGGGCAGACGTAATGTCGATCCTGATTACTAATTCATTAACCTGCCCAGCTCCCTTCCCCCTTTTTTAGCCACACACACACACACACACACACACACACACACACACACACACACACACACACACACACACACACACACAC
>JBAMHW010000007.1:31710288-31728248 GCA_037177495.1 Rhadinocentrus ornatus | reverse complement strand
TGTGTATGTGTATAGATACTTGTTTTATTACTCTTGTAGATTATTTCTTTTTGATTTATTCTTATCTGTATATATACTTGTCATACTTGTTTTATATATAGTTTTTATGTTTTCACATTGTTATATTCTTCCTTTCTTTAATTTTCCTAGTAGAACAACAGTGCAATTTATTTGAGGGAACCTCCCAAGGGGATTAATAAAGTTGTTTGAAGATTATTATATTAAAAGAATAAAAACTGTATAAGACTATGTATTGCCATGTACCAAAGTTTAAAAAACACTTACGAATTACAAGAGTGTAATTAATTAATTAAAACATTAGCTGTGTGCCCTGCCCCAAACAATATATTCAGGCTACAATACCAGATCCTTCTTCAAAGAGTTGTTGGAGAAATCTGGTGTCCAAGACGCCTGACTCAACAGATTTGAACCATCACTTTGACTACAACAACTTTATAAAGTGATGATATGTGAAATTTGTCATTAAAGTTCTTTCCGCTTCCCTCACCATTAATTAAGGCTGCATTTATTTCTGTAGGCAGCCCTGTATGCTTATTCAGCCATATCATGTAATCAGTCAAGCATTTCCTCTGGTAATACCCACGCTTTCATTTTAATCCATGTTAAATTGTGTTGCAGTAGGATGTCATTGATGCTGAGATCTCCTACAGTGGATGTTTGTCTTACTTTCTGCAACTACTGTAACACTAACAGCCTGTTTGGAGTAATGGTGTTAAAGTCTGCTCAAACATACAGTATGATGTCCACTATGAAAAATATAAAACTCAAGGGGGACTTTTTCCTCCAGTGCAGTTTATTCTGAAAGCATATTACATCGGGGAGCTCAAACAATTCGTTTTGGCAGAATGTTTAACCACATGCATTTATTATGTGATTTGTAGTGTTCATCCTCTTCACAGGGCAGGCTGTATGCCAGTCCATGCATTAAACATAAAGCAAATAAGAGGATAACATGGTATTACCAGTCTATTGCCACACAAAAAATCTAACCGGTCATGTTCCTGAACAGGTATCCAAAAGCATGATGGGGAAGTGTAATACTGAGGTCAACAGCGGATACGTAGCATACTCTGTTGATGTCACCTGAGACAAGTCATATTCCTATGTGTGTACCATAGATAAGAATTACAATTTGCATATTGGAACCAGTGCATTATCATGCTCAGTCAATGTCAGAAGAGACTTAATGGCAGTCTCTTGTCTCTTCTTAACCTACAATGCATGTTTGATTGTAGGGGTCAGAGGTCAGAGTAATGAATCTGCCCCGCTAAACGTGTTTGAAATAGGAACCATGCTAATCTGTTAATGCTGCAACCTTGTTCTTTAGGCTCCTTTGCCTCACTTATGTTTATATAAGGATTTGCACCTGATAAGCACAACGTGGACAGAAAAACTGACATCGAATCAGAACCTGAATCTGCTGCCATACGCAAGACACTGAATGTCAAATGATTATTTATTCATGCTTCAATGTATAAAACTGCATTTAAAATTTAATTTGTAAGTGATAAATGTCTACTTTCATTATTTAACTCCTTTTGGATGAGGCATATTTTTTCATCTTCCTGTCTAAAATGACATACCCAAAGTAAACTAAGTAAATCTTAATTACCACAAGAACGACTACAACTAAAAGAAAGATAAAATATGCAAGATTACCACAGAGGTTTCAAAATAAAGATATGTGTTACTATGTCAAAGTAAATCTTCCTGGAACACAGTAGAAAAAAACAGAAAACCACATTACTATCAGTAAAAATAAAAAATAATAATAATAATAACAATAATAATAGGAGGATAGAAGCCCAATTAATTTTGGAATGGTAAAGTAGTCCTATGAATTTGTAAAGCACTGCTCAAAATTAATAAAATAATCCAAAGAATGGGTAAAGTAGTCCTAGGAATTAATAATGTAGGGTATAGTAGTGTTTGATGAGGAACTGTGCTCAAGGAGAAACTAGAGCAGGTTACAGATGTTTAAATGGAGGTTATACACAGGAAAATATCACAGAAAACCATCAGCTGATATTGATTATGGACATTGCCATCAATTTTAGCACATTAATTGCATTACAGTTATTTTCATACAGCCAAACACTTCAGAATTTAGTCTTTTGCTACATAAAATGTCAAGAATAGATTTGTTATGCAGTAAAATGCTAATATATTTGTCATTAATAGAATGTCTTGGTTTTGTTTAACACAGCTGTATTGATAGTTTGCATTACCTCACTAAACTCGTTTTTATTTTACATGTATGGAAAAAATATGCAGACATATATTTTAGATATAGATGTTAGTTCAAATCAAGGATAAGCGATAACTTGCTGCTCCTGCATAGACATTGGCGACCCTGCTTGCAGTTACGCATCCCTCCGGCAGAGGGGGCTGTTTAAGCATGATCACACCATTGGAATGTGCGCGTGCTTCTAAACCCTGCCTCGTGCACGATGCAGAAACAATGCCTTTTTAAGTGTCGGGACTTTCCCAAGGTGTGCTCGCCTTATCACGGCAGTCAAGAGGAAAGACTGCATCAGGTAAATAATTTATCATTTCTTCCGTCCTTCCTGGAAAATCGTCCTCAATTGTTCCTCTTCCTGTTTACAGGCCCAAGGTATAGGTGATTAGAGAGGTGACCTAATGTGGGGGAAAAATAATAAAAATCAACACCACCACTTTGACCACAATAGAATAAATCAGGTTATTGACACAGAGAAGATGAGTTTAAAAGCATGATCCTTAGTGAAGGTCAGAGTCATGTCTGGTAAAGTGGTCAAAGGTTATAGATTTAATGTGGGCAACTGAGTAATTGGAATAAACCCAAGACGTGCCGATATTACTTACTGTAAGTCGTAAGAAAAACAGCTTAATAAAGCTGAGTGTAGTTATTTGTTTATGATCTGACCTTCAGCTTTCTGCCCCGGTAACAGTGATAAGCTGAGATAAAAACAAACGGGTGTCTGGTTTCACTGAAACACCAGTTTGGGTTGAAACTCAGCATTATCGGCTGCAAGGTTTCCTTTCAAGTTAGATTAAATGCCACTGATTTGGTCACGTGATAGTTTCACTCATGCTGAAACAAGCCAAAGGGGTCATTGACATTTTCAACTTATTCTTTAAAATGCCAGCTTTGTAATCAGGAAATTGTTGGTTATGGTTTTACTGATTTAGGGATACGTTTATCTAATATATTTCATAGTCTTACACCTTTTATATATATATATATAAAATGTAATCTGGTTCTCACAGAAAGATTGAAGTTGGTTTTACATCTTTAATATTCGGGTCTAGGGAATTTTTGATGTGAGGGCTGAGCAGGGGCGCGTGAAAAGGCTAAGTTTTAAGAATGATTAATAGATTATTTAAAATAAAGTAGTTGTGTAATGTAACAAATAAAGTTAAATTCATGGAAGTAAACAGCCAAATATATATTTTAATTAACAGTTGTTTACTTATGATATTGGGTTGTTTATTATACCTCATTGATAACTAGACAGATAACGAGATGATGCATTCACTTGCACTTGGACATCTGAGGTTTACCCAGGTAAAGGTCAGTTTTGCCACTGGCTAGTTGGGTTAAAAGGAACAGCTGACAGCTTAGTCATCGACACAAGTTTGATCGTTTGCACTTATGATATTAACAGCTCCAACTCCACTGAACCATGTGACTGATAATCACACTGACTGGGCTTATCAGATCTGGCACTTATGTGGCAAAGCGAAAACAAAACAATGACTGCTGATACGATAACTGTGTCAACAACCTGTTGACAGGAATAATCATGGGGAATAAATACCCAGATTTCTTCCTGCAGACGTATTGTTCTGATTAATGGTTTCACACAAAGCAAGCATGACTTCCTCAAGGAAGGAAAAAGAAGAAAAAGGGGGGCAGCTATGCAGACACTCTCGGAAAGATTCCATTTAAATGGCGTCTGCAGAAATGAGAAAATCCCCTACAATTTAACCTAAATCCAAGAAAAGAAAAGTGATAAGAAATCCTGAAGTCTTGAACAAAAAAGCATAGGAAAACCTGAATATTTAGCTACATTTTTTGCAGCAGTGGTTACACAGACGTGATATTTCACCAACTACTTTTATCTTATTTCTTTATAAGACTGTGGAAATGTAAACTGCAGATAAGAGAAGAAAAGAGGAGGAGAGAAAAAAGATGAATGCAGTGATGTCACTCCCTCCCACTCCTAGTCAGTACAAATACAGCGGAGCAACAAAGTTGAGCTTGCATACCACTGCTGACGACTGATCTTATACCCCACACAAAGGCTCTCTCGTTACACTCATCATACCAAACCCACAGAGGCACTGAGAATCACAGCAAAGCTGGGAGATGCTACCGGTTGGCAGCCACTGAGTAAGTCCACTCTCCCTCCTCTGGGCTCTTCCTTCTTTCCTTGTCTGCCTGTCTTTGTTGTTTGATTTCTATTCTCTGGTCGTCGAAGTTAATTTATCTCTCGCGCTCTTCTCGGTCCCTGTGAAATGGCCAATGTTTGCTCAGACTGAGAGACTTTTCAAACTTTTCTCTCTGTATGCCATGCACATGGCTCCCCCTCTTCTTTGTTTTCTTTGCATGTGTGAGGCAGTACCAAACGCTGAGCTTATTTGCATGTTGGCACAGAACCACAGCTGGACCTTAAATAACACAGTTAAACAAAAGAATGTTTTTCCGCTATACCCTAATTTTGCCCCGGAGTGATAGTTTGTCTTCAGGGGTCATTGCTTCTGATTAATTAGGCATGTTTTTGTTGTTGAATTAAAGTCTGTTCAGCTGATTACAGGAGCTGTGTAAGACTGCTATTATAAAGAAAGCTGAGTAATCTTTGTCAGAGCTGGATATTTGCTTCTATATCTTTAAGTCAGGCCTGGTTTATTTGCGTTAGTCTCAGTTACAAAATGTTGAAGAACTTTATTGGTCTAGTTCAAGCAAAAATGCAAGACCATGGATGACAAGTACTCAAGAGATCATTTGAAATGCAGCAGCGTGAATGAATGGAAAGGAAGGAAGCTTTCATTTAAAAAGAAAGAGAGAAATTCGCTCTGTAGAATCTTGATTTTGGCTTTCCTCACCTGTTTGATCACAGTAGCGATACAGATATGCTCAAGCTTTGATCAAAGCCTTATTGTGAAATTTAGGCAATCAGAGGTGAAACTGAATTTTTTTATCAGCCTCTGCTGTTTCCTGTTAAAGATCAACTCAAGTCCGGATTGGTTAATGGTTATCAAAGACAAATCCTATTGGCTCTTGCTCAGCAATACACTTTCCAACATTTTTCAAAAAGCAAGGTAGAGACTGAAGGTTGTTTTTGAGCATCCTGACTGGCTCATAGCATCACCACGTGGGTAGATAAGGTAAAAAAAAAAATCTGTAAAAATTCAACCAAGCTCTTAAAGTTGTCTTTTCTCTCTCTCTCTTTGCGTGTCTGTTGCCCACAGATAGCATGCAGTCATTTGCACTGGATACAAAGAGCACTTGTACTTCGCAAAGGACAACACAGTGACCTCTTCCAGCACTTAAGGCTGTACCTGATCCTGCATCCTTCAGAGAAAAGGGAACCTGACTCTTAGAGGAGCAGGAAAACGAGCCATTTTCCTCACTGCTGAAACACGACCCACTTGACTGAGACACAGAAGGGCTGACAGTCGTCTCAGGCACCCGGGGAACAGAGGCAGGATGCTGGCTAAGATTCTTGAGGACATGTGGGTGGAGCCGGAGGTCCTGAAGGCCCTCAGTGAGGAGCAGAAAAGAATCCTCTTCTTCAAGATGAGAGAGGAGCAGGTACGCCGCTGGAGAGAGCGAGAAGTGGGAGAGGAGAGGGAAGGCGACAACAGCAACACCAGGCCAAAGAAAGGTAGAGCAAGACACTGATTTGACTGTACTTGTTGAACTAACAGCACGTTTACTTCCACTAAAATGTCCAATATGATTTCCAGTAATGCCAAACAGGCAAAGAATGACTGCACTAGCAACATTTTTGTTATAGGTTTTCTGGCCTTCATTTTAAAATCAAAAGAAATTAATAAAAGTGGAACAGTTTAGTGTAGCTCTGTAAGTAACACACTTCTATACTGGAGAAAAAAGCACATATCACAAGTGTATTTGCAAAGAGATTTAGCAGCACACTTAAAATACAATAGATTTAGAATTTAATGCAACTATTTGATTACTTTTGATTGATTTTCTGAAAAATGTTTGTCACCGGGCAATGGAGCTGAGAATTCCTCTGAAGGCATTAAGACATTTTTTTTTTGCATGTAAAGAGCATTTACAAGAAAAATATTGTATATTTCCAGTGCTATAGGCAACATTGCCACCCACTTTGGTCTGCTAGTACACTTCATATCGTACAAGTCAAAGCAGACCAAGACGAACAAAGAGAGCCAGCCAGAGGCAACTCTTAGAATTAGTATACATTACTAAATTAATTTGTTGTACTAAATAAGCATCTACTAATAAACCTGTAGAATTGGAAAATATTTTTTTTGTAAATTATTTGCCCTTTATTACTCAATATTTAGCTTTGCTAGCCCATGTTGTCAGAGTTAAGTCAAAAGATACGTATTTCTGTAAGGAGAAATAAACAGAAATTTATATTGTATCACCCATTTATGTTTTAACCCAAAAAAAATCTGATATATTTATAAATAAATAAATATTTAAATCTTAAAAATAGTAAATTTATATGCTTTAAATGTATTGGAAAAACTTGCATGGCTAATAGCTTCAAACAACTAACTTAAAACTTTTGTCTCTATAGCATTAATATTTTCTTTTGTTGTATTTAATTTAGATATAGTTTCTATTTGGAAGGTTGGATATGACTTATTCTTTGATAAATTCTTGTTGACAGAGATGACTTTTGGCTATTAGATCACTTGTCTAACTTCATTTATCATGCTAGGCTAAACTAGCAAGCTGCTAGCTTCAGCTTAGCGGGACAGAGTAAAGTAGCTTTGGATATGTCATACACCACTTATTTTTTTCTTTTTTTATATATTTAAATAATGTTGATAAGACTTCAATAAAATTTAGTATCATGAAGGTTTCAACTACTGATAACACCTAGAGGGTAATTGATTAATTACTATTATTTTTCATCAGCTACGTGACTGCTAATAAACATTAGCCTTTTAGCTAACTCAGGCCTTTTGGCTAACTTAAACCTATGTATTTCATGCATGCTAATATTTTTTTATAGGTACAAACATAGAAATATATTGACCCAGAATGTACATATAAGTATTACTACAACTAATTAATATTAAAATCTTCTAAATTATGAGTGCACATACCAAATAAAACATATACAAGCGGTGTAGAAACTATTTCAGGTTAGCAATCTGATAAAGTGTTTTCATGTGTGTGTGTGTGTGTGTGTGTTTTCTGTCTTTAGCACATGTAACCCTCTGCTCTACTTGTCTGTTTTGTTCATTGTCCCCAACCTTTTCCTACTGGAAATGTTGACCTGACTCACATACTGTTCATCCTATTACCTTAACTGGTTCAGGTACATAATGGGAGTGTGTGTTCATGTGTGAGTAACAGTCAGCCTATATCTCCACCAGTTAAATTGTTCTGTGGGCTGACAGCTGAATAAGATTGAGTAAACCCCGTGGGGCTATGCTTTAAACCTCATATTAAGTTACCGTCTTTGTTTACCCAATCTCTACCATGTCACCTGAGAGGCAACTGAGTGTGTAGCATTACACAACATACACTCCAGTAAGACATTTTTCCTTCTTTGTTCACTCTCTTGTGGCAGGAAAAGACAGTCCTCCAAGTATGAACATGCTGACCTATAAATGTTACACACAAGCCAAATTAAAGCTTAATCTGTTTGTATAGTTTTCTATGATGTGCTACATTTATAGTAAATTTGTGTTCCTCATTGTAAAGACACACCTCAGTTCTGCAAAAGAAAAGGCCTTTGTGTTTTGTCATCGCAGTTATAAGTCAGTGACTGTAGGTGTGATGATGACCAGACAGTAATTTATGTCAGGGAAGGTCTCTGCTGACATCAGACTGAGACACCTATGCATTATGTGGTTTCTAAGTCGGCCTCTTAGATATGAACAGAAACACAGCCTCTTTTGTCCTCGGGTTTCTGAGGAATCTCTGTCATTATCTCCTATGTGTTCACTGATGTTATATCATTTTTTGACAGGGGCATTTGGGCTGGATTGCAATTGGTGGAAAACTAGTGTTGCATACTGAGGATTTGAATCTGAAAGTCGCACCTCTCTCAGTGACATCATGGAAGGTGTTTAGTCTTTGTCAGGTGGTGTAGTGTCATGGAAAACACCTGTGTTATTGTGAAGATTGGTTTATTTTAATGTTACATCATGAGATAACAAGTTTAATAACCTGTTTTTCAGGGTGTGAATTGGATATTACATAATAAATAGGAAAACACGCTTCAACATTAGATTTTTTTAAATAAAAATATAGCGAATGAATATTTATATATGTATATAAAAAGGGCAAAATATGTTCAAAAGCTCTGTAGTTCTGATCACTTTTTCTTCTTTAAATACGAAATCTTATGTCAAACTGTCACATATCAGTTTCATGCAGTCCTGTTTCTTTTTGTAGAAAATAGCTATTATTTACTGTCAACACTCTTTTCTTTCTTATTTTTTATTGGTCCTACATTGTTTATAAATAAACAATTTTGCACTAAAGCACTAAAAACTGATGTTGGAAAAATTACAGGAAAAAATATAACAATATGGGGATTACACAAAGAAAATATGATACAGAATAAAGAGCAAAGTCCATTGCTGGCCGGTGAGGCTTCATTCGCTTTATAGTTATTGGACAGCACCACCTACTGGCTGATCATTCGAATAACAGTTTCATTTGATCACAGTTTTAATCAGGGCTTTGTTGATCATTAGATGTTTCCACTGTTTTAAAAATATATTTGAATTAGGTTTACCTATTTTTTCTTCTCCCCTTTGTTTACAGCTTCCAGTAAACATGTAAGTTGGCTTCTCGGCCGGGACGGCGACGTGAGCGTCAGTATAATCGGAGAGTTGGATGAATTCAGGTCCTCAAAACTCCTTCAGAGCTTAATGAACAACAGGTAAAAACAAACAAATCCAAAACGCATTGTTGCCCCTTATTTGTGGTAAACCACTTTTAGTTTTTTAAATTTAATTTCTTTTTATTTTATTGATTTAATAAATGTATTAGTTTTCATTTATTTACTTCCTATGTATTTATTTTTATATCCTTTATTGTTTTTAATGTATTTAATATGTAATTGTAGTAAATATTTTCCAGTCTTTTATTTTTTGTTATTTTTTTTCCAAATGTATTTTTTTTTTTTTTTTTTTTTTTTGTATAATTGTAAATAAATTCAGGCATTGATGGGTTAAAATGTCATATAGTGTCAGTATATAAATAAGTATTAATCAGTTTGGTGTGAACCTAAACGCGAAGAGAAAGTAATCTGGGACACTAACCGATATGTGGGTTTTTTAATTACAGAGGTTGTCAAGCAACATAGTGTCAGCTGATGTTTTATGTATTTATTTTTAAACTATGAAGCTGAACACAATGGAAATGGATCATGTCATCAAATGTTGGATTCATGTTATGCACATTTTTACGGATTTGAACAGAGAATTGCACAGTTGTATCTTTGACACTATAAAATATGTTAATTTATTAATCTTTTTTTGAAATAACACAATTAGATAAGGCTGTGTTTTTTTTAAACTGATGGACAGAGATCTTTCAGTTTTTCTAGTTAGTTACTCAACCAGTCCAACATGTTCCTTAACTAACACATGTTTAAAGTGAACAAAACGGTTTCAGTCAGCTCAGTAAATTACTTACTGGAGAATTGATTCAAAGGTTAGGATGTCTGTCTGTGGGACTAAACACGGATGTCTTTTTGTTCCAGACTCCACAGTGATAATATGAATGGCATCCAGACGGGGGACTTGCTGCCAGGAAGAGAGGCCCAGCAGCTCAGCTTCAAAGACGACATCACGCTGCCCCACACAGATGTTAACGTAAGTCCTCGTGTCTCTTTGTGGGCTTGAGGTTATAAAATGACTTGTGTGTTTTAATCTGACCATCAAGTTGTACATTATTACACTCAGGAGGACTCAGCTTTACCAAATGATCGGTCATCTGAGGAGGATGAGGACTGTTTCAGTGCAGATGTCAACCTGAAGGACCTCGCTGAGGACAGCGACAGTGAATCAGGCAGCAGCTCGGACAATGTTAGCGACTGGGATCTTCTCTACAGGCCCCATCTTGGTAGCCATGGTAACCAGTCGCTCAAAGCCCAGCTGTCAGATACAGAGAGGTCCAGCCCACAGGACAGAGGTGAGAAAAGAAGAAGGATAGAAGAGGGAGAGAGGATGATTTCTGCTTGTTTGTTTTGAAATAAAACTGTGAGATACTGTGACTCTACATGCAGCCTATATCACTTATTGCACATAAAATCGATTAAAAAAATTAGTTCTAATAATTTACACCTCTGAAAATCAAAATAAAAAGGCTCCTTGGAACTCACTGGGACCTTTTCTTTTTATTTTTCAGAGACGCCATGTCATCGGGAGCAGTCAGATTACAGAGGTCATGTGGCAGAGGTCAGGAAAGCATTCGCAAATGTTCCCCACATCACGTCACCTGCCTACACCAAACCGCCCATACCTGCCAAACCTGCTCATCTACAGAAAAGAAGCACAGCACTGAACTATTAGGACTCTGGATGTGTCCACCCTGCTGCAAGACCACACTTGACCCTTGAAAAGCGAGAGCTGACTGCACTGAATGCACCGGGCTTGGTGCAGATGTTAGCGGCTCAGTTATACCAAAACAAAGCTGGATACTGATAGAGAAGGAGCTTTTCTTTTCTGTTTTTTAGGACATAATTTCAAGGTCCTACCTACAAACAGAAAACTCTTTTTGGGGTGGAGTGAGAAAAAGCTGCTGAACTGAAGACAGCCTGAATGATAAAGCTGATCAGCTTTGATAAAATTCGAGCTGAAATCTGCAGTTGACAGGCAGACACAGAGTGAGGAGCTCAGACACCAAGATGGACACACACACGGAAAAACAGTTTTATATTTTAGATGTCACTACAAGCCGTCGTTAAGAATTGTAGAGAATTGATAAACCACATGCATTTTCCTCTGTATTGATCCAGATCATTTAAATCATGTAACTTGTCTCTCACCACATACCATTTAAAAATCAGCTGATGCGATGGTTCTCCAGGGAATAATTATAAACTGGATATATGTCGTGCCCCTGTCCTGAAGGGGGATTTTTAACCTTCATACAATCCCTCACATGAACACTTGCTTGTACACATTCATTGACAAGCACTGACCTGCTCATCAGGAGGCCTTTAGGGTTTGGTGTCTCACTCAATAACACTTTGTCCAACTCCTGAGGATCTATGGAAGGAAATCACAGAATGAGCCTACTGTGCAGTTTGAAGCAGCAACTGTTACACTAAGTGCGTTTACATGGAGCACCTTCGATCAGATCCAACGTCCAGTCAGAATAAAAATACACCATCTTCCTTGGAATGAATTTTCAATCTGATTGAGAGAAACCTTTTGGATCTACTGGAGAAAATAACCGTGTATACGCTGGTTCTGATCATTTATTTGCTGTTGTGTGCTTTAACCATGTGGGATGAGGTGACGTCTTGACTTTCAAGAAAGACTTGAAAAATAATAAATTTTTGTTGGAAAGAGTTTAGGATTATTCAGCCTCTCAATGGTCAAAAGGCTCGAAATAAATAAATCTTCTTTGTCTTCTTCTGAATTAATACACATTGCACATGTTTAAAGCGTTACGATCATTTTAAATATTTCCATTCTGTAAACACATCTGCCATCTATGTACTCCATGTAAATGTAGCTATTAATATGTTTGGATACTCAATCACACTGAAATATAAAAGATAACAGCGTGGTTTATATTATGAGCTAACATTTAGCTATAAATAATGATATTTAAATTCAAAATAAGAAACTACAGCTCTATTAAGCCATGCTAATTTTGATCCAGCAGTTCAGTGGCACAACTTAACAACTTTAGGATGGTTTGAGATTTTGTAGAACCACTCGTCTTCATCACTTTCCACATTGCTTCAGATATGTATTTCTCACAGAGGATGACTAATTCAAATATTTATCTAGCACAACCTTCAATAAACGTTGGCATGCTACACAAAGATGGCAAATGTGGTAACAGAAATGTGGACCTACTAATATCTACAAGTTAGCACCGTCAGTGTAAGCATGCTAAAGCTAGCACAAAGCTTCAACGGGAGCTAGCATGGCTTAAAACCAGGATTCGAATTACAGGGGAGCCAGGAGGAGCTTGGCTCCCCTGAAAAGCAGAAGAGCTCCCCAGAAGACATTCAGCTAATTCTCCAAGCAGGAGCCCTAAAAACAGTCCACTTTCAAGTTGCATTTAATTTTTCTACGAGGCTCCTAATGTTTCTTCAAAACAATAGCATTAATTTGTCAGCGTTGTGTTTATTCATTTATTTACTTTAATTAATTAAATCTTCCAAAAGGTGCAACAAACACTTAATATGTTTCCTTTTGTGGTTGTTAAAACTCCCTCCTGGTTTCTGATTAAACAAGCAGCTTACAGTAGTAGCATATTTTTGACCGCACAACTTGCACTGATTTATATGCATGTGCACGTCACTTGTGAAATTGCAGTGCACGCCGAAAATAAGGCTCCCCTGAAAGTCCTGTGTAATTCAAACCCTTTAAAAACAAAAAAATTAATTTGTGTAGATTAGAGGAGACCTGAGCAAATATTATATGCTAATATCAAAAAGTTAGCATTGACAATTTGAGCATGCTAGCATACAAAGGTTTTGGCTCTGTAGATTAGAGGAGACCTCATTTCCTAAATAGTTTTCTTTTTCCATAGAGCTTTCTGACACATGAACAAAGATAGTTAAGCAGATTAAACATCTGCCTGACATGAACAAATACATTTGGATATGCGTGGCTGAAAAGCAGAAACTAAATAAATGTGCTTGTACAACATGTTAGAAATTCCTCCTCAATTTTAATACTTGGTTTGCACTCAGCTCCAGCCTTAGGCGTGGGAGACACAGACATTTATCGCACACATCCCTTCAGCATCTTCCCTTCCTTTCCCTCCTCATTTTCTTTTTCTTTTCTTCTTTAAGTGAAGCATACAAACAGTTTTACTGAGGTTAGTTAACAGGGCTTGGCAAGGAAATTAAACTTTTTTACTCTAAAACTTTGCTATGTTTAAGATGAGCTGCACTGTCATCCAATTATAGCTTTTGTGTACAAACACAACTCAAGGTGCACACTTGCCGAGCAGCTGATTTGGATTTGAAACCGCCTGAAACTGTCAAAGAGCTGTGACGCAGTACTTTAACCTCGTGGCTCTTCTTTCATTTTTTATTTTTTTTGCTTTTCAAAAACTTGCAAGAAGCTGCAGAAAAACAAATAATCAGAAGTAGTAGTATTTCTTTTTTCTAGCTTTAAAGTGCTTGAGTTGTAGTTACTACCTAACTTTTTGATCACGTTCTCTTTGCTCAGTCACTAATTCATCCCCGAGACACAGTTCAGGTTAAATGTATTTTACCATTTATTTGTGTTTGCATTTATAAAGTTTATTTGTTTTGTTGGTGTAAAAAAAAGAAGAAATTACAGCTAAAACTTTGGTTTTGTGTTGCTTTTTTGCTTTAAACAAAATTGTGTCTGTTCATAGTGTGCATGTAATGCTAGGTGGGGTCGATGGAGAAGACACAAAGACGCTATAGATAATAGTCACTTACACAGTGATTATCTATTTGGTGGAACGCATAAGAAAACAGCCCATCAGAGATCAAACGGATACCACAGAGAGCTGATAAGCATGTGGTTTAGACTGAGACTGAGAGCGAGACGCTTGGGGAGACAGAGCAAATGAAAGTCGGGTCACGGGAAGCAAGACGTCACAGTCAACTCAATAAACCGCTCCACATTCCCTCACCTCCTCCACACCCTCGGCCTTTATGTGTGCCTGTGTCTGTCCACCCATATATCTTGAATCATGTGACTTTAACATGAGCAGTCATGCACACAGTGTGAAAAGCCCCACTATATATAGTATGATAGCGTTGGGTTACCAGTAAAGCATTGTGGGAGCCTCTTCTTCCTTGTTCTGTAAAAAAGTGCATGTCATTGACTTCTTGTAATGTAATATGTCTAGTGGAGGTGTTAAGAGCCTACTGGTTCTCCTGATTACTTTCTGTGCTGCCTGAAAGGTGAAACAGGGACACAGGGCTGTGTTGACTTTGTGTCTGTAAACTTTAAATAATGTCGGGAAGCCTTTGAGGGAATAAAACATGTTTCCCTTAGGAGTTAAGCTATTGTATAGCGATATAATAAGTAAGGACACCAAACAGTAAGAAGCTGTTTGCCTACTTTTAAATTATATTTAAGTTGTGGTGGGATTTTATAATATAAGCTTTTTTCAAACGGTTTCTCCTGAAAATAAAAATTTTCTTGTTTAACTAAAAAATATAAACTAAGGCTTTAGTCCAGATTGTAAGACACATATTTTACCCGTGTGAAAGATTTTAACTAAAAATATAAATATAATTTTTATAAGCATTACTCTAAAGAGGGTGGGCTTGTGGACCTCCTAGGTGTGGAAGCTCATGTGGGATGTTAATGAGTAACAGCCTGAAGGACTCAGCAGAGCAGAACCTGGTTGCACCAACACAGGACTTGTAGATCACTCATATGGCCCTTTCCCATTAGTACATACTTAGCCGAACCTTAATTCAGCCGACACCACACCGCCCCGGTTTCAATTGTTACAATAGTGGGCAACTGTGGCCATGTTCAAAATGTTGTCTTAGCAAGGTGGCTAGTAAGTATCCATCCATCCATTTTCTACTGCTTATCTGGGGTCAGGTTGAGGGAGCAGCTGCCTAAGCTTGGAAGCCCAGACTTTCCTCTCCCTGGCCACATTCATCAGCTTGTCCCGGCCACCCTGTGGTTAAAATTCATTTTGGCCGCCTATACTCACAATCTTGTTCTTTCAGTCATTAACCACAGCTAATGGCCATTGGTGAGGGTAGGAACATGGATCAACCGGTACATCGAGAGCTTTGCCTTTTGCCTCAGCTTCTTCTTCACCGCGACAGTAAGTATACAATAGTAAGTATACGATAGCAAGCATTGTGAAGTAATTTGTTTGTGACACACACGGAACAACAATTCAATCTCGTGAATTACGTGCTGCTTGGTTTTATGCTCATAATCAGAAAACAGTTAAATGAGCAAAGCAAGAGAAGGCTGTTGGCTGCAAGACGCAACACTCAAGAGAAGCAACGGATAGTTGGGGAAGTCATGAAGGAGTATCACGCCGAAGACGAACGGATGAGAAAGAGGCAACGTATGATGGTAAACTATTAACTCTGCCAACTGCTAGAAAACCGTCTCGTTACGACTTGTGCCGTCCAACTTGCTCTGGACCTCTGTGTTATACCATGGTGAAAGTTTATGAAACAACCATCCCTGTTGCTGCCAGTGATGTTATCCACAGTCGCGGCTTCAAGGTTTTAAAGATGGCAGGGTCTGGAGTCACTCTCATGACTCATCCCATGACGTCAAATTCAGGCCAAAAGTGCTCTGCTATCTCGACGTGTCACGATTTTGGGCTTAGCGCCGCACCTTTAGAACCCCAGTGGAGTAGGAGCTAAAAATATATCTACTCCCCCTGAAAAATCCTGATAGGAACACCCATAAATGAGTAGGATCCATTGTGTCTGAAAAGATAACTTAACAGATAACATCATCAGGTAACTGGAACACTAAAACTGGTTTGATAGATATAGGTTATTAATCAAGCATTAAGGATAGTCAAATGTGATTTATAAAGTGATTTCTTCCTTTTTATGTACATGGCACTTGGCAAACAGAGCTGTGGTGCATATCTTTTAGCTATCTTTTTAAATCAGCAAATGGATGATCAGCCTTAGCTTAACCTAAACAAAAATGACCCAATTTAGTTTTGCACTGAGAGCAAAAGCCAATGTTTTATGTTTGTATGGGTTATACACCACTCAAAGAAAGTTAGGGATATTCAACTTTCAGGTAAAATTTAATAGAAAATGTAAAATGCTCATGCCACACTGATCTATCATAAATCAGTACCAAACTAGGAAATGGGACCTGGGACATGACTAATGGAAATTTGGCATGACAAATACTAGCTGAACATAAAGTTAGCATGTTACTATTAGCCTTTAGCTCTACTCTGTGGCTCTTATCGAGCTGTTTAACTGACAGGTCTCGGCTGAAATTTCTTTCATATGTTGCTAGTAACTATTAGCATGTTAACATGTTATATTATTTGTTTTTTTATATTATTAACCTTTTTTTTATTTTTGTGTTGTTTATATGCTATTTATTTTAATAGTGTTTAATGTTATGTGTACATTGTAGCACTTTGATTAACTTTATTGTTTGTAAAGGGATTTATAAATAAAAGTTGCAGTTGCAAGCTAGGAAAAGTGACCCGAGACTAAAGGAAACCAACTTTGCCATAGGCTTCTAGCTGAACAAAGGGTTAGCATGTTGCTTTAGCTAAAAGTTAAAGTTAACAGAGCTTTTAGTTACTTAAACTGACAGGTCTGTACAAGCGTTTTCATAAATTAATAAATATGCTAATGTATTGGGCAAGTGAGCTCTCATTCTATAGTGGCAGGAAAAAATTGATTTGACATCGTGAGGTGGTGTTTAAACAAGCCATGATGAAATGATGATGACTTCACTGTGCTTCAACTTCCTGGACATGCCTTTAAAAAAAATCATCAGAATGCAAAAGATTAACAGATTTTGGAGTACACATTACCACAGAGGATCAAAATGTGAAAATGTTTTGTGAGTTTATTCCATTTATTCCTAGTCTTATGGATATGTTTTAATTAGCTTAGCAGCAACACATACTGACATCTATTAATAAGTCAAATGCAGTTTTTTTTTAACCGAAAGCAAAAGACCAATCAGAAGAAGATGATGCTGTTCAGTATTTGCTCTTTTCTGAATCCATCTTTAACAGCTTTAACAGTCAAAGGTCAAGACTCTCCTTTGACCCCTATGTCACCAAAATATAACCTGAGGGCAGATGAGCAAGAGCTTTTCAAGGATGTGAGAAGCCATTGTGTTTCTGTGTGAGAGTTGCATGTGTTTAGGGAGTGAACAAAAATGGACAACAGAGTCATAATGAGGAATGATCTCAGATTCTGTCTCTCAGACAGATTTAGTTTCTGTAAAGCTGCTACACATTTCCTAACAGTGGGGATACAGCCAGTGGAGGAGGAGAAAAATTCACAATGAGACACAGTGTCTCTGAGCAAACGCAGTGGCCAACATTTCAAAGGTCTGGCTCATGAGTTAGGGTCCGCCCAGCAGCAGTGCAGGTTGCCTTGGGCTGGCAGGTTGTTCCACTGCAGCGTATGCATGTATGTATGCGTGAGAGGAGTTTTCTCCAGAGTGGGCAGGGCCACTGGTGCTAACATATGTAAGCTCCACAGGGGTTTATGACAGCACACACTGGCCCTCTGGACAATACATCCATCATTAACCTGCGAATCCCTGCATCTCAGTCTCGCTGCATTTCAGTCGGCCTCTGTTGCTCCTGCTCGTTGGGTTTTGCAGTCGTCTCTTCTTCCTCTCTTTGTTTGGCCCACGTTATCTTCATCCCCTGCTGTCCATCTCCCCGTCCTCCTCCCTGCGTGTCCCTCTCCTTCTCTTTTTTCTCCCCCTGTGGCCTGCTTTTCATCTCTCCCAGTTTCACCAGCTCTCTTACCCCCCTTTCTCTCTGCCCTTCACCACCCCCACCTCTCCCTGGATCCACTTTCCACCCTCTCCTCCTCCCCCAACTCTCTTTC
>JBAMHW010000007.1:31686462-31710262 GCA_037177495.1 Rhadinocentrus ornatus | reverse complement strand
CCCCTCCTCCCTTTCTCTCCTGCCATCTTGCAGGCCAGTGGAGCCAGACTGCAGGCGTTCAGGGAGTCACTGGACCTGCTGGGCAGCGGGTGACACAGATTTCCGGTGTGTGGGTCTTTGGTGTGTCTGCGTGTCTATGTGTATGTGGAACAGGACCAGGAGGGGTGGGAGGGGGGGGATTAAGCTCCAAATCACTAGAAAAGGCACTGAAGAGAGAAGGGGAGGGTGATTGGGGGGGTACAGATCCAAGAATTTGAAATTCCCCTTTTGTCTAAGAGATGAAGAAACACTAGGCTGTGGACTCAAACTCAGAGACTGTGTGTTTCTCATTCAGTGGGAGCGTTGTAATAGCATGATGTTGGAGCTCGCTGCTTTTCTCCATGAGTTGGCAGTGTCCTGCGTTGGCTGGCGTGCAGAGCTTTCTCTCTCTCTCTCTCTCTCTGCCTGACAAATACACACTAAGACACACACACACACCCCCACTGCCACAGATGCACGCACGCACACACAAATACACGCACAGTCCCTCTGCGATCCCCCCTGACTGAAGGCTCACAGGAAGTGCAGCCGTGGCCCAATTATAGCGTGACACCTCGGGCCGGCCGTTGCCATGGTTACGTCTTCCCTGCGGTCCCCTGGAGTGTGGCGCCGAGGAAGAAGGTCTTATCACATCAGCCATCGTTACGGCAACAAGCAAAACCCACCCTGTAGCCACAGTCCAGCTGGCTGTGTATTTTGGTTTAAAAATCTGAGCACCTCAATGTGAGCAGATATATACAGATATATATAGATATATACCTATATCTATCTATATCTATATTTATATATATGTGTATTTGTGATTGTGTGTGCATGTCAGGTTTAGGTACACTGGACTTGCCAAAGCAGCGTGTAGGTGTGTTTGTGTGTATGCATCTGTGGGGTTGCGATAAGGCTCTCAGCCACACCATTAGGTGACTCATAAGCCACACAACCTCACACACACATGTGCAACAGCAAGCAGAAACATGGTTGCAAACAACACGTACACCCAATTAAAAAAGAAACACAGGTACGCAGGCGTAGCATAAACCTTGTAGACAAATGCACACGGCGAATTTCTTTTTATTTCAAAAGGGCAAACAGGGCTATACAGTACAAGTTGCACATGAAATAATTTAGCCGAGGCTGAACTCATTCATTTTCTTACTGATGCAGTGACGTCAGAACAACAGAAGCAAAACTCCCCATTAGAAACAAAAACATTTGGCTCCTCGTTATGTTGAAGCACAATACATCCAAACTGGAAAGCAATGTAAAAAAAGACATAATGTTTTCCAGATATTTACAGTCTATATTACAGCATTTTTGTTGTCATCTAAATATTGACACACATTGGTATCCTTCTTTTTCTCCCCTCCATTTTCACTGATTGTCAAAAGAAAGGATGGAAACAAGTGTGGACATTCTTAAACGGAGCTGCAGCTCCTCACTAAACATAAGATCTGGAGATCTTTGTACCACAGTTCGAGCATGTTAACAAGGTGTCCTGTGTGTGTTTATTACACTACAGCTCCCAAACAATCATCCAACCAGCATCCCCTCACAAAGTAGGAGTTACTATCCATCCAAGGCTCCGTTGCTTCTCTCAAGACCCAAAGTAAAGTCGGACCCCCTTAGATCGAACCCAGACACTCTGCTCTCAAACCCAGGCCCTCCAGGCTTCCTCTTCAGCTCCTCACACTTCCTGTATTTACAGATCTGGTGTCCCCTCTTGCGATTGCGGCAGCTACTGCACTGTTCGCAGTTCGTCTGACGTCGGCAAGGTACGCACTCCCCGCACCTCTTTCTCTTTCTTCTCCCACCACTGCCTCCGCCTAGAGAGCCAGGGGAGAATCCTTCGGCCACCAGCCCCTCTATGCCCTCAGCTCCCATGGCGGCACTCCTCCAGTGACCTCCCCCCATCTGAAAGCCTGCCAGGGGGAACAGAGCTGGGCTGAACGGAAACCAAGCACCAAGGAAGGGTTGGAAGTCAGTGCTACATCCAGTGGAGTCGTCTTCCTCCTCCTCAGGCCCAGATCCACCTCCCTCTCCATCCCCCTCCCCCCCCTTTGCCTCTGCAGCCTCCCTTTTAGCCGTCTGGCTGCTTTGTGCACCCAGGCTGGCTTGCTCTGTAGTGGCGGGGGTGAGAGCCAGCAGCCCAGCGCGCATCAGCAGCTCTGCAGCATGGGCCAGGTGGAGCCCGCTGGGTGATTCCCACATGTCGGGCCAGGAGGGGGCCCGGCGAGGCTTAGTGTGGCCGGGCTGGGCAGAACGCTGCTGAGATGGGGAGGGCTGGATCAGGCTCTTGACATCCACAGCAGGAGAAGGGGTGGAGATGTAATGGGAGAGGCTGTAGGGGTGGTTGGAGCGCTTAAGGCTCGGTCTCAGTGGCTCATTGGGGATTTTACCACTGCTGTGGGCCTGATCCGGGGAGGAAGGGCCAGCGATGTCGACGGCGGTGGACATAGCAGTGGCTGGGTATGGGGAGTATCTGTCCTTGAGTGTTTGTGTGCGTGGGAGAAGGAGAGAGGGAGAAGAAGGCTGAAGCCGATGCGGGGCTGACAACTGTCCTGCTGTTACTTCAGCCAAAATGGCAAGCCTTGGCCTGTGTCCCTATTCCCATTCTCTGCAGCAGCCTTGGAGTCCTGGAAAGCTAGAGACGAATAGAGGATGAAGACAGGAAGGTTAAGAATAGAAATGTTGGAGAAACAATTACAGAAACAGAGTAAACATGGAAGATAAGATGATACTTTTTTAGCCAGAGATACTTGATACTTTTAGAGAATCAGAGTGCAGAGAATCTGTGTTTTAATAACATGTGTATATAGGATAAGAAATGAAAAATATTTGAAATGAGGTGAAGAGACCCGTGTATCCGACAGAGCATGTCTTGAAAAGGATTTCCGCTTACAGGAGGCAGTATCCCTTTAAGAATTTCACGGTATATCAATGCAATCAATAACAGAGCGACAACAATATGCAAAGATATGCGCATATGCGCAGGTCAAATGTGGAGCGCGCTTTTCAAATACATTTTGACGACTGCTGTTATGTGTGCCAGCCAAAGCTTAAACTGACCAGAGAAAGACTAAATAAGGGACCGTAAAAAACAGGCTGTCTTTTGTCTGGTATCGACGACGAAAGAGCGAGGTGCGCAACGATGCGGTTGCTGTGGATAAAAAAAAGACAGCAGGCTATATTCCATGTCCACATTTGTGGAAAAACTGATCCACCGAATAAAGACGGAACGTGTATGTTATTAAAGCAGAGGTAAAAGAACCTTTTGACAAGCAGATCAGGAAAGCGGATCGATTATTTCGGTGTAATTCAGGTTACCTAAGAGGACGGTGCTCGACCGACGCCAGGGCGAGCTGACCACAGTCCGAGTGGTCGCTGCGACACGGCGCTGCGCGCAGGAAAAGGCGACAAAACAGGACGGTGAAAATCAACAGGAAGTTCCGAGAAAACGTCTCACCTTACCTTCCAAGCGCGGTCTGAACTCTCCTGTCAAATATATGATGAAGTCATGAAGTAATGGCGTGGTGATTGTAGCGTATATGGACGGCGGAGCTGCCGATTCCTCCTCCACCTCTCCGTCCCGGAGGGTCTGCAAACACTCTGCACGGAATTTGGGGGCGTCGCTCAAAATGCGAAGTGGACTCTGCAGCCGAGGCTGCGTGGTCAGAGCGACCCCGTGATATCCTCAGGAGCAGTTCACCGTCCACGGACCTCTCACTGATGCAAGGCGAAAATTAATCCCAACATCCATCAGTTCAACGCATCCATCTGTCATCGGGTGGTCGCAGTTACCAGCTAATAACCTTCCTATAGGATAAATATCATACAAATATTACCCACCTAGATATTTATAGATTGATTCACTCATTTAATAAGGGTCAATTTGACTAATTGTTTTTATTAATTAAATGACCATTCATAATTAATGATAGCAATACAAAAATCCTAATAGCCTGTATTAAAGACGATGCTATTTAGCATATTTGAATTTATTCCTAATGTTTAATTAGCGCGTGACCGTCTTTTATTTAGGTAAAACAGCTTTTTTTTTTCTTTAAACAGTCACTGACAGTTTTTATGTGGAGCACATCCTAAAACTTAACGTAAAAAAAATAGTATTATTAAGTGTTGAAGGAGAAAAACGGAAATATAATCAACTATTTGTCTTCACCGGAAGCTGCCTCGTGTGTCCTAACGTTAGGACTTGGGAACCCCGAACTCAGTTTATTTGGGTTTATTATGATGTGTGGTCCAAGGAACTATAGTTTATTTAAAAAAATAAGAATTATTACCGAAAAAAGGTTTAAAATGTAAACTAATTTTCACATATTTACAAAATAAGCACACTTAAAGTTGTTGACAGCCTTGCTAATTTACCTAAGTGTGCGGCTTTTAAAGCACGTGCAGGATAAAAAGTACATTTTCCCTCATAGAAAATAAACTGTCCGCTTCTGTGAGCTGTCTGATAAAGGTGACTCCTCACACGGGGACGGTGGAGTCCACTCCACCTCTTCTGAGAGTCCTCGTTGCATCTGGCACGCAGCCAGACACCTCGTGCGTGTCTTTGCGTGTGTGTGTGCGTGTCACTATTGGAGCAGGGGCCCACGGTACTACACCGTCTGGCCTGGACCATCCGCGTAAAGACAGCGTCTTCTAGTGGTCAGCGCATATAGTGCCGCATCTTAAAATGGCCACTGGTGTTGGTGGACACTGCAGCACAGTAGCCCCCCGCCGGCCAAGGCCTCTCTCACGCTCACACACACAGATAACAGCCCCAACTGCAGTCACCACACAGAGCTGTTTACTCATTATCCCTGTCCACTGTTAATCCATAAACACAGCGCTCTAGCTCGCTGCAGACAGAGGTGAACTGCTTAACTAAGGACCAGGAAAGTATACATTAGTGAAACCGACTAATCAGATCACCCAAGAAGTTTTATTAACAATATACAGAATGATTTAAACACACCAGTCAGTAGAAAATAAATCTAATGAAAAAGCTAAATATATTTTAGATTTAACCTTTCAATATTGTACAGATTACATGCAAGAGTATTCCTTAGATAGCAGACAGAAACTACTCACACAGATTGTATCTCAATTAAATGTCATTTAATTTAAGACAAACATGGCTTCCATTTATTCTGGTTAAGCAGCGAAAAACAAACAAATTTGATAAAACATTCATATGGGTTGCAGATTTAAATTTAAGGCCTTTGCAGAAATCAACGGAAATACCGAACTGATGGGAGCTAAGAATCGGTTTCATGTTTCCACCATCTGCTCCACGTCAACAGCAGCAAACAAGGAGGGGGCCCAGGTGACATCAGGCCACCAAACCAACAAATGTTTAAACAAACATTAGTTAAGGCTAATCCCAATACCACCATGTCTGACTAATGATTGTCAAAGTCCCTTCCTCATCTGCTCTGAAATTATCTTTGCTTTTTAAGTCGTAGGGATTGCTGTGGGAACAGTGAGTAGTGGACAAAATTATGAGGATTATCCACAGTTTGTTCTGGCTGCATTGCTGTCCGTCACTGTGACACTGCACGGATAATGATAAAAGATGAGCCAGTCCGGATGGATGAGCAGTCCGGGAGGACAGGATTCCCTTGACTTGTGTGATTAAGCATCCTTCTTTTTGATGATGAGCGGGCCGACGTTGTCCCCGGTTTCCTCGTTGTGCTTGGCATGGGCACCATCGCAATAAGGGAACTGCAGGAAGGACAAAAAGAAGAAAAACATTTGCTCTTATCAAGTTTCACCAATTTGTACTTTGTGATATGCAGGCGCGACATTCTCCACGTGGTTTGACTGAAGCAAGCCTCAGCCCGTGTCTGTGCACCCAGGCTGGCTTGCTCTGTGGTAACATTGCTATTAGATTAGCAATGTTACCCGCAGCATACAAAGAAAAGGTAAATAATGGCAATGTTTTTTCTTAAACATCACAATAACACCGTCCAAGTACATAGCTATATTCTCTGGTTTAAAGGGTCTCCGATCGTGAAGACTACAGGAAACACTCACACCTACTTTAAGTTTGATTTTAACATGTAAATTTTGAACAAAACAGTTTCTGTCCACTCAGATTCAAAGTAAAGTCAGACTTAAATGTTTCGTGTGTAATACTTCCAAATACATAAGCTGGAGATATTCAATATGATTATCTGCTGTTTTTTCCTCTAACCTTCTTTGACTTCCAGCAGCGGCAGTACACAGCCTTGGTGCCAATGTCCTCCATGTCAAAGCTGTGGACCACCTTGGGACTGTCTTTGCTGATGGACATGTTCACCTGGCCCTTCTTACAGCTGCGGCTGCTCAGGTATTGGCTTGCTAAAAAACCTCCGGCCGCCGCGACCACTGCCACCGGCACAGCAACCAGGAAATGTTCTAGAGAGAGAAACGCATGCAGATGCTCAAGTTGTTTTATTTGATCAGATTCACATTAATGTATAATAATTGAGGTTATTGGCTACATTTACATGCCTTGTTAAATGTACAATTAGACTTTGTGCTCTTTATGGTGTTTTTAGGCTTTTTGGGGGGGAACACGGTTGGGACTGGAAAGATGCTTTTAAAAGTTTTTTCTTCTCCAAAACTTTAAATTTTGTATAACTACTGTTTCTGATTTGCATATTATCAAACACACTTTCTCATGACAGACTATAGAAACAAATAAAAGCTCAGAAATGTGTAATGGTTTCTCAATTTGACCCCAAAAAGTGAAATAGCCTGTTTTAAATGAGGATTATGCACCTGATGTAAAGACTAAAGACAGAAGAAAGAGAGGACTTGCAGTCAGTCTGGACCAGCGAGTTCTTCCTTGCTTGAATGGCTAAAATCATAAACATACTTCTACTCTCAAAGCTGTAATTACTGGGTCCACACTGAGTAAAGCTGTAAACAAAGCGGTTTCTCGCCATCAGCTGGCTCGCTAGTTAGCTAGCTTGCACTTAACCAACAAATACGGGTCTATTAAAAGTAACAATGCAACGAATATGAAACATTTAGGAAACCGGTCCCTCAAACGAACATACTACATTTCTAAGTTTGTTTTTAACGTCAGGTGGCAGACATGTTCGGTCGAGGTTCTGCAGCAGTTATAACACTCGTGCAATGCTAGCAAGGGTGTTAGCTGGAATTAATACTTTACCTTTGGTTAACCTAAAACCGGAGCTTGGTAATACAGGCATAGGCAACTGTGGCATATCGGGTAAACTTAGACTTGTCATGTTTTGTCAGGACGGTGCGCTGTTTTTGGTTAACGTTAAACGGCAAGGTCAACTGAGAAGCTAATCTGAACTCTGTACGCTTCCACAGGCGTCTCAGACAACTACGTCATTGCTAAACAACCAATCGGATTAATTGTTTTTTGGCCCGAGAAGGAAGAAAACTTTCATGCGATATAAGAAATAAATGCCAAAGCACTTCCGGCTTCGCTTTAGAGCCCCTTGAAGAACGAATTGTAACAGTAATCTAGTTTTATAGTTTAACATATCTTCATACTTTCATCGACATTTACAATTTTCTTAATAGGAAAAGTTTAAATGTATATAACCCTGGTAACCGTAATAAAAGGAATATTTCCACCATTATAGTCATTTAATCTGCTGCATGTTTACATTTTCACACTGGCTATCATCTTTAACTATATTTTGTCTTTGTTTCCTTTCTAGAAGCGATTTCCTCTCCTTTTAATGCCCAACCACGATGCAAAACATAAACTAGGGGTCTAAATTGAAAGCCTTTTTTTCCTAGTAGAAATACTTATTTCTTTAGTGGATTAAACTTTGTTAGGTTTTTAGACACAAATACTGGCGGATGTTTGTTTCATATATTCAAACTACTTTATTATACCGCCAGAGGGCGACAAAACGACCTTGCTCAATTTATTTAAGTATCTTATTACATTGTTAGACTATGGAAATCTCTAATATACTGAATTTCATATTTGTATGGACACTTCAGTCCCAAGTTTAGCAGCAACTAAAATCCATCCATTGTTTACTTTTTAAGTTTAATTCAAGTCTTCCCATTTATCACCTATTCCTAATTATTCACAGAACTAGTTGCCAGTTCACCATGAGATATCTTAAGTGGTAATGGCTGGTGTTGTCATCCGATCAAAGTTCCATAAATCACTGTGGTAAATGTGACCAGGCTTTGATTGTGACCTGCCGTCCTTTATTTATGTTTAAAAGGGCCTGAGAATGAGTCAACACAGGAGTCAAAGTTTTTTTATTACACAGTTTAATCAACACACAAAGCTCAACGAGCCTCTCAGGTAATTCAATATACAGAGGTTTTGTGCAAGAAGAGTGGGTTCTCCTCGCACCCAGAGCCCAAGCCAGTCCCGTAGCCATTTAAGATGTTAGCCGCTAATTTGACAATAGCAAAAGGAAAATAAAAAGTGGGGAAAAAAAGAAATAAAGGAGGAAGCAAACTAAAGAATTATGGGGGCAGGAAATAAAAACACAGTTTAAACTAAGAAAAATAAATTGCTTAAATAAATGGTCCAGAACCTCCACTTTTGGAATAAAGAAAAGGAGGCGGTAGTGGGGTCACATGGCGATACAGTGGTGCGTGCATATGTGTGTGCGTGCATGTACAAAGAGGTTCAACTTGGGTGAGGGTGAAAGCTGTGTGGTTTGGGAGGGAGGGAGGGGAATTGGGAAGCATGAGGTGTGTGAAAACTTCAAGTCCTTTAATAGAGTTCAACAGAAGAGCAAAACAGGCCATGTGCATTTTTTTCTATTTACACAGCCCACAATGAATTCTGAGTTTGTTTTATAAAACAGAGTGCCCTTTGACTCACGTGCGAAAACTGCTTTCTTGGATCGTCACCTCTACAGATGGAAATCATTAGGACAACTAAACAAGAAAGGATGCAGAGTGTAAAAATCCCTCCAACCTACTGCCCCCCTCTCCTCTAAAAGAAGATTAGGGGAAACAACGAAGAATTAAGGTCCTCTCAAAATGATGGATGCTAAAAAGGAATGCTTTTAGTGATGGTAGGTGAGGATGCAGGCATGTAGGAAAAAAGGGGAAAATGGATGGTCATCGACAACCCGACCTGCTTGATGACGACATGTAACTGAACACAAGTCAGGAGATGTGATCACAGGTGACCAGAGGAAGTAGTGGGAGGCAAAAAAATAAGGTAGGGAGAAACATTTCATTATTTCAAGTTACAGATGCACACAGCAGGATGGGCAGGTGAGCTGAGAGAAGGGAGGGGAGGGAGAAGAAAGCCAAAGAGAGAGGGAGAGAACAAGGGGAGGTGGGGCAGAGGGAGTTTTACAGGTACTCTGGTGAAGGGGAGGCGTGGCTCAAAGAAAGCACTCCAATGGAAAACCAAACAAGATCTTGTTTTAAACTTTTCATTTGTTTGTATGGTTTTGTGTTTGTTTCTCTTTACGTCTGACGCTCCCCTAGCCTTACGTCGCAGAGGTGGTTGGCCATGTTTCTACCCCAACACTACATTGCATACTTTTGTGTCCATTCCCGAGCTATTTTGTTGTACCTGCGAACAGACAAGACAGAAAGAAGAAGTTAGTTTTAGGTTATAATCAAGCCTAATGTAATATATGACCATGTTTTATAGCATGATGTACAAACAAAAACAATATATATATATATATGTTTGGAATTGTAATATTCCAAATAATCCTCAACACAAGGAAAAAACTAAATCAATCAATCTGTTATTTTTTTAAATGCCTTAAAATGGTGATTAAAGTCTGAATCTGCTGAATACGTCGCGTTCCAGGCTGGAATAATCTCAGAGGATTAACCTTGATTGGTCTGATAAAATTGTCGCTATTTTAACCCTTTAAAAAACTGTTTGGTAGAGCAAAATACTATAATAAACTTTATGGAAATGTGTGGAAGTAAACCCGCCCGAGTCATCTCTACTGCCTGGTTTGGGTATTACATACCAGAACCAAGTCTTTATTATCCCATTACTGTTTCAAGTTTTGATCATTCCACTTTTGTTACTTTATATCCCAACCATTGGTTAAAAAAACATCGATTCTTCTGATTATTAGGAAAAGAAAAAAACATTCTCTTGCTTTTTCTTAGTACAAACTTTAAAGGGTTAAAGTTACAAACATCTTTCCCTCCACATAAGAAATTAGACATCAGTCTAATTGGTCAAAACTTCATCATATTATCCAGGTCAAAAAAGAGCAACATAGCACCGATATCAATCTTTCTTTTACACTGACAATGTGATGAATGATGGCGTTCTCATGGATCATTGTGGATTTACCATAGAGTCTCTGAATAAAACTACATTTAGCAGCTGGATTGTAAACCTCCTGGACGGGATAGAAATGCCTGGAAAACTTACATATATCACCTAAAGGGTAAAACATCCATCTTAGGTTACCCCACAGAGCTACACACTCCTTCTGAGAAACTGGTGAGAATATAAGTAATACCTTATAGAGACGTAAGGAGACCCTGCAGGAGCTTCTCGTCACATCAGTTTGGACATTTATTGACTAAAGTTGCTCTAAACACACACAGTAACCGTTCTCTTCACCCATGTTCGCCGTCTGCAGTCTTTCTCAAATTTAAACTGAATGGAGGCTCTTCAGGTGATGGAAGGATGGGAATAAAACTAACACTGTCTGTACTAAGAATCTGCAGAGTAAAGGACCCTATGTCGCATCCAAACTCGCTTCTTTCTGTCTAACCAGTAATGTGAATGCATGTAGGTCAGGCTGATTTATATGGAAGGACAGTGATAGGTGGTTCGTGGTTCAGTTTCCGATGAAATAATGAATGGAAGTGGCGTATCGGTCACACCAAACGTATAGAAATCTCCAGCTTTATATCCTTTTATGAGAAAAATAGCATATTTCCATTCATAGCTGCAGGCAGAGGAGGGAAAACAGACGTACGATTGTAAGGCCAAGCATAAAACGTAAACTAAGAATTTATTCGTTTTCAAGGGGGGTATCAAAGAAACGGTCATTCAAAAAGATGTTTCCAAACTTTGAACAACTACAGTATGATGAGGAACCTTGTTCTCCATAGTCAACATCCCTGGATGATTGATGGTGAAGCTGGGACAGAGAGGTATGATGGTAGTGTATGTGATGGTACTGTAGTGTCTCCCTAATGTGGGCTGGACTGACTTCAGCGTGTGAGCAGCAGCAGACTCTTATCTACAACAACTTACAAGTGAGGAGTATAGAGACTTTCTGCCTTAGTTCAGAAGGTTTTAATGTCTTTATCTAGTGATAATGCGGACTGCACGCTACGGAGCTCAACTCTGGCCAGCAGAGAATCAAGGACGGATCTGTAAATCCAAACTCAGGGCGAACAGACACACGACACGCCATCTGTAGGAACCAATGACACATCTGATTTATGTCATGATTCGATGGGACGAGGAAGTTTTGCTCCTGTAGCAAGTTGTTTACACCCACAGGTGATGATCCAAAAGCCAATATGAACTGATGATGCTTTGGATAACAAAGCTTAGCAAAGCTCCACCCAAACCGGTTGTGTCCTGTGAATAGACCCTTTTCTTAATTTATGAATACTTTACTCGTGCACCCACATATCTGCTTCCGAAGGGCAGAAAGCACGAACTAGGTTTCTTTACCGAGAAATTAGAGCCATGACGGACGGTTGTTGTGCCAGTGACTGTTCTAATCATCGAGGCAAGAAGGCACACGAGCAGGGACTGCGTTTTCACCGGTTTTCTAAGAACAGCCTGGGTTTGTGTGATGGGAAAGCCAAGGCGAGGCCCTGGCACCAGGTCTGCAGTGCAAACTTTCTTCTTGCTTGGCCGTCTCATAAACCCAAAGATGTGGACTATTGCCCGTCTGAAGACCTGATGGGGGAGTCTAGAAACAGCGGCCCACGGAGGAGGCAGTACGAGTCCATCGCCGTGAAATTGTCAAGGTTTGCACGCCATGTGTACTGCATTTCAGTGAAAGCATCACAGACCCACCTATTCAATAAGTGCATTCACTCCAACTGAATGGATCGGCAATCATTAATGTTTACATGGACAAATATGTCATCTATCTGGTTTAAACCGCTCTGATCGGAGATTCCAGCTGACATCTTTATATGAACGCTAGATAAAGTGATCTGATCAGTGGCGTGTTTACATGATGGAAAGATTTAATAAGATTATTATGCAAGATAATCGTCATTCAGTGTCCAAAATCCCCATGAAGGAACGCTGAAATCCACTTGTAGACGGACGCTGCTAGCTCTGCTCCTCCTGCTTCACAGCATCTTCATCGCCTCTGCCGGGAAGGCCGACCGTCGTATCGCGACTAGAGTTTATTTACATTAACCGGTTTCCATCCAAGTCCACTAAAGCTGCTGTTAATTTCAGGTGTGCAGAAAACAAAACGCCATTCATAAACAGCTTGGACAAAATCTTCCAAATTGTGGCAAAGTCCCCCCCCCGTAGTAAAACAGTGCTTTTTGAACCCTTTGCGAAACAGAAAAACTTCCACAGAAGAACAACAATGCACGGCCATCTAAAAAGAAAACATCCTGGGCCTCTCAAAGACAGCCGTGTGTGTGTTTAATGTGAACAGTTGTGTCACTGCCAGGAAATCGTCATAACACAACTACCTTCTGTTTGAAAGCAATCTCAAAGATAAACGAGACTCCATTTAGTCTAGATAATGCAGGTGGTTTTACATTAGACTAGGATTGTAGACCGGGGCTCGGCAACTAATAAAAACAAGTTCAACTTTTGCAACAATGCTCTCGTTTTGTTTTCTGTGATGAATCCAGTGGAAATCTTTCCTAGGGGCACACGTCACTAAAACCCAAAACTCCCTCATGACTGATGTAGAAAATCCAAATGGTTCAGGATTACACGCTTCAGCACCGCTTTATTATTTTACTTATTTTTTCCTTTTTTTTTACACTTGTGTTGTTTACATATTGTGTTTTAATTCTTTACATATTTTTAGTGTTTAGACGTTTGTTTTTTATTTCTTTATAAATATAAGTTTTTTTGGCTTGACTAGGACCTCTAGAAGTCCTGTCCCATCTGTAGACCAATCCAGGTGTAGAGAGTTAAAAAACTGCAGACCCCCATAACCTCAATACTCAATATTAAATAACACAAAATTTTTTATTATAATATAAATTAATAATAAATATTATAATATTATTTGTACATTTTATGTTGTGGCTAATCAGTTAGATTTTTAAAGTGATTGAAGTTAAATCCTGTCCTAAAATCCATATTTATATCTAGAACTTTATATAATTTCTCTTGGGAAACGCAATTTCTACTTCTAAGAGAAAACACTTGACTAAAACTTAAAAATAAAAGAGTGGAAGTTCATTTTATTCATTGATAAATTAATCAAAAGGTCAAATCAACTAAGTAGATAATCAAAACACATAAATAAATAAAGCTGCTGTGGAATAAAGCTTAAGTATAGAAACAACTTACTTTTCCCTGTCCGTCTTGTAGATGCGGGCGATCTCGGGTACTAAGGGGTCGTCCGGGTTTGGGTCGCACAGCAGGGAGCAGATAGACAGGAGAACTAAAAAATGGACAAAGGTTAAGAGGTTTCAGACATTTATGTGTAAGTGGATGGTCCTCGGGACAGTCCTAGGGTTGCGTACGTGTCATTGCTGTAGAGCAGATAGTAATACACACAATAGAGACTTTTACATTTAAAGAAAACTCCTGTGAGAGAATTGCCAGATTTCTAGGAAGTATTTTCAGTAGAAAGACCAGACTTATTAATCGTGTAACCGTTTAAAGCACCCCGCTGCCCTTGGTGAAACCCTTTTTGGTGGTGCTTTTCAAAAGAAACAGCTTTGCCATTTTCCTCCACAAAAAGTGTGTAAAAACATTATTTCCTGTCCTTTTTCTCTCTGGAATAAAAATGAAAAACCTGCTAAAATACATGAGAGAAAACGACTGTTGCGCCGAGTCAACAACAAACTTTTATGGAAAATGTTGCTGCAAGGCAACGCTGAACCATCATGGAATAAACATGGCTGCATGTAATGTTAGAACGTGTGTTTAGGAATGTTTTGTGTTCAAAAGCAGATTAATCATCAGAATTTTGTTCTAAACTTTATAATTCAATAAAAATACATTTGATGCTGGTTCAGGCTGTTACTATGTTCTGTAGGCCATAGTCTACTATGCCTCTAGAAGGACAACGGTAGATATCACATAAGAAGGGAATTTCCACTCGCCAGGCGCCAAATGTGAGTATTTCTTTCTTTTTTGGCGAGTAAGTCTCAGAGGGCTAGCCGCCAAATGGCGAGTAAATGTTTGTCCCAAACTAGTCGTGTTTTCCATTCTTCCTTTTGGTGGATTTCTTCTTCATGTTCCTCTGCTGTCTGCATGTATGAACGACGCGCACGTACACAAACATACACTTGCGCAAACACTCGCACGTGACACGAGAGCGCGCTCGGAATATTTCAGTTCTGTTTACCGTTTAGCTCAGGCTAACAAAGTAGAGTAACTATGTGGAGATGTTAAGCAGGAGCCGGCCAGCTTTCCAGAAGAAAGCTCGGTGAACCGGAAGATTAATCAGCAGGGCTTCCAGCACCAACCAGGACGTTCAGTGAAAAGTGATGGTTTGGATATAGCGGCGCCTTCTGGCTGCTTCACGGCCGGTTCCGCTCGCTTCTCACGCGCCGACTGTAGGCGCTAACACACCGGTGCGTGCCGCGCTGTCTGTTAGCCTCTTAGCTTAGCTTAGCTGTTTTCAACCTGAAGGCTGATGTCAGCTGCATAACGGGCGTGACGCGACTCCGCGAGACTACGAACAGCTGTCAACCGATCAACTGATCAATAATAATGATGCTTATTATTTATTATATCGACCAGTTATTAAGCTTATTATTATTATAAATCAGCTTTTATGATTGTTGATATGCTATTTATATTCAATATTACTGATTTATTATAAATCAGATCATTAAGCTTTAAATTAATTTATTATAAATTTTTGTTAAGTTTATTTTTTAAAGAATAAAATAAAAAGCAGAAATCAGGGAGTCTGATCCCATTAAGGCTGTAATGCTGCGGCAAAAAGACTGTTAGGAGCAGGAGGCCAGACCAAGAGTAGAGAGGGAGGAGTCTGGTCAGGTTTTACTTGATGAATTCAGACATTAACACTTTATCAAATAAAACCATTTTTCTTCTTGCTTTTGTTTAGTGTTGCTGTGACTTCCACTTCCAGTTTGGATACAACACAGTATTATAGAAATAACGTGCCTAGAGGTGTGTGTGTGTAAAACTATTTAACATTTTGGCCGATAAAAAACATGTTGGGCCGGTGGAAAGTTCATTTCAGACTCTGAACATAAGCTATGAGCAGCAACATCACAAATGATGGCACCCATGTCGGGAAAGACACGGAAAACCCATTAAAATGAAGCGATGCAGATCAAACACTAGAATCTGACTCGTTTCTTGCTCAGCAAATGCTCGTAATCTTTGTTTGGATTCATAGTTTGTGTTTGGACATTTTAATGGGTTGTTGGTCTAATGTTGCCTCCAGGCACCAGTCAGACTTTACACACTTTAAAGGATTTCCTTGTAAGTACTTTTACATTTAAAAATTCTATTGTAACTTCAAGTCATTTAATATTTTCCATGTTTCTAAAATAAATGATCAAATTGAAGAAAATGTCACTTTTTTAATTCAACTATTATGAACCTTTATGGCACAACGCTGCATTCAAGCAACAAAGCCAAAACTAATATAAACACAAGCAATGCCCAAATTAGGGCTGCGCCTATTTTTATAATCGACTAATCGGATTATGTATCTCATAATTATTAAACTGCTCTTGTTTCACTTTCAGCTTTTAAATCTTGCGTGAGGTTGTTATGTAATTCCGACATGTCTACTCTTTAAATGTTGCAGACGTACTTCCGTGGTCCGCTTTACAAGTCTCACATGTGTTTAATTTATTTTGTAAGTTTAACGTGAAGTTATCTCAGACTTTTCACGTCCTCTGCCGCCGTTTTGTTCCCTGGTCCGCCGCCATTTTTGCCCCTGGCGGACTTTGAGCATGTGCAACTCAGCAGAGATAGGAAAGAAGACAATGTCTCACTCTCTAGTTTTTTTTTGCCGACAATAGTGGACGGTTAACTTTGCAGCCCTAGTCCAAATATCTGTATTTCTAACTTTGTATGAGTAAAAGGTTCTCTGTGTAATTAGCACAATTATCATTACTATACAGCACCATTATAGACATCTATTGCTCTTTAAACGGAAACATTGATGTTTATACTGAGTATTACTATTATAATAATTATAAATCACTATTGTTAAATAATCATAAAATGCCATGTGGTCATTATTAAAGAACATGACTGTTATTTATAATTACCATTATATCCGTAGTTAAAAACGGTAAGAAGGGGTGGGGTTTCATTTTGTCAAAAATACTGATTTTCAGATACTAATCGATACTAAAATTTAGTATCTAGTCAGATATTGTGCATTTCTAAGAAACCACCTACCTTTGGAGATGGTGAGAGCTGGAGACCACTGTGATCGCAGGATGTCAAGACAAATGCTGCCGTTGCTGTTGATATTTGGGTGGTAGATTCTTGTGGTAAATGCAACCTGGAGGCAGAAAGAGAGAAAACTTAGCAGGAGTAGGGGTAAGAAGATGTACAGCTGTTGCAAGTTGTAGCAGGCAAGATGAGCTCTGTGTGGCTCACTATTAGTTTGCTTACATCTTTGTTTCTGATTCTGTCTTACCTTTGGCGGTTTAAAGGGGTAGTCTGTGGGGAAGTGTATAGTCAAGAAGAAAACCCCGCTCTGGTAAGGACTGTCATTCTAGTGCACAAAGTCAGACATATTAAATAAGCTTGTAGAAATGCTTGCAAACCCAAGGCAGCTCAACATTAAATGCGAGGACAGAGGTGTGACCACGTGGATACTTACAGGTCCCATTATTGTGGCTTGCCAGTGAAACACTAAAACAAAAAGACAGACATTGATTATGAACTAAAAATACACTGAGTACATGAGAAGTGTTAAAATAATGCCACATGAAGTGTGTGTGTTTATTTGTACAGTTGAGTAACAGGCTCTTGCATAACATTCGCCTAAGGACAAAAACTCAAAGTTTGTCTAAATTTTAAATGATCTGGGTTCACGTATCAGCAACAGACTTGCATTGAGCATAAAAACACACACTGCTGTCAAGTAACTTGCTTTGTACGAGAAAAAATATCACGTGTCCATAGAAACAATCAAATATAATCTGATTGGATCAGCATCCTGTTGAGGTGATAACTAGCAAAAAATCTAAAAGAAAGAAAAAAATAAAGCCGGAAAGCAACAGCAATTATGCAGAAAAACACTCCTGTTCATAGTAAAGTGGTTTATTTGATGTTGGATGGCAGGAAATGACACGCACGAAGCAACACGGTTACCACTGATTTCTTTCCCCCATGGTGCGTTTCAGTGTTACAAAAAGGTGCTACCATCTAAAGATGCACAAATATGGACACTTCTAAATCTAAAAAGGTGGAAATTAAGTTCTTTCCATTGTATTTAATCTCTAAATTTTCTGATTTATGAGAATTCTTGAGCTGTGAGGCTTCCTCATGACATAACATGTATACTGGAATGTACTAGTCCCAGTTCTCGTTTACTACAGGATACGTGCTTTGATTATTTTCACCCGCACATTTTTATCAAAATAAAAACTATTCTTAGGAAAAACAATCATAGTAAAACCCTTGTTTTTTTGGTTAATAACAAACGATATAGTAATATATAGTAAAGTGCTGCATCTCATCAATCTTATGTAAGCACATTTACTCCCGTCAGATAAAACCAAAAAGTGATCCCACGTGAACACAAACCTCTGTACTTCCTTGACCATTAACACAAACACGTTTCTTTCCAAATGAAAGTGTGTTTGTCTTTGTGTTACACTCAGGTTACATAACACATCTGATGCCATCAAATATTACTTTCACAAGCATTATTATTTTATTTATTTTCCTATTATATTCTCTATGTAATACATCAATAAACGACTAAATAATTATAAATCATTAATAAATAAAACTATAATAAATAATAAAACATAAGCAGCGGAACGCAACTCAAACCATAAATAGAAAACATTATTTAAGCCTCATATGCAACATATTCTTTTAAAATGTGTAATTATAAACACATTTACATTTGTGATTTGAGTGGTTTTAGAAGCTGTTAATGCGAAGTGTTGCTAAATAATAAACAAATAACTAATAATCAGAGTGCGAGTCACAACCTGCAGATATCTCGAACCTCAGGCAAGAAATGCAGCTGTTCGCTTTAAAAATATTTACTTAAATCTCCCAAAATACATAAAGAACGCAAACCAACTCCACTTTTCCACATGTGTACATTAACCGAGATGATTGCACACATGTAGTCCACTGAGAAGGTTGTGGCTTGTCGTCATCTATGTTACTACACCTGGAAAGAGGTGTCAGTTGCAATTTAATGGCATTTTGCTTTTTGATCATGGAAATTTGAATTTGTGAAGCACGCTAAGTGAACTTCAAAACTGAAAGAAAGGCTGCTCATTTTTGCTGGTGCGATTAAACACATCTACACAAATTAACCAAATCTTAGGAGAAGATGAAACTAATATCCACTGGTGCTGTTTGGTCAGCTTTAAACAGACCTTAGTCTACTTCCACAGATAGTCCGGTGTGGACCAAAGAAGCAAATTCTCGTCCGGTTGATAACCGGGAGTCTCGGTTCACTTGCAAGTGAATCCTGGTGCGGTTTGCTTACAGTGTGAAAGCAAACGGACCACCCAGCGAACCAGAGAGAGGAAGTGATGCAGGACGCATGATAGCCCAACATCCTGCTGCTAATACTAGACAGATTCTGGTGAAAACTCTATTAGAAATTGAACAAAGTAAAAACAGAATCTTCAGACTGCATAAACCTGGTGTTGCGCCATTGTTTAGTTGCGGTGAATTAGCTGGCTGAAGGGAAAGGATTTCTTGTTCAGTGGTTTCAGGAATATACCTCCAGTGAGCAGTTGTTGTAACTGCATTGGGTCTGCTTAAGTAAAGTGCAAGGTGAAAGCAAATCAAACCAACGCAAGATGCAAAATTTTTCAGAAATCCTCCCCACTATTAAACCAAATCCCCGGACTATCCTGGTGTGAATGCACCTTTTGTTAGCAAAAGGAGGAATGGTAGCCTAGTGGTTAGAAAAGTGGACTTGGGAGCTGGAGAACTCAGGTTCAAGAGCCACTGTGGGTCTCTGAACAAGATTTTTAACACCCAAAGTACTCCCCAGGCACCAACAACATGTCAGCCAACTGCTCTCTAATTAATCTAGAGATGAGTCAAATGCAGATGCTAATTTCCCAACTGGGATTATCATTAATAAAATGATTAGTAATGTCGTTGGGAGACAACTGTGCAGGCGGATGGATGTTAACAGGTAGCTGTGACCTATTCAGAACATTCATTTAGAAAATGCTTTGATCCAAATTAACTTACAACTGAGAGACACATTGAATGGGGGGCAACATGGGTTCAGTGTGTACCTTACCCAGGTACACACTGAATTATAGACTGGGAAAGATGACCAGTCTGCAGAATACTCTGTTCAGAACTTTCTAACGGAGCCTCATCAGACATTTGGTTGTTTAAATTTATTTAATCTAAACCTGAGTTTGTTATTGGAACCAACTACAGTTTACTATAAAGTTTCATACCGTACAAAAGAATACGCACATTTTTGTTGCAAGGAGTAACTACAGTCAAATAAGAATACATATTTATTCTACTGTCATGTCATTATCTGTACCGCTTGTTCCTAATATGGGTCGCGGGGTGAGCTGGAGCCCATCAGGTGAAAGGCAGGGTACACTGGACAGGTCACCAGTCCATCGTAGGGCCAACATAGATAGGGACAAACAACCATTTGCACACACACTCATTCCTTGGGAGAATTTAGAGTCACCAATTAACCTAACATGCATGTCTTTGGTGGGAGGAAGCCGGAGAACCCGGAGAGAACCCACGCATACACGGGGAGAACATGCAAACTCCACACAGCAAGGCCACCAGCCCCCCACATTCAAACCTCCCCTAGTCGAGGCTCGAAACAGCGGCCTTCTTGCTGTGAGGCTGCGGTGCTAACCACCACACCACCGTGCAGCCCCTTATTATTTATTCTAATAATTAATTAAATAAATAAGTTGACCAATTTGACTTTCGGTTATGATAGACCAGATAATTAAATTAGCTTGACAAAATAAGGGACAAGTAAACAGGTGATGTGGTTGAGATCCATTACATTTGAGCTCTGGTTATGGATAATTGTGGCGACACGTTTTCATCAGCATTATACATTTAATACACGTTTTTTTTTAAAAATTGTGATTATAAAACTAAAAAGAAAACATTTTTTTTCCTATTATTTGTGGGGTTTTTTCAACACTTTACAAAAAGTGGATTCTAGGTAGGGGAGATGTTACCCACATGAACAACCATTTCTGCTTGTGTAGGAAAAAAACATACATCAATACTGACATGAATAATCACAATATACAGTTAAAAATAATCCCTCTTAATTTCTCCCTCATATTGGTTTAGACAGCTGGTTTTAATAAAGTCCACTTCGGGTAAATTGTTTTTACTTATTATGAGTTAATTCAATGTAAAAAATTTTGTACATTTCAATTTGGTGGCACTTCAAATGCATGCATCAAAGTAGCTTTGCAGCTGGACGGATATGCGTTTTTTGTTTAATTGTCAACTTACTGTCATCTCCTACTGGTCCTGCAGAACACTGGGCTGGAGGGTCCCGTGCCAGATCATTCAATTCCTAGGAAATAAATTAATAAATAAGTAAAATGTCAACATGTATTTCTGAAACACTTATCTAAACAATACTAAACAAATTAAAAAAAAAAAAAAAACGAAATTGGTAACGTGAACACAAAAGTAGGGTCAAATAAATATAAAAGTAAGTAAATGAATAAATATATAAACTAACAGCAGCAACCAATGAACTGATAATTTAATCCAACATCCATTCACTACTAATTCCTCTTTTTATCTTGATTAAACCACTGTTAATATGTAGCTCAAAAGCAAAATACTACTGCAATTGCTACAAATCCTCGTTGCAACAGTATTTCCCTCTGACATAACGCGACTGTAGCGTCGAAAGCTTTGATTATTGCAGTGGCCGCTGTTACGTAATACCGTTTCTCCAGGTATAGTGCCTGTAGCAGCCAAACTCAGATCATGATACCAATACAACAGGGGTTATGTTAATGCAGACAGTTCTAACAGGCAAACTAGGCACCTTAATGCAACTTTGTGGTGGAAAGGCTACATTAGCTTACATGCTAGCTGCCCAGGTTCGACAACAGCACAGGATGTCTAGTAGAACAAATACCGTATAGGCTGGTAAGCCAAATTACAATACAGGCTAACGTTATTGGACGAATTAATTCCAACAAGACGAAATAATCAATTTCGCTAACACAACTCAACAAGCTTAAATACAAGGATGTGCTGTTTGCCAGCTATTAGCAACATGCCATCAAAGGCGACCAAGGCGCGGGGCCCGTTTTAACCACAACGACAAAACAGCTAACATAATCTAGCCAACGAACATGTCCTTATTTGCTTATCATTTTCAAGGTACACGTAATAATACTGTCAAATACTAACAATAACATAGCTATTGTGTTAACAGAAATACATATAGTTAGTGCTTTACATCGATATGTAGACAAGAGATAAAACAAGAAGCAGATGCACGCTAGCTTGGGCTACATCAGCCGTTATCTCCTTAACTGCAACATTTCGATTTGTATAAATAATAGATATAATATTGAAATGATAGGGGCACATTAATGGCCATTTGCTGAATAAAAACAACGCACGTGTCCTCATATTTTAATGCAATGTTAGCATTATGTCTAGCTAGTTAACATATCTGTCAAATGGAGTTTGTAAGCTCGAGACTCAGTAATATTTTATGTCGGATAACGACACTGTTGTATGTTGGTGATACTAATAATGTATCCCACAGCATATCATATAAACCATTGTTTGCCACTAAATTGGAACAATTAACCAGTATTATATAGGTATTTGTTACCTAGCCTGACAGAATCTCTTAGCTTCCTGAAGTTAGCTACCGCCGGGATAATGTTGGCCAGCAACAGCTAACTTGGAACTAATATCATTAACTTGTGATACGCAGTGCTAACTTAGACAAACGGCTTTAGGGAGAATTAAATGAAGGGAGGGTGGATCTACAAATAATGTGCCATTATGGAAAAACATCCATGAATAGCTATCCTAGTCAACGGCTGAGTTGGCCCTTTTCTAGCGGCACTAGTGAACGGAGCGGCGGCGCACCGCTGCTCTGACCCCCGTCACTAGCTATTCACAGATCCTTAGCTGGCAGATGAAAGTCAGTCCAAGTTATTTGGTCAATATTTCAAAATGAATCTCAGTAGAATATACAAACAAGACAATCATCCGATGGGCAACCTTGACATTATTTCTCTGACAAAACTGCGAAATCCTAGGCCTCGTCGTTCACTTCCTTACCTTGTGAATTCTTTTCAGAGCCATTGTTGTGCTAGCGCTTCTGTCAGGGAAAACGTGCGATTAAAATGGCGATTGATACCGCTGTCCGTTGGTGAATACTACGACTCAGGTATTCATAAAACACCGTCTCTGTACACAGAACTCACTGGTTGCTAAGAAAGTGAACCACCAAAATAATTTTGAGGCAAAACTGAAAGATAGAAGGGGTAGAACCGCGGTCCTTCCTCCTACTGCAGCGGCTACCAAATCACTGCGGCCTGTGTTCTGTCAGCAGCAACGAAGACAGCACTTCCGGAGAGGTCTCGCTACATTACAACGTTAACGTTCATAAGAAAGAAAGAAAAAATTAAATCATTTAACACGATATAAAATAGTAATAATAATAATAATAATAATAATAAAGGATTAAAGCTTTTAAATTTACTTTCTCACACAAACCGAAACGGGATAAGTATTAATAAAATATAGAGGAAAAATAATTATTTTATGATAATTACAAAGGAAAGTTACTAGATCAAAGCTACAACATCAGGATCGGTTGATTTATGTTTGGATTTTATCTTTAGAAAATAAGAATAAACGTTCAGGGGTTGTAGTTTTGTGTTTATTTTAAACACTATTTATGGATTTTTTATTTTATTTTCATACACAGTTAAACGGAGGACAAGCTTTCTGAAAATATGTTCTACTTGATTTACAATATTAATGATTCACCAAAGTTACAGAGGAAGGCATGAACTAGTGCAATAAGACCTTTATTTACATATCGTTTACCAGTTTGAGCTATGTTTAAGTAAAAATAATTATTCAAAAACGGCCATCACAGAATAAAAGAAACATCTGAACCGCATCTATACCAACTTTGCCCATCCAGAATTTAATCAGACTATATTTCACTTCCATTGGTATGTAAATGAAAAGAAAAAAGATATATAGAAAAAAAAGTTATGATCCACCTGATTTGTTTTCTGTTTGTCGACAAAATAATAATTTATTCTTCCACTATATTTAATTAATTTTAATTACATTTGTTCTGTGGTGAGAAAGTACATTTAAACGCTTAAACCTTTATTATTATTATTATTATTACTATTATTATTATTATTATTATTATTATTATTATTATTACTATTATTATTATTATTATTATTATTATTATTATTATTA
>JBAMHW010000007.1:31659490-31685447 GCA_037177495.1 Rhadinocentrus ornatus | reverse complement strand
ATTATTATTATTATTATTATTATTATTATTATTATTATTATTATTATTATTATTATTATTATTATTATTATTATGAAGGCCCTTCACCGCAACCGGAAACTATGTTTTTGGAGCGCATCAGTAACTGCGCCACCATCAAGAAGCCCTCAGCCGACATGCGCACTGAAGTGCACGTTGACGACGTAGTGCGGCAACCGGCGTCATTGTGGCTCCCGATACGGAAGGCTAAAGCTGGATTCACTCAGTCGCCGGAGCCAAAATGTCTACCCAGCGTGTAGTTTGCATGAGGTGAACTCCTTGGAAGCGGTGCTAAAATGAGTTCCAGTTTTGTTTGCGTGTGTTGAAGCGTCATGTTTACAGCTGTAGCTTATATGCTAATTACTGCTGTCGAGGTCACCGCAGGGTTTAGTGTCATGCGGATAAAGAAATGTCGCGACTGTAATTTTAAGAATGTGAAATCAGGGTATATAATTGGCTTGAAGTGTGCGAATTTTATTTTGGACAACCATTAACTACATTATTTTATTTTTCCTCCACGCTGTGGGCTACAGGGTGTCATGCTTGGGCAGTAACTTCTGTGTCTTAGTGTTAACCAGTATATGGCCGCGAACCAAAGTTGTGTGTGTGCATTAGAAGTTTGTCAGGTCAGTGAAAGAAAGACCCACTTAGGACCTGTTAATAACAAAAGCATCTTCCTGCAAAACAAAGTTAAAGCAGCTATCTTGTGATGATGATGGGAAGGTAAATAGCAGCTTTCAGAAAGCACCAAGGGTAAGAGCTGCGCAAGCTCTGGCCATAACACGCAAACCAGTTTCCGTATTTAAAACTATCACACAGAAAACAGCAGTGCACTAAAAATCAGACATACAAACAAGGAAATAGAAAACCCCAGAAATTCCATTTTATTTCTATTTTAATTCAGAACCTTATAGTCAGATTTTCACATTCAATCCTTTGTGTGAATTGATGTAAATGTGGATGCTTTTCCTGTTTTAAGCATTAAAAATTGTTAATTGGTATTTGAATTAAAACCAAAACAGCTTGTTTTCTGCGTGTTATTCAATAAATGCCACTAAAAACAGAGAAGACAATTAAAAAAAATTTTCACTTAAAAAATATCTATTAAACTATTTAAATAATTCATATCTATTCATTTTCTGTTGCTTATCTGGGACAATGTCACAGAGGCAACATCCCCTGATGCCCCCTGCCACCTCCTCCAGCTCTTCATGGGGCGTTCGCAAGCCAGAAAAATAAGGTCTTCAGCAGGTCCTGGGCTGTGCCTCGAGGTCTCCTCTCAGTGGGACGACATCCACTGGGAGACATCCAGAAAGGATCCTGATCACACAGCCAAACCACCTGAACTTTGCACCCCTTTTTATGACCAAGCTCTTCACGCTATGCCTAGGGTGAGTCCCAACCACCTTTGGAGGGGATGCTCATTTTGGCCCCTTAAATTCACTTCTCACAGGTTGTAGGTGAGGGTTGAACCAAATATTCATTAAAGTTCATTTTATTCTTGGGACAAATCAAGAAAAACAAAAGATTATCAAAATAAAAGAATGAAAAAGAGCAGAAAGAAGAAAATACTTAATAAAATGCATCTTTTTTCACATAATGTATTCAAAACAAACACAAAAAAAATCAACACAAGCAAACAAATGTAAAATAAAATAAAGTTGACAGGGAGGCATCATTCCACCATTTGAGCTCTAAATCTGGTTTATTATTAATCTCTGTTTTTATATTTACTCTTTAAAAAAATCTTTTCTGAATATTTGATGTAATGTGTTCTTATGTGCTTTATACATAATTTGTAAAATTCAGGAATCCACTAACTCATTAAACTTTAAAAACTTCCACTGAATGAATAATGAATTTTACTTCTGTTGATGATTCTTAAAGCTCTTTTCTGTAAAATGAAAACAGAATTTCTACAAGTTTTAAACATAACTTCCCCAGACTTCAACACCGTAGCTCAGCTATGGCAGGATCAGCGAGCTGTATAATTAATGCTCTGTTATTAAGGATAGATTTTACTTTGTGTCACATAGCAATTGTTTTATATATTTTCATTTTTTATGAAGTTTACATGTGATTGTCAAGCTAAACTTTTATTAGTCAGAACAACCTAGATTTTTTCTTAACTTGTACAATGTAGGTTAATTGATTGTCTATAATTTTGTTTATTTTACTGAATATTTTGTGATTTGTTCATCTAACACCTGCACGATATTCTCACCAGATAAAAGAAGTGGCCTAAATCAGCTTCTTGAACTTCTGGCTCAGCCTCACCTCTGTAGCTAAACCTACTAGCCTCCCACTTCGTCATCCTCCCACTTGCATTGGGACAGGACTGAAATGATGAATACTGTCAAACAGGATAGGCTATCCAGTACAAATGTAAATAGTAGACAGACGTTGGGTCATCTGTCCTGTTAATGGAGAAGAGCAAAAATAGACGCAACTGAAATGAGGGTACACGTTACCCCCTTGGAGTAGTAGGAAACACTCTAGGGTTCCCAACCCATGGACCCCGTGCTGAAAGCATACTAGATTTTATGTTTTTAAAAGTGAGATTTTCTATAAACAATGTAGTTCTTTGATAAAGCAAAAGTTAAATTGAGTTAATTAAATTAACATAGAGCCTTTACTATTTTTTTTTTTATAAAATAGGGACAATGTGTGGACATTAATCACAATGGCTCTTAACATTCAAAGCCTCAGCGACCCCCTGTGCTCGTTGGGAGACCCTCTTGGGGGATCCTGGACCCCAGGTTGGGAACCACCGCTCTAGGGGATATGTGAAGAAAAAAAGGGGATTACTTATCTTTTATATTCTTACTTAATAGATCTGACTTCAGTTTGCATATTAGGCGAGTCAGTTCAGATGGTCAGGATTACTACACACATGTGGAAATGTACACATATGTGGGCTATATCCAAAATAACTTCTAGATCTTTTCTCATAACCTGTAATAGTGTTTTTTTTCTGTTCCAGATAAATGTTTTGAAGTTATCTAGGTCCAATGTGATCTTTAAGTTATAATGCATATTAAGAAAATATGTGAAAAACAAAATATGTAAATAAATAAATAAAAAAGAGAAAATAAAATAAGGTAAAAAAAAAAGTTTATATATAAGAATATAAAGTAATAAAGGAAATGCATTGAATGTGGGAGAGCAGGTGCTTCCCTGATGATAAATGTACTAAAACACAAAGATAGAACCGCAGCATGTGATCGATCAGAATCACACAGATGTTACTGACCAGTCTTTCCACCACAAGGAGCATCCATTCTTACAGCCGTCTGGTGAATTAGTGGTTCTGAATGAATAAAGTCCATCCACAAAGAACAATGTTAGTGTTATAAAAATAAACAAAGTTACCTAAAATAAGTCTAACACATAAAGGAGCAACTGAAAGGGCTTCATGATCTAAAGTAGTGCTATAAGTGTCATTCATAAGGCAACACGGCCACCTACTGCCCACAGGTTACGTGCAGTCATGCTCATGCTTAATACAGCTTTACTTCCAGTGTTTCTCAATCCTGGTCCTCAGGGACCACTGCATGAATTAACTCACCTATCCAGCAGAAAGCTGCAACCTCCGCATTAGCTTTGAAGTCCCTCTCCTCATCAGCTGCTTCCATCTGGTAAATGCTCCATGTACACTCTTATTTTCTCCCGGTTATTATTTATTTTTCTTTTATTGGCTATTTTTTCCTCCGTCTCGCGGGTAAAGAGTATAGATGGTCCTCCATTTCAATGTAAGCTGGCAAGCTGAATCATCCACGGTCGTCTTGGCTTGTTTACACCACCCCCGCGCCCTCCCCCCGAAACAGCGGGGACTCGCAGGTAAAACACGCAAGGCTAACAAGTTTGTCCCCTTTCAGCTACTGTATTCAAAGATGGCCGCCACCTATGTATTTATAAACATTTAATTCTAAGCTACAAGAACGCTTTCATGTGGATGCGATTGTGATTATTCTTTGGTAAAATACGTATTTATAAAAGCAATTCTTGATTTTTTCTAACAAAAAAACAAAAAAGCTATACACTGTACCTTTAAAGATGGACACCTCTAAAACATGCAGAGCAGTGGTCCTCCAGGACCAAAATTGAGAAAAACTGCTCTAAACCTTTGTTGTATTGCCACAAATGTCGGTCACAGTAGCATAAATCTCAAAAGATGCATAAAATAGTTTGAACAGTAATAAACTAAGCAGCTACAAACTAGAAATGTGACGTTCATGAACGAATTGATTCTTTTGAACGGCTCTTTTAAATGAACGATTGGAACTGAGTCATAGCTTTGAGCCGTTCATTTGTGAGCCATTTTTTTTATATTCAAATTTTCCACACTGCTTTCCACGCTCCATTCATGTGAAGCATCTATGGGCAGAGTATTCTTCGGAAACAAAAACTGTGAGTTCTATCCAAAACATTTACTAAAATTTGCACTGACTGCTCAGGTTTATCCTTTTTTAATCTATATTTTTCCTATAATTTTTATTATTTTATCTTTTATAGTAGATTTTATATAGGTACATATTTTGATTGTCATTATTATATATTGCTTTTTATTTTTAGCTGTTAATTCCTTCAAAATAGGACGTGAGTTGACAAACAAATCACAATATCCAAACAGATCCTTTCAAGAAAAGGATCTTCATGAAAAGGCAGCTGCAATGCACTTTTTTCTTTTTAGACCTAGAGTTTGTTTGTGTGTGTTAACTTTTCTTTTTCCTTTTTTTCTAAATCTAACTTGTTTTGAACTTCCTATCAATTTTGTTCTTGCGCTGACAGTTTAAACCTCACAACCAGCACACTGTTCATGTAAAACACAAGGCCTAGGTGTGAAACATCGTTTAACCCTTGTTAGGTGCTGATCTTAGGTCCACCTTACTAATGCCAGGTTGGACCTCCTTTTTTCTTCAGAACTGCCTTAATTCTTGGTGGCATAGATTCAAGAAGGTGTTGGAAACATGTCTCAGATATGGTAAATGGACTGTATTTATATAGCACTTTTCTAGTAAAGCCTAGTCACACTCGAAGCGCGTTAACACATGTTACATTCACCAGTTCACACACTTCTATTGTAATAGAATAAGTGATTTTTCTTATCACACACATTCATACCACCCTGATATGAATGGGAGGCTTCGGTGTCTTGCCCAAGGACACTTCAGCATATAGTCAGGGGTGAACGTGAACTCATTGTTATTGTAGGAGCCATTATTTCTCTTCATTGTTTGCTTCAGGTTTATTGTGGTGGTGGTTGGTTTGTGTTTGGGATGGCACAGGTAACCTATATTTTCCTCGACCATTGGTGGCGGTGTCGAGGTAAAGTGCGTATAGGCGTGGAGGTAACAGTGCACGGGGTGCTTGGGTGACGGGAGGTCACACGATTTTTACCGTTTCTCAATGCTTTTACGCTTTTTAATGCTTCTCTGTGGTTTTCCACGCAACCTCCACGCAACCTCCTCCTTACCTGTCTTAGCCTCAGGACCATCTATCCATACTGTTGCTGTAGACCGCCATCCTGGACCTCAGCTCATCAATCATCCATTTTCCTAGTCCTTCAATAATTGGGAACACACCCCAAACTTACCTTTCTGTCTGGACATTGATTCAATGAAGCGTCCATGAAGCGCGTAAAGACCTGGAGCCCCGCACCCAGATCGACTAAAATGATGGGACCAGATAGTCGCTACAGTCATGTTTAAAAAGCAGGTGGAGATGATCTGAGCTTTGTGACTTGGTGCATTATCCTGCTTGAAGTAGCACCAGAAGATGCTACACTGTGGTCATGAAGGGATGGACATGGTCAGCAACACTACTCAGGTAGGTTGTGCTGGTTAAACCAGGCCATGTACAGACCTTGGTACTAAAAATAATAATAATATATATATATATATACATATAAGTGTGTGTGTGTGTGTGTGTGTGAACAAGTGAATCTGGACACAAGCCCGATCAGCTCTTGACAGTAACCTGTGGGCTCACGTGATTATCTTACTGGGCAGGCTACTGTACACTTACACATGCACATGCACGCACCCACGCACAACTACTGCCCACTCCACAGTTGCTCTCGGGGAAAGCCCTGTAATCAATGTCTCCACAGGATGGCAGTATGAGTCTTGAGTGTGTATTTGCGAGTGTGCAGGCTATATGTGTATGTGCGTTCCTGCGTGTGCGTGAATCTGCGTGGGAGTTCCTTCTCTCGCCATTCCGGGGTGTTGCCAGCTGCACGGCACCGCTTGTGGAGACGTCTCTTTGGCTTCTGACCTTCAGAGGCCACCCCCACCCCACCTCTACCCTCGCACCCCCTCTGCGCTGCAAACACCAGCACCGGTATACTAGCACCCCCATACCCCTTCCCCCGCCTCCTCTTTAAAAAAACACACACAAAAAAAAAACCAAGTTCGGGATCCAAGCATGCCACAACAGCGGCTAGGTATCCGCCTATCCTCCCCCAAAGTCACCGCAGGCGCAGCAGCAGGCTTCCCCCGTCCGAGAGCGCGCGGAGACTCCACCGAGTGATGCCACTACTGCAGCAAAGGCACCCAGCAACCGCGTGTATTGCCGACGCCTGCAAGAGGAACAGACAACACAATCTTGGACCTTGACAGAAGAGGGAGCTCTCACCCCCCTCCCATTCCCCCCAGCTCCCTCGAATCTGTTCCCGTCCCGAGTCCAGGATGTCCGACAGCAACGCAAGTCCTGCTGACCGGGTGATCAAATGTAGGCATGCCAAATCCTGCACGGCCAGTGCGAGCTCCTCTGTGCCAGTAATTCTGCTCTAACTCATCGGTTTTTCTTTTTTGTGTTTGCATCCCTGTTGTTGCACCACTGCATCTTATCCGCACGTTATTTTATTTATTTATTTTTCTGAAAGAACCCTTGTTTATTATTATAGCAGCTTATAATAAAAAGAGGATAATTTGGCTGACGAGTCACCATGCATGCGCCTCTGAACCTTTGAGGGGAGGGAGGTGATGTAGGGGAAGGGGTGGTGGTGATGGGGTTGGGGGGGAGACGTGTGGATCCAACACGCTACGCCATAATCAGGGTCTTCCCTCGTTATTTCATTAGAATTCACCCCCTCACCGAGGCATTACCCGATTTTCTAAGGGGGGATGTCTCCTCCTCTATGTATAGCCGAGGCAATTGTGCGACACCCTGTGCTGCATGAGATCCGTATGCGTTTCACTCCTAGCGGTGGTTTCGTGCTACTGAATAATACCCTACAGACACACAGCCGAGAGAGTGACAGAGAGAGGAAAAGGCACTGAGGGAGAGAGGGAGATGAGCATCTTGTTCCAATGAAACATCAAGCAGTGTGACGATGACGGCGAAAGGCAGACATAAAGGTAAATGAATGTTACGCGTGGCCTGGCGATCGTTGGTGTTGTGGTGCTGCTGTGGATGTGGCTGTCACGGGATGATGTTGCGTGGATGCAAGGATGGAGAGGAGAGGGGGAGGATAAGAGGCTGTGGGGGACTTGTCACTCGGAGATTCGAGGATTTTTCATCTCTCTTCTCGGTGCATTTGCAGTATTTATAACTGGGCGTCATGGTGACCCCTCTGTGTTGGATCAACCGTCTACAGCCACATGTTGGCCTACATTTAAAAAAGAAAATATTTAATAAAATCTGGGCCAAAATCTGATAATCGATTGGTTTGAATAGCAGGGAGCTAACAACTTTGCCGGACCGAGTGCGCAAACTCATCCGAGTATGTGTGTGTGTGTGTTTACTTATTTATTTATTTATTTATTTATTTTGGGGGGGGGGGGTACCACAGGCCTTTTTGATAAACTGATCCTGAATTAAGTTGATGTGACGTTGAAAAAACGTGTGAACACGACGGAAATACGTTTCAAGTCGTTGTCTTTTCTTGTAATACATCCTGAATGTCAGCGGGTTTTCCCCTTACGCATCGCTCCTCCACGTCTCCTTAAAGGTCTCCCTGGCTTCCCCCCCTCTCTTCTTCCTGTCTCCCTAAGTGTCAAATGAGAGACAAAATGGAGTTTAGGGATGCTGAGCTGCGTATCCGTAGCCTGTTTCCTCACTCGGAGGATGCAAACCGCTTTAATTGTGTTATTGCACCAGTGGATTATGGAATATTTAATGTGTTTAGAGTGTCGGTTTGTGTTTGCAGCGTGGGCGGCTGCAGCGAGCTGGGGGTGGTGTGGGGGGCTCCGTTCGGGTTATGATCCGTCGAGCTTGCACAGATTGTCGTGCTTACCGGGTCACAACAAGGCTGGCATGGCAGCAGCCTGTCACATGCGACGACGCGCTGGCTGCGCTTAATAAACTCACAAGGTCTCTCTACCGGAAGAAGCCGAGCTGACAGCTGCATGCGTCGCATGGGCATGCCCCGGCATTCCGTGCGTGCGTCGTGCGTGGAATGGGAGGGGTGGACTTCAGGCGAGGGGGTTCTGTCCCCCCCCCGCTTTTTTTTTGCACAAATGCTGTTTGTGTTTAAGCGCAATCTTGAGCCAACTGAATTTATTGTTACTCCCATCCATGGGAACTACTCCATGTTCATCCATCAGTTGTCCACTATGTGATCCATCATTTCTGCATGCATGTGTGTTGTAATGCAGCTGGACTATAGAAGCTCAATTGCCAACCCTTTTAAATAACCCATATCCTCATACATCATCCATTTAACACATAAACACACACATAGGGAAGCTGCATGTGTGCTGAAAGTAATTTGGTCTAAACGAAGGGGGCATCAGTCATTTCTAGCAGACTGGACTGTGCCAGATACTTCCTGGCATATATTTTAGTGACGTTTAGCAAATAGAAGTGCACAGAGATTACATCAAATGACAAAAAACACAAGAGGAATGGATGGAGGTATGGGGGTGAGGTGAGTGAAGCAGAGAATGTGACAAGGCCATGGAGGAGGTGAAGGAGCAGGAGAGGGGAAAAGGAAAAGATAGATTAGGAGAGTAGTATTTTATGGTTTTGAGTGGCTTCACTGATTCAACAGAAGGACTTACTCTGAATTTATTTTTCATGCAAAGCTTCATCTGCATTCATTATACAAAAGTGTAAGTCAGTAACTTTTCAGTTTATTCTAAATATTTCAATTTTAACTGGACCTACTATAACCAATGATTTATAATTTCTGCAGGATTTGATGGTAACAGAGTAAATTCTGTTTCTTTGCCTGAATCATAGCTGTATGTAATTATTGCATTCTGCTAGCAACATCTAGCTTAAATACTTGTGTTGACTGGTGATAATGTTTCGGCTAGTACCCAGGATGTGCGTATCATTTGAATTTAGAACCAGTGATGGAGGTGGACGTTTAGGGTGGCCAGAGTGTAGGCAGGACTTTATCAGGGGGTCATATGAGAAAGGAAATGGTTGTTGTCCTCTCTCTAACACACACTCACATCCACTGCTGTGATAACTGACCACATTAAAGAGATACAAGAAATAAGACACATTTACATAAATAATCTGGATCATTAGGTAGAAATATTTGCAATAAATTTAAAATGGTCAGTATAAAGGTAAGTTGGCTTTTTTTTAGGGCGCTTGATGTGGTTGTAGGATGCAGTCTGGGGAGCATCTCTGGTTTATTGTCTGGTGGTAGACTGGATCCTTGTGTGGGAAGCTGTTGGTGCTGGGGCCTGTCATGACCTGAACTGTGTTCTTTCTCTTTACAAAAAGTCATAAATATCTCAATTTTCTTTATTCTTATATCTTCCTATACAAAATAAGATGGGTTACATGTTGTATTTGTCCACATTTCATGCTGTTGCTTACTTTATAATCAGCTAGCAGCCTAAGTTAAACTGAATCACGTAGCTGAAACTCAGTCAACACTAAGTAACCTGGATACTGAGATACTCTTTGAGAATCTTTATAGTTTATTTTCAACTTCAATGTGAAAATCTTAACTTAGTTAACTTAATTAGTCCCTAAATAGTCACAAAAAAACTAAATATGAGATGGTTTCTCTACATTATCTTGCAACTCATCCAGTGCTATAACTAGATTAGCACTGCTACGTAGCTTCATGCTAACATTAGGTTGATAGCCTTTTATAACGTTAGTACTTGTACCTGCACAGGGACAAAATCTTTTCTAGAAATGTGCAGCCAAATGTTAATATTTTAAAGGATGACTGATTGGAAAACTACCTTAAAATTGACCTCAAACGGATATAGTGATACTGGTGTGTGTCAGGAAAGATGTTTCTGGTCAGTCACCTGAGGTGGCACCTGGGGTGTTCAATCAGACTTCAGAGGGGGGCAACGCCAACCTGACCACCCCTCTAGCTGCACCCTTGCAAACAACTCTAGACTTATAGTATTCAAACTACAGCATAACACATTTAAATGATGTCACAGAATTATGAAGCCAGTTGAAGTGCCCGAATGGCAGCTGCTCTCAGTCCCATAGATTCCAATTCAAAATATGTGAACTTCTCTTATTAAGACAATAAATTCTTCACACAAGTCAGGATTGTGTTATGTTGTGTTAGCTAATTTCCTTCTTTCTGTTCAGGAGCTGGTTGTCTTTCTGAAAATAATTCCATGTTTAAGAAGGTGTTATTCCTTTAAGACGTCTATGTTTGGGGGTGTTAGCGAGTTGACTGACATGACTGGCGGCCAGTAGGCGTGAGTGACAGGCCCATCAGGAGAGGCAGGTCAGGAGGTTTATTCACCAGTGATCTTTAGCTGCATGCTATTTTTTACTTTTATTTCCCCATGGCAGCTATTTTAAAATGATTGATCGGTTGAGTAAGAAATGTTTTTTTCCACAGTGTTGCTGTTAGAAAGTCGGGTTCACTGATTATGGCTTGATCTTTGCTGAACTGGGCTCTCAAACAGCAGATTCTGAAATAATTAAAAATTATAAATAAACAAATATTATTTTTCCAGTTCAAATGCTTCATCTTTGGTGAATTGTGCTATCCAACAGCAGATTCTGATATCATTTAAAATAAATAAATATTAATTTTCCAATTTAAATGCCCCTAATGTACATTATAGGTTGATATGGCTGTAAATTTAGTTATATTGTGAATGAATAACCTGCTGGACTTTCTCAGTGCAACGCAGCAAGATGTTAAAAAGCTTAACCAACTAAAATATTCAGTAACAGTGTTAAATATCTGTTAGACATGCCATATGTGTAGCACTTTGCTTTTAGTTGCTGTTTAAGGGAAGATGGAGGAATTAGCAACATGTGATCGTGCCTGGTTAACGCTTGATCCCTTAAAATGAGAACATTAGAATAAATAATGTGCATACACATAACCTTTAATGCAGTGCACAGCTGCTGTTTAGACATTATTCTCAGAAGTACATGAGAAATTAATATCATTATCTTAATGATTTGCTTTTGACTCCATATGTTTGCTAGTTTCAGGCTCTTTCAGCTTGTTGGCTTATTGGAACACTTGCAGAGCTTAGAGCTCACTTGCTGGAAGAAAAACATCGACATTGATCAAACAAAATAAAAAAAACAAACAAACATATTTTTAAGCACTTACATCTTCGTGCACATAGAAAAATCAAGTTTGTTTTTTCAATTTAATCTGAATATAGACTGAATATCACTTGGTTCTGTGTAACTAACGAGTTGCTGTTTAACAGTTAATGAAACCCCAGTTTGACTGTTCAGTGGATCTGGCACCTCATTGATAGGAGTAAACCACAAGAGGACACATACTTATGTACTGTATGAGAACATGAATGGACAAAATATAGAAAACATCTGTCACTGTGTTGCAGTCCAGTTGCTCTTTCAGTTGTAGATACTTGTATGGTGCTAGGATCCTAAAATAAAAGGAAATGAGGACATCAGTGTTTGCAACACCTTTCAATCCATAAGAAGCACGACTATATGACCTAAATAATGTCCCGAATTAAAAGTAAACACTACGAGGTCAACAAGGATACATGATTCAAAATACAGAATTATGGCTTACAAATCTTAATGTTCAGTAAAAGTTCGGGAAGTTACAGGTTTTTCATTTGTTGGTTTTTTTGTTTGCAGAAAAAGCAGCGCAGTTGGTGAGACTAAACGTTGGTATTTGACCTCCTACAAACTGCAGATTTGTACTTTAAAAAAAAAAAAAGATTTACGGAAAGGCAGGTTTATTTGTCGCATAGTGTGTATTGTGTAGTGTATTGTGTTTTTCAAGTACAAGACAACTCAAAGTGCTTTACATGTAATATTAAAAGCAAGATGGATGCAAAGAAAACAAAGAAAAAAGCAACAGCAAAAAAACTTTATTTGACAGTATATATCTCAAGAAAACACACCAAAATGACTCTCTTCTTTTGACCCATCAGTAGTTACACTAGGAGCAGTGGGCAGTCATGTACAGCACTCGGGGAACAGTTAGTGGGTTAAGGGTCTTGCTCAGGGGCCCACAATAGTTTACCTTTGTTGGCAGTCTGGGAACTTGAACCTGGCTCTTCCAGCCCAAAGTCCTCTTATCTAACCACTACAAATAGTACAAGCTAAAACAATTTAAAGGAACACTTTAGTTGAGGTTCAGGCCAGCCGAACATGCATTAAAAAGTGTCATGAAAACTAATTTACCAACACAGAGTATGAATGTAAACGTGGATCTTGAGATAATCTCTAAAACTAAATAGAAAAGTTCTTTATCATTCTGCACTCACAGAAATTCATGTTTCTGAAGAGGAGCTGTGACACACAGGCAGATAAAAAAATAGCTGAACATGAACAATTTCTGATGCACCATAAACGCTGCTTGTCCAAAATAAAAAGTTACCACCTTGATTTCACTGAGAAAATATGTAAAAGCCTCCCATTGGATGATTGTGTGTCAGCTGGTTATTTAACACTAACTGATGCAAAGAGAAGCTTCTCATTTCTTTAACAGCCATGTCAGATGACGCATCCTGTGGTCAGGGAGAAGATGTTAATCTGTTTCAGAAGGGTAAAATTATTGGCATCAAACAAAGAAAACGTATAGAGAGAAACTACTAAAATTGGATTAAAAACTGTTCAATACATTATTAAAAACTAGAAGGATAGTGGAAAACCATTGTCTTCCAGGAAGAAATGTGGTTAGAAAAAAAAACTTAAATTAAGGTAATCAGTGATCACTTAAATGTTTACTTGAATCAGCTCGCGAAAAAAACAGCAGTAGAACTCAGGGCTATGTTTAATAGTGACAGTAAGAACATTTACACACTAAGAATGTGAAGAGAACTCAAGGGATTGAGACTAAACAGGTGTGTAGCCATAAAAAAACTAATAATTAGTGAGGATGATTAAAAAAATAAATAGGCTTCACTTTGTTAGGGACCATAAAGGTTGGACTCTGGAGCAATGGAAAAAAGTCATGTGGTCTGATAAGTCCAGATTTCCCCTGTTCCAGAGTGATGGGAGCATCAGGGTAAGAAGAGAGGAGGATGAAGTCATGCAGCCATCTTGCCTATTTTCCACTGTAGAAGTCTGTGAGGGCTAGTCTACGGTCTGGGGTTGCTGCAGTTGGTCAGGTCTAGGTTCAGCAACATCATGTGTCCAAAGAATGAGGTCAGCTGACTCCTGCTACTGAATGAGCAGGTTATTCCATCTTCCCTGATGACACGACCATATTCCAAGATGACAATGCCAGGATTAATCAGGGTCAGATTTTGAAAAGTGGTTCAGGGAGCAGGAGACATCGTTTTCACACATGGATTGGCCTCCACAGAGTCCAGATAGAAAATCTTTGGGATGTGCTGGATAGGGCTTTGTTCAGCGATCTGACTCTCCCATCATCACTACAAGTCTTGGAGAAAAATGAATGCAACTCTGGATGGAAATAAATGTTGTGACATTGCAGAAGCTCATGGGAAAAAAGCCACAGTGAAAGCTGCCATAATCAAAACTAAAGGTGGTTCAACAAAATAATAGAATAGTGTGTGACTTTTTTTTGGGTTAGACAGTTTGTTACTCAAATGACGGATCATATGTATATATATATATATATATATATATATATATATATATATATATATAAACATATGCACTAAAAACATGAATTCCCAAATAAATATTCTCCATTTTCTCTAACTAAGGCCGCATGACATGCAAGTCTTCCTTTCAACATTTCAAAAGTTTGCTTTGAATCAGTTTGCATCCTCCGAGGGACCAGATTGCAGAATCTACATCGGTAAACTCACCCTGGCTCAGCTGCAGCAGTTACTGTCAGGATAGTGGTGATCATACTGTACTTACAATCTTCACATGGTATTATGCCGTATATATATACAAACAGCAAGTTGGCTCACTTACTACAAGCGCGTCGGCATGATCAAGAAATGTTTAAATGTGGAAAAAGAGATATGTATCCTCTTTAAGTTCTGACCTTTTGAAGAAAATGAATACATATGTAAGAAGTAATAACCAAAGCTGAGTGGAGTAACATCCAGAATACACACTTACATGAATTTCTGCACACACACTCACACACTTACACAAATCACCTCTGGCAAGGCTCGGGGCACTCCCAGAATATTTCCTTTTTGTGCTACAAGATGTCTGTTGTGAAATCTGTGTTTGTGTGCATGTGCTTGATTTTGGTGTTATCCTTTATGAGCCAGGGGTCCCACCTTGACAGGTCTTTGTGTGCCCTGTAGGGAGGGTGGCAGGGCAAGGGCTATTTATAGAGAAGGTACTCCAGAGAGGAGGGGGGGGATTGTCTAATGAGGACAAGCTGTTCGGGGATGGGCAGTGTTGTTTCTGTTACTCTGTGTGTTTGTGTGTCTGTACACAGATCGTTCTGCGTTCATCAATTGAACAACTTCAGATGTGTCTTTGCCCCCCACCTATCCATGGATCTCTGTTAGCTGATGTGGGTCAAAGCAACAGAAGAACTCACATGTTGCATCTCTTTTCTCTCTCACACCGACTCTTACTGCTCTCATTCTTTCATCCTTCACTTTCTTCCTCTGTCATGCAGAGACAAGCAGGGGGAAGGAAGTGAGATTTTTGTGTGATCACATTTGATAAGGTCTTGGGGAGGGCAACATATCTAGCATACAAATTCACATGCACATGCAGGCATGCCATCAGTTCTGGTCGCTGTCACTGGATGAACATGGCACAGATATGGTGTAGGCAATGCGATGAGTTGATTCATGACCTGCATAGAGCACACAAACTGTCTGTTTTGATTTTTAATTACATTAGAGCAAAGATTATATTCTTTTCTCTTCAGTGATCTGACTCCCAGCTACTTAGGAAGCACAAGTCTGTGTTGTTTTATATGCATTTGGTTTTTATTTTGCAGTCTTTGGAAGAGGCGACACAAACGAGGACAGATGGATCATGGCTGACTTCTGCCGTCATCTCTGCAATCTGTCTCTTCTCACTTGCTGTCACTTCCTGCCTACAGCACCAACCTCTCTGATAGTGAATGGTGTTCCTGTGTCATTAAAACTGATGAAATATCCCCCATAATTAACTTTAGCCATTAGAGATGATGCACACAATAACAATATAATTCCAATCAGATTCTGCTCCAGTTGGGCTATTAGGCCAGCCCAAACAAATTTAGGAGATTTGGTTGAAAGCTATGTCATAGATTTTCTCTCAGGCTCCCCCCTCGCTGCTCTGTGATGTGGAGATTTTTGGCTGAGCTGGCAGCTCTGATGCTTAATAAATTCCACACAGGGGAGTTCAGCTGTGGAGAGTGGGCCAAGAAACAATACACTATGAAGCACAAAAGGCATTTCTCTTTGCTTCTCTGGCAGCGTTTGGTCTTTCTCACCTCACAAGCAGGGAACGCATCATGTGGTCTCCTCTGTGAAACTTTGGATGATTGACGTTTTGCTTCCACTCCAGAAAGTGGAGTTCACTATGTTCATCTGTTCTCAGACAAGGGACAGTTCAAGATGTTCTGTTAGGAGGGAAAGTTCTCTGCGATGTGTACATTTGAGAAACCAACCACCACTTAAAGGCATGATGTGAACTTAGTACATCTCAAGCTAACCCTGCTGATAAATGTGTGGGATAAATAATGGATAACTCAGTCTGACACTTTAAATCAACTATTTTACTGACACATTTAATAACCACACTCACTGCATTAATAATAATATGCTAATGCTAGCCAGCTGACTAATACTTAACCGTAGTCTTTTAATAAAAATTCTTTTGGTCTGTTTTGAGCTAGTAAGTTTGGTTTTCTCATTGCTCAGAAGGAACCATCAAATTCACATACCATAGCATCTCAGCCATGATATCAAAGCCAGGCTTTACTCTGTTTTAAGTTCAAGATTTATTTTGCGTCAGTAAAATGTTATTTAAAGAAAAACGGTTAAACTAAATTCAAGTTTGATACTGTTATTGAATTTATTAATCTTGACCCCCAGACTGGCAACAAATGCAATTAATATTATGCAAACTTACATTTTTCATTTAACTTTTAAAAGCACAAACAAAACAATGTATCTTTATGTAAAAGTAAAGGTATGAAGTGTACAAACCTTGTTATCAAGTACTTAGTTTCAGATGCAGATTCAGAAAACTTTATCCCATATGGGAAATTTATTTGCACCTTACCACAGACTCTAGTCGATATTCAAAGTGCAATGTGTCCGACATATTAGTACAAGGTACCCATGAGCTCGTTGGAAGACACGACAAACGAATACGTTAAATAATCAACAATAAATATATATACAGGTACTTTCAGGCCAAGAATATAGCTGCTTTTTAACCTTGTGCTCCGGTTGGAAACCAGCTCTGTTCTGAGCGTGATAGTTCACATACTTGCTTGTGCACTGCACTTGTTGCTGTAGGATTCCACTAGGGGGCGCTTTACTCAGACTGGATAGAGTTGCTGAATTTGTATTGTGTAAATAAAACGATAAACATGGTAGCAATAGAGGAGGTTACTGCTGAAAAGGAATGCAGCAGTTATCATAGATAGCATGTAAGGCCCCTAAACTAAGCACATCATGTCTTGTCTTAAAAGGTTTCCATAATTTTCCATTTGACCCATTTACTTTACATCTGGTCAAATTGGTCCCAACAGTGCCCCTATTGCTTATTTTCATACCGCCACCTGCAAACACGTAGCATCAGTTTCTGAGGACATGTACAAACAACTCTTCAAACAGACATAAAATACCCGAGTCCGCCAAAACTAAGTATATTTTCTGCCCTAGGATATACTATACTATCCTAAGGCGTCTTTACGTGCAGTCTTTTCTTACTCCCTGCTTTTTGCAGATTTAAAGCTTCATTTAGGCATCATGCATGTTCACGTTCTCATGTTCATTATGTTGCAAGCAAACAAGCCCAAATACACATCCAGAGCAATGAAATCTACAAATTGTAAAATATACTGAAAAACACAACAAAAAACCCATAGCAGTTTCATAATATAGAGCAGAGATGTCAAACTCTTGTCATGGAGAACCACTGTCCTGCATGTTTTAGATGTTTCCCTGCTTCAAGTCCCCGGATTTTCAAAATAAATGGATCCAAGAGTTTGTTGTCAAGTTCTGCACACTGACCCAATGATTTACATCTAAAACCTGCAGGACAGCAACCCTTGAGGATTGCAGTTGGACAACACTGATATAGACTCAAAAACTGCCCAGTACCTCTGCTACGTCCCTCTGCAGATCTCCACTGTGATGCAGCTCCTGTTGCACTGATGTCCAAACTCGCCACTCTTAACTAGGCTAAGGACTTAGCCTCTGCCCCTTTGACAAAATTTCTGGTCTGAATCCTGTCTTTCAAAAGCTTTTCTTCATTCTGTTGGATTTTCTAATTCTGTCACTTTGCTCCTTCCTGCTAATGTTCAAGGTTAGGAGTTAAATTACACGGTAAGGATTAGTGGTTCCTGAAAAAATGGTTGTCATTCACATTGTGAAAGTGGTTTATGACGTATGTCGGGACAGATGTTTATATTTTATATTTTCTGGTGAGACTAGAGCTGCCCCAAGTGTTAAAGAAGTACATCAGAAAAGAGTCCTGTAACAGATGGTTTGAACCCCACATTGCCCTGATTACAACAGCCAGTGTAGGATTACATGAAGAGACAAAACCAACTGAAACAGCATAACTCAACAGGAAAACTGGGGCTAGATTTCTAAGATGCTCAGAGCAACCACTGATAAACAGAAGATGTTTTTGGCATTATTCTTTTAATTTCCCGTTACTGCCTGAAACTTTTGCCCTGTAGTGTGTGATAAGATTGTGCTAGCTTGACCCTAGCTCACAGGATGCCATTCTCAAGGCAAAGGGGCAAACAACTGCTTATATTTTAGATTATTTAAAGTGTTAAGAGCTGCTCCTATGACAGGAGGGGATCTGGGCTGCTCTTCCCTACATTGCACATTTTTTTCTGATTTCTTGGACTGAATGTAGTTTGTCACTGCAGCTACATGAGATGTTGTATTAATAGGAATATAGGTTGCCTTTGGGAGATGCTAACTAGATGAACATTCAACGTGTTGGGTTTCTCTTAGCTATGAAAGATATTTACATGACGTAGACATAAATGATTGACTACTGTAGGATGATTGTAACTTTATCAGCACTGTAATAACTCCTATCTTAGACATCAGAAGCAGATTTTACATATTAATTCTAATAGCGACACGACATCGCTTGCAAAAATGATTATAATACATAGCACCTGTTAAATATACTGTACACTGAATGACCAAAACTAAACCAAAGATAGTAGACACCTGCTGCTTTGGTTTGATCTCTGGTCTCACACAGGAACTGAATACTTCAAACTGGCTGCATATTGAGAGTCTAAGGATGCAATTTGTTCTGCGCAATCTCTTCTAACCAAATGACACATAATAATGCTTAGATAGATACCAAAGTAAATCCTCTTTTTCATGCACTGAAAAACAACTTTCATCTCCAAAATCTTTGTTTGCTCACAGAGCAGCATCCCGTATATGTGTCATGTACAATCATCTATGCACAGGTTCAAAGCGAAACCCTGTGTTCCCCGTCGTAACACTTCTTTCTGATTGGATGTTGACAAATCAAACTGTAATTGTCATTAGTTGGATTGGCCAAAATTCCTGGAAACTATCTGTTAAGACATGAAAAACTGGTGACTTCATTTTCCTTTAATGTCATTGAGAAAAAACTGGTTTAAGAACATTTGGAGAAATACTCATTAAACTGTAAACTGTGTTTTGGTGCTTAAAACTGACCAATCAAGGACATGTTTAAGAATATAAAAACGTTGCTTCCATTTAGAGTGAAACCATTAAAGCTGATTATGCTTAAGGACTTTGTGAATAACAAGGCTTGCACATACAGTAGTAGCTAACTTAATATGTTACACACAATCTCTTCTCATCTGTAATCTTCTTTTCTCCAAACTGACGCAGTCTTCCAGTTTCAGTGTTTGTGTAATATATGTAATAATGCCGCTTCTACCCGGGTGCAGAGTGTACATCCTGGTCTTGTCCTTGGTGTGTTTGAGTACAATTTTGCTTGTTCGAGCATAGATCTTTTTTCATTTTCTGGTGAGGTTTGGCTGCGCAGAAAGAACCAGGATCCTTTCTTTTCTTTTGTGATGCAGGTATAAAACATGATTCTCAAAAGTATGTCAGATTCATTCAATTCAAACATCATTTCTTTGTGACTAATTTTTTACCCTTCATACGTTGACTGAAATCTACCAGTAGTACCCTTGAACTGTACACTCATCATCGTTACAGAAGCTCCCTAAGTGCCAAGTATAGTTTTCCCAAGTATAGTTCCTTTCCCAAAGCTCAGTGTCTCTGTTGCTCTCTACTTTCTCATACCTGCCCTACTTTCACACCGCTCTCACAAGTTAAGAGTCCCTCGTGCTTCTACCGCCTCTCTACCTCACCTTCTTCCACTGTGCCTTTAACGTACACGCTGACTTTAGGCCTCAGTTTTACCCTAAACCAGAAATATACTGTACATACACACAGCTCATTTGTATGTGCAAGGTTTTTTCCTGACATCTACCAGAGTGAGTCCATTTTGTTGCACTGCACAGTACAATGTGTAGCTGTACAATAATACAGGACACATACTGGCGGTTTCTTTTAAAGTATGAAATCACACATATACCAACACACATGAGTGGCTTGGGCTCTCTGATAGACTGCAGTGCACAAACCTTTTTGAAATATTAATATCACTCCTAGCATGTTATGCAAAACAGTTTTTTTAGCATGTACAACCACTGTTTTAAATTGATGGAAAACAGAGCCTTAAACTTGGCAGCTTCAGGTGTTCTGGGATGTCTCAGGGTGCTCTCAAGGTGTGTAAAAGTGTCACGGGTGCAGTAGCAGTGTTTAGCCAACACGAACTGTGCTGCTCCTCATTTAGCTCGGGCTGGACGCTGCCAATTTGTTTGGTGCAGGGGTGTCAAACTCATTTTGGTTTATGTGCCACATCCAGCTCCATTAGATGTCAAATGGACCGGATCAGTAAAATAACAGCAAAATAACCTCAAGAAAAACAATCTAAATGTTCCCTTTGTTGTAGTTCAAAGAAGTACAAAGATATTATCAAGATGTTTACACTTAATAACCAATACTTTTGGAAAACACATTATGGACAACACACACACACACACATACATACATATATAATAAAAAAAAAATATATATTTATAACTTGGTAAAAAGTTTTTAAACTTTTAAATTAGATTTTTTTAATTCATTTTATAAATGTTCATAAATTTTATACATTTTTTTAAAACCTTAATGCATAAACTTGTTATATTTTTACTTTATATTATTGCTTATTCTATATTTCTGTTTTTATTCATTTTTATACAGTTTATTTACATATTTTCTTTATTTTACTAATTTACATATTTACATTTGCATTACAACTTATAAATCACAATAGATTTACAAAATAACTAAACATTTAATCCCAGATATCTGGAACTAGAAAAAAACCAAACTGTGTTTAATATTATGATCAGAGAGACGGTTCCCCCAGAGTTATGACAGAAAATGGGCGTAACAGGGGTTAGGGTTAGGCATAACATGGACAGTAGAAGAAAAGGATGCCCTGCAGAAAAAGTTTGGGAACCTCTGGTTTTAGAGTAACTTTTCCAGAGAAGTTATTCCAAATGTGCATATGTGTGCATTTCCACATCTGTGTAGTAATCCAGACCACCTGAACTGAATCACTGACTTAATACAAACTAAAATCATCTCTAATAAGTACGAAAGATATAACAAGTTATCCTTTTGTCTTTTTAATGCTTTATATTAAAAAATGCAACCTCACATGGACAAATTAGGAATTATAGTAAATTATATTTTTAACATTATAGTTGACATCTTCTATGTATATTTTACATTTTCTGGTGAGACTAGAGCTGCCCGAGTCCATCAGAAATGAGTCCTGTAACACATGGTCTGAACCCCCAGATAGCTGTAGTAGAAACAAAAACGTATCATGTTGATTTGTGACAAAGTCTTTTTGAAAAGATTGACTCTACATTACAGCAACAGGAAGAGCAAGAAGCAGCATTAAATATGAGTGAAAAAAACAGAAGAGGAAGAGAGTAGAGACAACAGAAGAGAGTGAAAAACTGAGAGACAAAATGTGTGTGTGTTGAGGGAGAGCCAGGCCTAGTTTTTGGTGTGTGATCTAGGCCATTATCTGTGTTAGCACTGGTGGGGCTCCAACAGGCTCTGTGGATCCTGCATAACAATACCTTTTATGAGCCTGGATGTGTGTGTGTGTTGCCACTGCTCATACACATGTGATCATGCGTGTTAATGCAATTGTGCCATACGTGTTGTACGCATGCGCCTCTGCTTATTTTTTTTTTTTGTTACCCCTGTTTGTTGCTTTTTGACAAAAAACTTGTGTGGAAGTGTGTGTGTTTTGCATGTGTGTACGTGCTTCCTCACGTGCAGCTGTGCACTCTTGCTGTATCACCCTCGTCGTGAGTACACCCCCCTCTCCAGCAGGGCCCTGGGGGCCTTCATTATGTAAGAAAGACATTACTGCAAAACAGAGGCATAGAGGCAGAGAGACATTACTGCAGAACAGAGGCAGGCAGCGCTGATAACTCTGGCAGCCCCTGCCTAAATACAACACGCACAGACCTCAATAACATGCACTCACACACACACACATGCACAGGAAGCCTGAGGTGTGATTAGGATAATGGTAAAGACCGAGGGGTTTCAGATGATTGTGAGCGAGCTTGTTGAATACAGCAAACATCAATAAATCTTGTTCTGCATGATGATAAATATGTTTTCCTTTTTTTCCTGCATCAACTCCTCACATTTCTCTGACTCCCCAACTCATCCTCATCTATATCCATTAACCCATTCCTACACTCCTTTCCCTTATCCAAACTATATCTTAAATCGAACCTCCTCATTTTCCTTCATCATTAACTTCAGCGGTCCCCTTCCCCCTGGCCCACCGGCTGACCATGAAGGAGGTGTTTGATGCAGAGGGTCGGCCGCGGGTGGACCTGCTCAAAGCTCACCTCACAAAGGAGGGCCGGCTGGAGGAGGCCGTGGCCCTGCGCATCATCGATGAGGGCGCCGCCATCCTGCGTCAGGAACGAACTATGTTGGATATTGAGGCGCCAGTCACGGGTAAGGTGTTGCAATAAAGTATTGAGTAAGTCGGCCTTTGAATAAGTAAGTAGATTATAGATGATAAAGAAAAGAAGATAAATTAACTCTAATATTGGATGGACACTCACATGTCTGTATGGCAAAGATGAAGCCTCCTTAGTTTAACGACATGTTTTACGAGACGGGTAGCTACTTGTTCCTGTTAAAAAACAAACAAAAACAATAGTAAAAAAAAATTATATATGTAAATATATATCTACCTATATATATATAGATATATATATATGTATATATATATATTAAAAGGTAAATTTTTGCTCAAAATATTCAATTTACTGCTTTAATCATATCTTCTCTTACAACAATGTGCCCACAAGATGCACAAGAAATCTAATCATTACCAAATTTATGGAATTATCAGCGTAATAATATACTTTATCTGATAATGAGAAATCAGATTAACATACTACCCAAGTACCCAAGTTTCTCCACAATACTCCAATGTTTTTGTGCATGTAGACCCATATATCTGATTTATTTTGTTTTTACATCTGCCCCCGCATAAAAAAACTGCATTGAAAACAAAAGAAAAACTCGATGGAGTGCATCAGGAAGTCGGAGTATTAACGAAGTAAAACAGTCACGTGTAGTCTATTTAGCAGCTTATTAGCTACCACTTTAGCAGCTAATGCTAAGAACCTCTAACTGGAAGTTATGTCTCTACACACACATAGAAAATGTAAACAAGGATTTTTTTGAATATCACATTTTAATGGTGCATGTAAACTCGCGATATCAGATTATTGTAAAATTCTGATTATTGTAATAATCTGATTTCTCCCTGTTATTGGATTTTGATGGTCATGTAAACATGCTCACTGTTAATTGTTTAATTGAGAAGAAAAATTATTCTTGTTTAGAAGATTTTTTCAGATCGGTAAATAGCTCTGCCCAGATGATGTGTCGTAAACCAGTTGCAAGAACTCCAGCAACCAGGGCTGCAAGCAAAAAGAAAAAATTATTCTTTTCCTTCAGCCTTGAGAGAGATAATGTACATATGTATAATATATACAGGCCTTGATGTTTGATATGTAATTTTTTTGCCGTTGGGTTTGTATGAATTACATTCAGTTGTTTTCTGTTTTTATTAACATTTAACAAAGTGTTAAAATCTTCAAACCCTCAAAAAACTTTCTTTTTGTTTTTGCTTATAGTTATTTAGTAAATTAGGCCAGTTACGAGCAGATTTACATTTGAACAGAACAATGCTAACTTTCCTGTGTCCAGAAGTTAGCTAGGCTAGGCTAGCTAGCTAAAAGGTTCTGCTTTCATATTCATTTCCTTACTGACATGACAGCAAATTAATCCCCTTATCAAACTCTCTGTAAGAAAGTGAATAATTTGATAACACAAAATGTCACGTTATTTATTACTCCCACTGAGGCAGTCCAAACAAACAAACAAACAAAAACATTTTAGCATTGAAATGTGTCTTTAACAGTGAGCACACAGATAGCAGCAAATAGAGATGGAACGCTTGAGCTGTAGAGAAATAGATCAGTACTTGAGAATTAATCGGAATCTATTAATCTAATATTAATTTATCATATTTATCTGCCACCCTTTTTAAACGTTATGTTGCACTTCCATCTGGCTTTCATTACCCTCACAATATCAGGAGCTGACTTTGGAAATATCTGGATGTATTTCCCTCCCTGGGAAATTATATGAACGTAGAAGGGAAGAGAGGGGGAGACTAAGATCAATGGAGAAAAAAATAGAAAACAGTTTTTTGAACATTGGCAAAGAAGACAAACAGGCAGCCAGGCTCAGACACTTGCTTGGTTAATGTACCTATGGGTACGTTTGTGTGTGTGTGTTTATGCAAATGCGAGGGGTGAGATAATTCTGTGTGGGTTGTTGCGCCCATGCAGTGTGGGAACATCGCTCAGCTTTCATAGGTACAGATCCCCGGGGATGAGGACAGATAGATGGGCAGATGGAGAGACAGTTGATCAAAGCAGCTTAGTGCAGAGGTTCTCAAACCTGCGCACTCCCAATGAGCAACATATTGATCTTCGTTGCTGGGTTTCTCTATTTCTACAGATTTTGACCCAGAAACATGCACTTAAGAAAGCACTAAGGAATATAAAGTCTCAGTAAGCTGCAACAGGAAACCATATACTTAGAACTTCCACTTATAAAACTGTTGCAAAATAGTGCAGTGTCTCATAAAGTGATTTAGATACTAAACGTTTAGCACTTTGATTTGGTCTCTTTCAACATGAAACATCAGAAATGACAGAATTTTTGGATGTCACTTGAAGACTTCTAGGAGAATACTGAGACAGGTTTGACAAGGCAGTCAGATATGGCTCAGTTTCACTTGTACCATTTTGCATTCTCTATTCCCAGTTCAAATGAAAGTAAAACCTTGTAAGGAGAAACTAAAACAGACATTAACATGGCAAAAAAGATGGAGAGAGAGACGCGGTCGGCCAGACAGATGCAAAAGGGCCATCGTAAAATGGCTGCAGACGGAACTAACATCAAGTAAAAGGAGAGACCAGACAGATGGAGAGGGAGGTGGATGGAGAGATGGAGGCTGGCAGATCATAGAGACAGACTGTCCTGAAATCTTAAAAAAATGTAGAGTTCAGAATGCGCAGCCTTGTTCTGAAACTATGTGGAAGCAAATCTTAGTTTCAGATTAATTTTCTTTTTTTCTTCTTCTATATGCAATAATTGAATTTCCCTTTATCTTTTGACACTACTGATTTACTTACCTTTTGTTCCTCTGCCACCTTTTATATTCTTAATATTATCATGGTCATCATCATTTTTTCAGTCAGATGTAAAGACTTGACATGCATTTGGTTTTCTATAGCAAATTAAGATGAAATTTAAAAAAAAGGTTTCCTGTCACAGCACTTAATGATAACCTAATCCTAACCACAATCTTTTGTTTACTTAATTGACTGGTTTATTCATTCTCTAAATACATAGCATAGCAGTTTCTGTCCGTTAAACTTATTTTTTTATGCTTATGTGTTTTTTATTGTTTGCTATTGTTTTATAATTTGTCAGAGCTAGTTGGCTTGTAGTTTCTAATATTTCATATGCCCACAACTTATCAGGGACATGAGAAGAAAATTGGCCCGTAAGTCTGGCATATAAACATGGCAGACTGAACAGGTTGTGTTAATTAAGCACAAATTCAAAACCAGCATGACTGCAGTTGATGTTTAAGTAAATATCAATCATATCAAGGACAGGTAAATATGAAGGACCTGTCCTTGCGTGGTTTAGGTCCTACCTCACAGGAAGATCCTTCAAAGTATCTTGGCGAGGGGGAGTGTCTA
>JBAMHW010000007.1:31645393-31659390 GCA_037177495.1 Rhadinocentrus ornatus | reverse complement strand
ATGTCGCACCCTGTTTGAATTCTTGCTTGTGTTGTTCTTATTCTCAGATGTAAGTCGCTTTGGATAAAAGCGTCTGCAAAATGACTGTAGAATGTCTTGTTAAAATAGAAAAATAATCTGACGAGTTTTCCAGAGTATATAACCAGAAGATGTTACAACTACTCAAAAAAGCTTTCAAAAAGTCACACATAAGGCTAACTGACTATAATAAATGGAAAAGGTTTTTTTCTAGTCTTTTTTAAAATGATAATATTTAAACAGAGCCTTTTAAATGACTGGCATATATCTTTTCCAGACACCTTTTAAACACTTCTGCTCTGTTTTTTCTCCATCAGACAGATGAGTGATGTTTCTAGATCAGCAAACAGGACAGATATACCTCTGCAGATGCAATTCAGGCCATATGGAGCCACTGAAGCAAAGATATTCTCTTATTTGTCTTCTCAATTGTTAAAATATGGAAGCTAAAAATTTTAGCTTCTTTATCAAACCAACTGCTGTTGTGTGCTATTTTCACAGTGTGTGGAGATATTCACGGCCAGTTCTTCGACCTGATGAAGCTGTTTGAGGTTGGAGGGTCTCCTGCTAACACGCGCTACCTCTTCCTAGGAGACTATGTGGACAGGGGCTACTTCAGTATTGAGGTGAGGAAGGGTATGTTATTCAGCTCTGTGCACACTTTGTGCCATATATTTGGCTATATCTCATTTTAATGCATTCATTCAGAAAAGCTTTATTCCCACTGTATTGTATGTGCAATGAGTGTACAACTTAAACAGTGTCAATGGTGTACAATCCCAGAGGTCTGATATGCACTATCTTGGGGCAAGGTTTACATCACCACTGAGGTACACAGTTGCAGCACTGTGCTGAATGTAATCTAGTATAACTTTACAAAAGGTACTCGATAAAAGCAGACAGAACACGAGGTGTATCTGACACACCTAATCCTAATTATATACTAATATGCTGCATACAGAAATGTGTAGACATTATGCCGTTTTGCCATTTGATTAATCAGAACAGATGCAAATCAGCAGTATAACTTGATTGCTTATTGAGTAACTATGACTTGTGGATGTGAAGAGAGTTTGGAGCAGATGGAGCAATATTTAGGCCACGTTCCTAATGCTTTTCAAGGAGACATAAGCCGGGAACTTATTGTGGAGCAGCGATGACATTATGAAATTGTGAAAACACCCTCTGAGTCATTTGTAGGGTTGACTAAATGATGAGTGAAAACATATTGGGTGACAAAGATGTTATATCAACAGCTGTTTTCAACTAATTTCATTAGCTTAGTCTTCTTGTTAAAAAGCTGTTTGCGTATACCTTTAGAGGTAGGTAAGGATTAGTTTGCCTCCAGCTCTGTTAATTACAGTTGCTAGTTTCAATTCAGTTTTGAAAAAGACTCAAACTCTGCCTAATAAAACTATTAGCAATGATCCAATGATGTTACATTTATATTAGCAAAAGCCATAGTACTTTCTTTACAGTTATTCATCAATAATGATGTCCTCAAGGATCAGTTGCTTTCAATGTGCTTTTCCTGAAAACTGAAGCTATAGAAAAAAGCTAGCTTAGCTTAGCAAAAAAAAAAAAAGCTACTACCACTCATCACAACTCCAGAAGTTACAACTGTTGTACTTGTTAAAAACATAAAAAATGCTTAAAAATTAAATATAGTTATGTGGTTAAATTTATGTGTGCATATTCTGATACAGCTAACCATTAGCAATGATGTCTTCAAGAAAAGTTACTTTCACTGCATTTTCTTTGAAAACTGAAGCTACAAAAAGGGTTAGCTTAGCTTATCAGAATAACAAAGAGCAGTTGGTGACTGCTAGCTTGATTCTGTTTGAATGCAAAACTAAAAATGTCATCAGTTTATCTAAAATGCTTGTTCCTAAACCCTTTCAAATGGTAAGCCAGTCTTTTAAATTAAACAATTATTTCCTGAGTACAATTTTTTGCTTCCAGAATAAAATTTACAAGACCGTTTTCATTTTGAATTGGAAACAGAATCAGTATGATGCATCTATGCAACTGCTGAGCTGCTTATCTTTAATCTCTTTCTCTTGTTTTCTTGTCCCTGATGGCCATTTAGTGTGTGTTGTACCTTTGGTCACTAAAAATCCTCTACCCAAAGACACTCTTTCTTCTACGGGGAAACCATGAATGTAGACATCTGACAGAATATTTCACCTTCAAACAAGAATGTAAGTTGTGTCTTTTTTCTTCCTCCTAAAATTTTGTCCTCTTTGCATTCTGCTTTGTGCCAGCCCTTTACATCCTATATTCTCTGTGTGCATATATTGTATAAATACATAATATTAAAACATAAGTAAAAACAAATATAAAAACATATGTCAATACTGTGTTAATACAGCCAAATTTTAGATTTTTAACATAATTGTTGCAAAAACACCAAAAAACTGATTAAGAATTAAACACATAAGTTAAAAATGCATGTTTGCATTTGTGTGTGCACATTGCATTTAATTTAGATTTACATTTACTTCTTTAAAAGCTGAAGGCACAAGATTTAAGAATCCTTATTTAAAACATTTCCAGAGTAGTTCCTACATATCTAAAAACAAAAATCATGAATTTGTCTGTGCATGTCCTCAATCCCTAATAAAAATTATATAATTATTTTATCTCAGGGAAAAATTTTAAATGTCACTAATGTGACTTTTTGAGGCCACAACGTCGCCCAGAAAATGTGGTTCAAAGTTGTTGCAACAGGTAGAAGTGTGCATAACAAGTCAATGTAAAATTGTATTTCTTACTCAAAATCCTTACAAGCATAAGTGACAATGATGACCTAAACATAACAATTAGCATAACTCACATTCTCCTAGCTTGACAATTAAATATGTCCGTACATTGAAAGTAAAGCTGTATTAGTATCATGTACAAAGCAAATTAGCCTTGCAGGTATCCAATCCGAACATTTTCCTGTTGTGCTTTAGTTTAAAAAAAAAAAAAAAAGATAAAACTATTACTGTGTCCTCCAAACATTTTCCATCCTGTATATTGCTTCTTACTACACACCCATGCACATAAATGTGAATAAAATGAATTGACTAAACAGTCAGTAGTTAAAGATTAAGTTTCTTTTTATCAGTTAATCAATGCATTTGCTCTTCGCTTCATTATGTTAAGTCTTTTCAGAATGATCTCTTCCCTTCCTCCCCCTCACATCCTTCCTCTCCTTCCTTTCCTACACCTTCTCCTTCCTTTCCCACACTGCCAGCTTTGTCTCTTCTTTCATCTACCCTCAATCCTTTCCTTCTTCCCTACCCCAGCGTCCTCCACCAATGAGCTTCAGCGTCCTGTCCAAGAGTGGTTGATTAGCAGCAAATTAATTTGGCTCTTAATGATTGGCTCAGGGACTTACTCTTCTGTGTCTGATTGGCCAAGGGACGAGGAAGCTAATTTCCCCTGATGCTCATGGCGAATAGTGACTGCCCTCAATTACCATCTGCTGTGTTTGTGTGTGTGTGTGAGCGTATATAACAAGTGTGTGCAAGTGCATGTTCGGTGACTGCATGCATGTGCAAGTGTCTTCATAAATGTTTGAGTGTGTAGAAGGAGCTGACAACTGGTGGACTGGCAATAATGAGCTCTTGCTCTACACGAGGCAGATGGAGAGGTTGACAAACACACTCCTCGCTCACACACAGAAATGCTGGCCACTGTATACCGGTGCTCCACAATACTGGCGTTTTCATGTCCTCACACTCTCCCTTCTCATCCCCCATCTCTCTTCCCTCATCCTCCATCATCTCCTCTCCTTCCTCTCTTAACCTCTCTTCCTTCTCCTGTCTCCTCCCATTGGACTCTCTTTTCTTTCTCTGTATAAAATTATCTTTCTTTTTTTCTCGACTCCCTCCTCCCTTACGCTCGTGTCTAAAATCCACCCTCATCTCCTCTTCCTCTTTTTCTGTATCTCTCCAATCTTTTTTCAGCTATTTTAATCCTGCGATGTAGTTTAGTGTCAGATGTATTGTTTTTGTGAAATGTATTTTAAAAGATGCTGTGTGTTGTTGGCTTCCATCGTTGATACCGGTGGTAAATTAAAGATGTGTTTCATAAACAACTTAGTGTGACACCCTTTTATTTTTCACTGGAGAGATAATTTGAGTCCTTACCTCCATATGTGTTCGACAGTCATATAAAATGTACTGTAAGAAGGAAAATCTTTATTACAAAAAAATCTAAATTCAGCGATGACCTCATGATTTGATAGCATCATGAAAACATCTTGCATAGTAACCCTTAACGGTCCACTATATCCCCGGTCTAAAGCTTAAGACTTGAGAGAATGGTGTGCAGATGAGAAAAGGTTTTGTCACTGTTCATCAGTGTGTTATTTATACAAAGTTCTGTTAGTAATAAATTCTCTTGTCTTGTTCTGGTCGGCCTTTATGCTGCCATATCTATTGATACATTCATTTTACATCATTGTAGCCTCATAATCTGACAACTGAGGCTGACCTAAAAAATAATGTCTTGAATGAACCTATAAATGTTAATGAGTGGTGCCTTTCCTCACCCCTCAGTGGGAAAGGATCTGGCTTTCGCTGGCGCCCACTCTGTGATTTTAGAGGGTAAGCTCAGCTAGCCGGGGGATTTGGTCAATGACAGTATTCACTGCCGGGGGGGATGTTTTTTTCCCTTTGTGATGTCACAAGGGGAAAGATCTGAGATTCACCCGTTTGAGCACACATTTGCTAAAAAGTAGAGCAAGGAAGTGAGAGAGGAGACAGAATTTTCTCATTCTTGGGCCTCATTGACAGGTTTTGAGGACACATAAGACTATTAGAAAACCTTCAGAAACGGAATTTTGCATGATATTGGACCTTTAAAAAGACCCGGTAGACCAAAAATACCCCAAAATGGCTTGGAGTGTTAAAACGTTAATGCTTTCACACCCAAGTGAACAAAATAATGTTTTTAGTGGAACTGTAAAGTCTGTTTGAGGTCTGTCCGCAGCGTTCCTTGTTGCAGTGTGTTTGTGTGCGATATGTGCTTATCTCAGAGACACGGACTGGCTGAGGCTTTTCTGTTGCCCGAAGTCTTGTAATGTCTCTCCATTCCTCCCACCTCCAGGTAAGATCAAGTACTCAGAACAGGTTTATGACTCCTGCATGGAGGCGTTTGATTGCCTTCCCCTGGCAGCCCTGATGAACCAGCAGTTCCTGTGTGTGCATGGGGGGCTTTCACCAGAAATTCACACGTTGGACGACATCAAGAAGGTACGGGAACCACACACATACACTGTTTAAAGACAATAATATTAATCTTGTCCACAAACAAGGTAAAAGCTGAGTGAAGACTGAAATGGCATTATTTTCTATGGTAAACTAACTTAGGGCACGTTCAAGCTGGTACTTTTTGGTCTGCTTTAGGCGAACCCTGATCCGTTGCCACTGATAATCTGGTACGTTTGGAGCAGTGTAAAACTTATTTTCACTCTGGTGTGGACCAAAGAAGCAAACCCTGGTCCACTTGACAACTCAGTCCACTTACAGATGAACTCTGGTCTGGTCCGCTAACAGTGTGACAGCAAACGGACCACCCGGCAGACCAAGGAGAGGATGCGATGTAGCACAACATCTCATTACTGGCTGCCTCTTTTCTGAATTTCCCATCTAAAATTTAGCTGGTATAAAACTCTGAAAGAACACTGTCACTGTGTTGCTTTGCGTAAGTTGTCATATGATTTTACATAATGTAATATAAGACATGTGCAATAAAGTTGTGTCAGTTTTGGGAGCATTCGAATGAAGACTTGTAGAGAGATTGATCTTAAGTGGTGGTGCCCTGATGGACTAACTTGATCGCAGGTAGCAAAGGCAAATTTCGTTTTAGTCTAATTTCTGAAAGCATTCAGCTGTCTACAATATACTGTGTGTTTTTATGTTTAAAGTTGAAATGTCAAGATTTGGTACTCGTCATCAGCAAATCAGTTACTAAGAAATTTTATTGACTGAAATACCCAAGATAGTACCAGCTGTGGTGGCATGCTCAGTAATTCATATTGTGTCCTCTACGTTGAAGTCAGAGACATAAATTACTAATTTAGTATTTAGACTAGCAGTTGACTTTCATTGAGAGTACAGGCTGTAAGTGAGCAGTTAGTCCAAGTCAAATCTGTTCATTCCTACTGTAAAATTAATTGAATTTAAAGAACAGGGTGAAGGAGGAGTAATGTAACTGGATAGGTATAAGAATAAAGGTCTTTCTGTGTAAGTAAAAGGACAATATAGCCAGTAGTTTTAAACTGTGTTCTTTAACCAACAACCTTTGTTGACGCAGTAGTATGTCCTGTATTACCCTCAGATCAGTGCCAGTCTTGTGAATCAGTTCATTCTCTCTTTGGGTGTATTTATCCTCAGGCATTTGTCCTCAGAACAGAAAAAAGTGGCACTACAGACTCATAAAACCTCTACAGCAGGTTGATATGCTACAGCAGGAATAATGGCCGACTGGCGATTTTCCAGGTTGAGGCTCAGTTTGCTTCCAGGTATTTTTACTCTGGAGCTAACAACTCCTCCTCTGTGTTTGAAAGATGAAGGTCAGGATCTTTTGAACTCCACCACTACCTCTTTTCCTTTTTGCTGATGTTGAGCTATCAGTGGTTTAACTCAGACCGATTCACAACCTTACTTGTGTCACACCCACCATAAAAACAGGCCTTCAAAGGCACAAAATGAAAGTACTTCAACCTGCTTTTTATGTTTACATTAAAAAGTCTTAGCAAATGTTGGGTATTAAGCATTCACATGACACCCATCAACCCATTAAAATCACACCTGGGAGCAGCTATATACACGCAACGACTGATAAATGTGCAATCTAACTGCGCACACACTAAAATTTAATTCATGAAACAAAAGAAAATAGAAGAAATGAAGAAAACCTGGCTGAATGTATACAGCTCACAGCACTATAAAATACGTTAACACACATGAACACACACTTCCTCATCTAATGGCAGTGTTTCCATGGTGAATCTACTGGTGTGACATCTTCTCCCTCCTGTGTGGTGAGGGTTGCTATGGAGATGCTCTGCTCTGACAGTATGTGTTTGTGTGAGTTTATTTGCGTGTGTGTTTTGTGCCTTCTTTCCAATCTGATTTGTACTATATGTGCTTATTATGGGTTTGTTTGTGGTTTATGTGACTAAAAAGGAAAAAGGGTGTATATTGCACATAAACATGCTTCATCTTTCTGCAGTTTTTTTTTATTTATCTTTATTTTTTTGCATTCTTTGAAGCATTTGCATTTCCATAAGCTTGTGTTTCTGTGGGTGTGTGCTTGTTGCATGTCCTAGTTGGACCGGTTCAAGGAGCCCCCGGCGTTTGGGCCCATGTGTGACCTGCTGTGGGCCGACCCCCTGGAAGACTTTGGCAATGAAAAGACCCAGGAGTACTTTGGCCACAATACAGTCAGAGGATGCTCCTATTTCTACAGGTACAGAAATAAATTAAATTACTTCTTAATATGTTAAAAAAAGAAGAAAAATTACTTTTTATTTTAGAACTAAAATCCACATTAACCCTTAAAACGCCACTGATGCCTCAGACCTCTGTCACTTACATTGTCAACAATTTCTCAGGAACGGTTGTGTGTAACTCTGTGGGGTGAATTGTGATGGATAGCTTACCCTTTAGATGATCTACAGATGTTTTCCATGCCTTTATATTCCATCCCGGAGGTTTACAATCCAGTGGCAAATTGTAGTGTTTATTGTGAGACTCTATAAGCTAAATCCACAATGTGTGGTCTATAGTAGCATGATTAATTATCACATTATTGTAATAGGAAAAGATGGCTAACACTGCTATGTAGCTAAATGACCTCTATTTCGACCAGGACATTATGTTGAAGCCACTTCTTGTCAAACTTTGCTCCAATGAGACAGTTGAAATTGACAGTAATGTCCAATCAGGCGCAGCCAATGATCAATAAGCGACAAGAAAGTTATACATGTGTCTAAAAAAATAAAAATAAAAAGGCTGAAATAAAGCCAAGAAGACTTTTTGTGACATCAAAAATGAACAGAGTTGTAGTTTGTATTATGAGGATAGTAGGTACATAGAAGCATAAATAACTATCAAGGTTTGGTCACAATTGATCTGTGTCTTATTTCTACAAAGTACTGTTAGTAATAAATTCTGTTTACTTTCTCTGTTATGCTGCTATATCTAATGATACATTAATTTGACATAATTTTACCCACAATATCTGACAACTAAGGCTGTCCTAAGAAATTAATATCTGGATATTGATTGTGATGAACTGAGCTGAGCTTCTACATGAATTTTTACTTTTAAAAAAATACACGTGGACCATTAATACCAAGACATGGCTTGGAGTTTGAAGGGTTAATGGGAAATAACATATTCTGGTAACAAAGCAATACTGTTCTTGAATGCTTAGAGATATGAGTAAACCTGATAAACAAACCAGACTGAGTATAATATTCAGATATAAATGTACACCGTAGCAGCAGTATTTTTAAAGTTACCAGCTAAAACTGGCAGTTGTCTGGGCTCAGAAGATGTGTTTATGATCTGTGCATCTTCAGGGTGCCTGGTGTTGGAGAGATGTGGAGCTCAACTCTAAATCAGGAATTTAATAAGTTTTAGGTGGACTTCAGGCTATTGGTTTGGGATGTTGTTGATGAGAGGACAGAGCGAGAGGCGCTTCCTGCACGGTTACGCCACATCCAAGATCCAGTAGCATTTGCTAGGATTTGTCCCAGAGACAGAAAATCTTGGCCAGTTCACACATACACACACACACACACAATGTGAGCGTGTGAACAAACACGTAAACACAGCACATTCACAAACACACACACACAGTTCCGTTTCAGCATGAAAAGATATCCCACAATCCCTAGGGAGACTGCACGGTTCTGTTGCTATGACGACTGGCTACTCCTGCCAGATATGGAGTGATATTAAGATACAGTGAGAGAATGAGGGAGAGCAACATAGGAGGAGGGTGCTGATAGTGGTTGTGGTAGGGGAAAAGATGAAAGATGGAAATGGGAAAAAAATTAAAATGGAGGAATGCGGAAACGAGGAGCTGAGGAGAGACAGATGGAGAGTTTGTGCGGTCCTGAGTTTCTCATGCATGGAAGTCGATGTTGTGACATGTTCTCTGTGGTGAACACACTGATTTTCTATGTTTAGGAGATGCAGCATCAATCAGCCAACTAGTGTGCACTCAGCCCCCACAGCTCAAAGGCAGCCATAAGCTCTGCTCAGGACTGCTCGTCCTCACCGATGCCCCCTGCTGGTCACATCCAGACCTTGCATTAGAAAACAAGAGGCTTTGTTCAAACACTGTTTTTAGGGTTCATAGCAACCATGAGACAACATATGACCCTATTCTCGAGAAAAGTGTCATTTACTGGCTCTTTTTGCACATTTCTACCCAGACACGTCTCATCTCTGTCTTCGTCTCTTTCTGTGCCCAGTTACCCGGCAGTGTGCGAGTTCTTACAGACCAACAACCTGCTGTCAATCATCAGAGCGCATGAAGCACAGGATGCTGGGTAAGTCATCCTCTCAGTTTAAATGGGAGCAGCATTTCATTTACTGAAATTGACATTTCATTTTCTGACTTTCTTTGTGAGGGAATTAGAACACAGCAAGCATAAATGTTCTGCTATTTCCCCTCTGTCATCCTCAAACCGTTGTCTCTGTAGCATTCATCTGGCTGGAATCACTGACAGCCAGCACAGAAATTCAGATTAACTATCTTACCTCTTGCAAAGAGCTATGTAAGGTTTGCAGTACAAATAAAACACTTAGAGGCAAAACAACTTATTCTGACCCGCAAATCCATTCCCAGCATCTGTTATCTCAGTGAAAATCCTCTAGATCTAATGCAGCAATTAAGGCAGTACTACTCTGATGGTCTATGTCAGGGCTGCGGTGTTGTGTGAGCTGTTTGGTGAAGCCATTAACAGCATTTACTCTGTCATCCAGACAGCTTGTCTGGGTTCAGGGGTCTGGTGCACTTGCCAAAGGGTGCTCAAAAGAAGCAATTTTAGTGGGTCATGCTTCTGTGCCTTTACAAGGAAGTTAATGTATTAATGAAGTGTTCATTCAAAACTGCTGATGCCACCTTACGCATAATGAGAGAAAAATGCTTTATAGAATAAAAGAAGCAGCAGCCAGAGACAAAACTAAGCAGGTTTAAAGCCGAAGAGTGACATAAATTATGCTTACTGCAGTCACGATGCCTTTATTGTAATGCACACTGTTCTCCCTCTCACAGTGTAATTCATTAATAAATGTGGGATCCGAAAGCAGACTGAAGCTAACTGAGCATCATGTTTTGGGAAAATGTTTGCTTCTTTTCCTGTGCTGTTTCTTGTCATTACTAAACTGTTCAATTCATCAATATTTTTATTTTATTTGGTAATTGCCAACTGTTGTGGCAGGACTTTTAAAAGGACCAATCAGAAACCTCTCTGAGACATGCGAGCAGAACAGAATATCTTTGCACACATTTAGCATAGCAAAATCACAGGGAGAAACTCAGCTAAGCACTGGCATCCGAATATAACACAGTTCAAACCCCAAGCAATTATATGCGGTGGTAAGAAAACATGAAAACATCTCTGTCCGCTTTAGAGCTTCTGCTAATTTCTCCACACAAACAAGGAGTCACATGAAAGCTGAAACTCTGCTGATCACAAAGACATCTGTCTCATCACTGTGGGACAGAAACTCTGGGAGCTAGCAGCCAGAACCAGAAATCGTGTCTTACTTTTGCTGTTTTGTGGTGAAAAGTTTGATTACAGCTCTAAAAACTCTGCTAATGTTTCTCCTTTAAGTCAGGCTTTGTATCAAATTGATCATGAAGGTCCTACTAGTTTCCACGGAGATGAAGGAGATTTTATAGTTAAATATTTACTCTTCCTATCACAGACTATCTTGGGCTTCACTTCTCTCCCTGGCTATCCCTGGATTCTCCTGACTCTGACCATTGATAAAACACCTGGAAAACTGCTCAGCTTCACTTTTGTAGCTTCTAGTTTTGCACACTTCCTTGTCAGACATTACTTTACTCATTCCTAAATAAACTGAGCTGCTATACTCTGGTTTTCACTTAAAGTAATGTGGTTTTCCTTTAGGAGGTGATAAACATTTACGTTTTCTACTGTGTTCTAGGGGAATTTACTCATGCAGTAACACATATCTTGATTCTGACACGTCTGTAGTAATCTAACATGTCTCAGCTTTCTTTTTAGACTCAGATGAGATGTACAGCCCTTGTAGTTGGGAAAATAAATATTTGTTTTGTTAGAAGAGGTTAATTGATAGATGGGATATGGTGGCCAGATCTTTACAAACATAAAAAACAGAACAGTAAAGTTCGGTTTTACACAAATTAGGTCTAAAACTATTTTTTTTATGTCTGCAAAGCCATTTTAATTGTCACTATGTTTATATTTATCAATAATGTGCACATTTCTGAGTGAGGTAATTAGTTAATCTCACAGCATCCACTAAAGAAGATGCTTTGTGGTAATTGTAACCAGACTTTGTAACTAATCCACAAAATTAGGCCCTAAGAAAAGAGTAATCTTTCTCTTGGCACATTTTATCAGACATTGTAGGCTTTCAGTAAACTGCTCAGCTGCTCATTTTCTCCCACCTTGTTGGTGATTTTCCTCTGTTTATTGGCTTTTAAGCGTGTGTCTGTCTGGCCTTGAACTAGTCTCTGTCTGGTTTAAAAGACCTCTGAAACAAATCCTCAGTTTTCATCGGCAATGCGGCATCTCATTTAAATAGCTGTAACGTGGGCGGTTTGTTTGTCTCTCTTTGCTCAGATACCGCATGTACAGGAAGAGTCAGACTACAGGTTTCCCCTCCCTCATCACCATCTTCTCTGCTCCCAACTACCTGGATGTCTACAACAACAAAGGTCTGAGTGCAGTTATTGTGAACTAAACAATAAGCTAACTATGACGCATGAATTCAACTTTTTATTCAACTTTAGGAAAAGGCGACTACTATCTGAACAAATGATGAAGCAATAACGTCTCCATATGTGTCTATGTGTGCAGCGGCGGTGTTAAAGTATGAGAACAACGTGATGAACATCCGTCAGTTCAACTGCTCTCCTCACCCCTACTGGCTGCCCAACTTCATGGACGTTTTCACATGGTCGCTGCCTTTCGTGGGAGAAAAAGGTAACATAGAGATTCACCATTATACGAACAATGATGCAATGAGCTACTAAAACCCTCTAAAAAAGCCTCGCCAGAGTTTTAGTTTTTAGTTAGAGGTTTGTTTCACATCAAGTATTTGTTATATACTTTATGTCAACTGTAGTTTATGGAGCGTGCCTTTAAAGGTACAGTGTGAAAAAATTACTGACATCTAGTGGTCAAGATGTGTAAAGCATGTCTTGAATGGACAGTGGCCAAAATTCTTTCGGAAATAAACATGTTTTTATCTGTGAGTGGATCCGGTGGCAGATGACAGATAACTACTTCAACATTATGCACATGTGTGCTGTCTTCTTCTATGGCCCTTTCAAAGCGTTACTTGTCCCAAACGGTAATCTTTCCCAAACTGGGGGTCCTGTTATGTGTTATCTTCGGGGTTGTGGCGCAAAAAGATTAGGAACCACTGCTCAAGCAATGCTGGGACTGCTGTTTTAATTCTTAGTGGGTTCTCACGACACAGTTGTTTGTCCATTCAGAGACACCGTAGTAAAAATGTTGGCACAAATATAGCAGCTGCTGACCAACGACATAACCCTAAAACAGGCCTCATAAAGCTTTGTCTTCACCTGTCTTGATTATTAAACTGTCTTCCAAGCAGACAGAGGAGCTCAATCTATGTTTGCGTATATGTTAATTGAGACAAATAATTAATATTTTTACTCAAAAAACTTCAACGGGGGACATTGTAACAAGTTATAAAAACACAAAGTAATTTAAGTTTATTTGCACATTTCATGTACGAGACAAAGTGCTTTGCATAAAACATTAAAGCATTACAGCGGGGGGCAGAAGAATCATTAAAATGTCCATTAAAACAAACTTTAAAAAGAAAAAAACGAAATTGAATGAAGACAGAAAGCTTCGTAAGAAGCATTTCAAGGTCCTGGAGTGGCCTTGCGCGTCTCCAGATCTCAACCCCATAGAAAATCTTTGGAGGGAGTTGAAAATCAGTGTTGCCTAGCAACAGCCCCAAAACATCACTGCTCTAGAGGAGAACTGCATGGAGGGATGGGCCAAAATACCAGCAACAGTGTGTGAAAACCTTTTGAAGACTTACAGACTTTACCAATTAATTAATAAAAAATCAGACATGATTTCCTTGATTTTTTTTCTCATTTAGTCTCTCATAGTTGAGGTTTACCTATGATGAAAATTACAGGCGTCTCTCATCTTTTTAAGTGGGAGAACTTTCACAATTTGTGGCTGAATACTAATACTAAATGAAGACTGGAGTTCTAGGATCTACTTTCTTGGTCTTAGTGAGGACTCAAGCAGCAGCATTCTGGACTAACTGCAGCTGTCTGATGGACTTTTTTTTAGGGAGACCTGTGGTAGATAACAATATTATTTAACTGCGACCTCCATCACTCTTCATACTGAAGTGACCCGCATGCGCAGAGGAAGCCATGACGGCACACACACCACACTGTGTTTATGTAGGGTGACCAGACCAGTTGGTAAAATAGAGCACATTTAGTGGTGGTGATGGTGAGGGCCGACAAATGCACCGATCTTTTTACATTTTTACTGAATTTAAATTATGTTATATTTATACATTTTCACATTATATTTATGTAAAGCATAGAACTTTGCATACCATGCAAAGCTGTCATGCTCTGAGCATCACCACCAAGATGAAAACACCCAGATGGGTGGCTGTGGCTTAGGAGGAAGAGCAGTCGTCTTTCAACCGGAAGGTTGAAGGATCGATTACAGGCTTTCCCTG
>JBAMHW010000007.1:31617562-31631297 GCA_037177495.1 Rhadinocentrus ornatus | reverse complement strand
GTTGCAGAGCTTGCTTTTTGCCAGCTGCGGAGCTTCCTTTTTGCCAGTTGCAGAGCTTGCTTTTTGCTAGCTGCGGAACTTCCTTTTTGCCAGTTGCAGAGCTTGCTTTTTGCTAGCTGCAGAGCTTCCTTTTTACCAGTTGCAGAGCTTGCTTTTTGCCAGCTGCGGAGCTTCCTTTTTGCCAGTTGCAGAGCTTGCTTTTTGCTAGCTGCGGAACTTCCTTTTTGCCAGTTGCAGAGCTTCCTTTTTGCCAGTTGCAGAGCTTGCTTTTTGCTAGCTGCGGAGCTTCCTTTTGCCAGTTGCGAAGCTCTCTTTGTGTTTTCCAGTTTTCTCAACCAAAGCCTCCTGAATGAAATTATGCAAAACGTTTCAAAATTATAAAAGCAGCAGTAATGCTTCCTTTAAATTTCACTATTATTTCACTGTTACACTGTTACGATCAGTGATATTTATGTATTTTTTAATAAAAACATGAGCACACTGAACAAAAATTGAAACAAGATTTATTCTAAGAATCCACTATCCTATTCGTAGGAATTATTAGCCGAGCTAGCTAATTAGAAGTCTGGTGGGATGTGACCACAAGGTGCACCGAGGGGCAGGGCTGAGTAGGGGTAGATTTAGCATTACAAGTATATAACACAGGGGAAGACAGTTGTAGTGAAAGTGGCATTTAACATTTAGGCTTTGTTTGATTCATGACTCCATGTGTATGTGGCTTATATATACAGATATATTCTTATATTTGGACACCTTGCATTATGACTCAGAACAACTGACATCTGGCCTACGACGCTGGACATTGTCACACAGCTGAGCCATAAGTGCCAAAAGTAGCCCGAATAAGGACAAAATGTGTCTGGCCAGGAAAAACTGGAAACCAGGAGTTTCAAAACTTCTGCCTGGTGAGATTATAAGAAGCAGGTGAGCTGCCTGTTGCAATCAGAAGGAGGAGCAAAGCGTCACACCTTGAGAAAACATCTACACTTACAAGATAGGGGAGAAACATGAATATGACTCAGAAAAATGGGAAAGCCAAGCCCCTGTACAGTTCAACTACATGCTGGTAACTTGTAAAAAAAAAACATAAAAGAGTCCATTAAAATCAATTCCAGTCAACATTTTTATAGATGGAGTCAATAAAATACTTTAGACCTGAGTTTTTGTGAAAAAGTAACGAAGTAAAAATACTATGTTACTTAAGTAGAAATATTTGGTTTCTATGCTCTACTGTAGTAATTATTTTTTTAGCTGACTGTTTACTTCTACTTCTTACATTTTCACTGTACTTTGCACTCCTTACATTTTTAAAAATATCTTGTTTTCATTCCAGCTTGTGATCATTTAAAAGAATGAATCAAGTAATTAATTAAAAAACAAAGCAAACACACACATATACCGATCCTTCGTCTGCGCATGACAGAAATCACCTCACAGTCCAGTAAACAAAGCAGATGTAGCCTAGTACAAAGATGTCCAAGGCAGAGACTCAAGAGAACAGGTAGCCTACACTGTTCAACATTCACAGTTTAAATATAAAATAATCTTTTTACCCTTTAAAATAATATTTTTTGGTTGAAGGTGGGGTATTGCACTGGCATTTTCTGGCATTTTCTAAAAATTTTGTATTTATAAAACCAGTACGCTTTTACTCTAGTAAAAAGCTTGGATTGATACTTCAACTTCTACAGAAGTCGTGTTCAACCCTAGTAGTGAATCTTAATACTTTTGGAACCTTTTATGGGGCAACGTGGCTCAGTGGGTAGAGCGGTCGTCTTGTAGCCTGAGGGTTGCCAGTTTGCTCCTCGGCCTGTCGAGTTCATGTCGAGGTGTCCCTGAGCAAGACATCGAACCCCAAATTGCTCCTGATGGATCGTGGTTGCGCGCCTTGCATGGCAGCTTCTGTCATCAGTGGGTGAATGTGATGTATTTTGTAAAGCAAAAAAGTGCTGTATAAATACAGATCATTTACCTCTGTTAAGGGTTCACACAATTCATGTTTTACATTTAAGAGCACATCCAAATTATGTAGGAATATCTGCAAGATGAGTTTATTATCCTCATATTGCTACAGAGTCTAGCAGGGAGCAGATAATCTGATGCTAATGCCATTAGTTTAGCTTTATTAGCATTTAGCATGTGAGAATGATTTTATTTAAATATGTAAATGGCTCAACATGAGACACAATAGAGAGTCATCTTAACACGTTTATGTGGAAAACTCAGTCTGTCATCACGTGCCATTAAAGCACCTGCTAGTATTTGCTGTTCAATCAGAGCCTCCTCTTTTTCAAATCCCAACCACCCCCCACCTTCATCTTTGCCTTTGGGTGGTGCCAGAGTAGACAAACAGCGTGTAAACGGGAAATTGAAACAGAAAGTGATATTTCATCGGGGGTGGAGACAGGAGAGAAGAGGTAATATAAATAAGTAGGCAAATGCTTTTCTGTGCCAGAGGAAACACACACAAGGTGAGTCCCCGCATACACTTACTTCTCCTCTGTAGTTTAACAAAGCATTTCCCGTGGTGTTAGACCAACCAGTTTCTGCTACGTACACGTATTAGAAACAGATCTGAGGCTGTTAGATGATGAAGCTTTTGTCTGGATTTGATTGTATAGTGCAGTTTAACTAGCTCATTGTGGTTTGCTATATTCTGATTTAGCTTTAAAGCTCTGATCATGCATTATTCTTGGAAATCAAACTACATTTCTTCAAGTTTAAATCACCTGTTTATAATAAAAGGTTCTTAAGGATGTTTTACCTCTCATCTGAATAAGTTACAGTTGGCACACCGAGTTTTCAGAGTCCTGACACCAGTGCTTATTAATATAGTCCTGGGGGCAAAATGTGGTTTAGGCTCACAAACAGATGCCCTTATGTCTTTATATGTAGCTTCCAAGGAGTCTTTAAAAGTTTTTCTTTGGACATCGGCTCGGTTTTCAGTCCAGTTCTTGTACCTGATCATTTCAGAGTTTTGTGTCTAAGCATAATAGAAAAATTTGCAAATAGTCCATTTAAAATTTTTACCTTCAGGCTTGTAAACCAGCAGACGTAATTTATTCCCACTAATAGTTAAAAAAGGATTATTTTGTCTAATTTCTTCTTTCAGACAAAGTTAAGTTGGAACATGTTGGTTTTACCTTAAAGAGGCAAAACGAACATTTTCCTCCTTAACTTCTGAATCTGAAAGAGATGCCCTTAAGAAAAAGGACACCAAACCTGAAAGTTGGGTCTGGACCTGGCCAAATGATCTCCATGGAAACGTAACTGTCAAGATGCCATTTTTTTTTCTGTAATTTAACTTTTTATTATTTAGAGCTTAATTAACAAAACAAAACAGACAGTATCATCATTAAATGTTCGCTGTCCAGTGGTAATTACATACTTGATTTTGAATTACAATAAAATAAAAAAAAAACTATAAATAAAGTTGAAATGAGATAAAATTGGCAATCCCGAACATCAGCAACATTTCATAACGCACCCATCAGTATCTGCCAGGGGCTCTTCAAACTTTGATCCTTTAACCTGTTGGTACAAGACATCCCACGGGCTCCCTTCCAACCTACACATGCTACACACCATGCTAAGATTCTTGAGATGTGAATGATATTGTCATGATCTGTGCGTCTTTTCCTGTTTCATTTAGCAGCTTTTCCTCTTGTGTATTCTGTTAGACTGCTGCTTCCTGTTTATTAGCACACCTGGTTTAATTTGCTTGTTTGCTTCACCTGCCTCACCTTCACCTTGGGGTTCTGGAGTGGTTTTATTTTCCCATAATTTCAGGATCACTCTGGCAGTGGTGGCAACTGCAACATTTATTTCTGTGAGGCTATTTTTTGGTAGATTTGGTTGCTCTGTAAGATCCCCCAGAAGGCATCTTGGTGATTTTGGGTATCATAATACACATCTACTTTCCCACATGTTCAGCTGCTTTTCACCAAAAAGGTTGCACTTGTTTACATTCCCAAAGTACATGCTGAAATATTTCAGGAAGACATCCTTAAGGAAGGGAATTGGGGGGGAAAGGCTGAGGAATGCCACAAGAACTGGACTGAAAATCCAAGACAACGGGTCTGATGGAGGAATAAACTGTCTAAAGGGAGTGACATCCACTTGGAGCTTTACAGCTGACTTCATTCGAATAACCAGGCAGAAGTCAGTTGTTTCCATTCCTCTCTCTTTCCTTTTTTCCCCTTTATTTAGGCTTTAGCAGGAAGAACAGTTGTGAAATAAGTTTTCCTTTGCCATCTTCCGGTCTTTTATCAGGTGAAAAATCTTCAATGAAACAAAAGGAATACATATGACTTATGGCTAACACAACAATCCAAAAGCATAAAACCAAGCAAAATAAATGCATTTCATATGTCTTAAATGGCTCCGACTGTGTTTAAGAATAAAGATGTTCACATCAAATATTGACTTTCAGGCTTGTTAGGATTTTACGAACTCTGTTTTTGCCTTTTATAATATTTTTCCTTTTATCCATTTATGTTGCCGAATAGTTCAGCAACTGCAGCACTTATTTCCTGTTAGCTATTTATAAAGAAATGAGGTTGGTGATGTTACAGCACCTGCACTTATAGAAAGAAAGAAGAAGAATCATGTTAATATCATTTGATCAAAGAGGACAGACATCCAACACAAGTAGCAGAACTTTTCAAGTCACCTGATTTCAAAGGGACCGTTTTTATCTCAAATACGAACTCTTTTGTGATAGACAAACTTTGTTTATTCTGAGGTTATGAAGCAACAATTAGTTGGCTTGTGAATCCTGAATAACAAGTTAACAGAAAACACATTTTCTCTTGACTACAACATCCTAAAGAACATGTAAGACTTTAAGCCTTTGAGCAGTTTTCTGGTTTACACTGAGAGATCTACCCCTCTGGTTTTAATAGCTGTGCTTCCTGACCCTTGTTGACTTTCCCCTGACAGATGCAGCATCTCCGAGATCAGGATGCTATCATCCCTCTGCCTCGTGGGAATTTGGCCAAGGTGTGTTCTGTTGTACTGGCTGTCATAACAACAGTAGCCTTGGGGGTTATATCCTCTGAGAGGTTATTTGGCTTGGCGGCATTGGCAATACTCCCCATGACGTTTGGCCCTCTGCTACATGGGCTCTGTCTGCTGTCAGAGGAGATGATGCACCATTTGAACACAAGGTGGGAGAAAGATGTGGTTGCTGTGTGTTACCGTTTATTTGTTTATTTATTAGGATCCCCAGCTTCCATAAAGTGGTCTCTAGTCAGTGAAGTGGGAAAACAGAGTTGTAAGCAGCTACGGTTATCAGCATGTTTATAACCAAGCTGTGTCATGTACTGTAAAGTGTCTTAGACCTGATTCTGCAGCCCCATTTACATTGCTTTAGGCAAGGAAATGTATTTGTATAGCACAGTTCAATGGCAGGAAGTGTTTTACAGAGGCAATGAAACATCAGAAAATAATAATCATATTTTAAAATTAAAAGAAAGAAAAAAATTAAAGGAAATTAGATAAAAACTATTAAAACATGATCAAGTTTAAAAATGAAAGTTTTAAAGAAACATGCAGATTTTGAGCTTTTAAGTAAAAACCATTCAAATGCTCCAGTGAACAGGTGGGTCTTTAACCTGGATTTAATTAATCTGTGTTTTACTGTCTCTTAGCTCAATGTTTGGTTTTTAAAGCTTTCCACTTCCACTAAAAATCTATTTTGTGCTTCTTGTTAAGAAACTACAAGTATTCCTTTCAACAAAACTAAAATAAATAAATAATAAGTCTACATGCAAACCTCTAATTGTACGGCATACTTGCATGTTTTCCTTTAACTATATCAATGACATTTGATTCAGTTGTTTTTCATGTATTTTGTTTGTTAGTCTAAGTAGCTCGTGACAAAAGAGATGAATGCTCCAGCTCAGTTTGTCAGAGTTTGTTAAGATAGGCTACAGTGACACCGTCAGGCCGTGATATCAGGACCAACAGCGCCCTCCTGCGCTCTGTCTTTGTCAGGTATCGATGCCGAGTGCTCCACATGGTGTCGGCCTGCGGTTTGTGGGGTAAGACCCTGCTGGCTGCAGTGGTGGCAGGCCTTGTGCTGTACCTAACCAGACACAATCTGCCACACAAAAACCAACACTGGGAACTCCTTTTCCTGACTCCTGTTGTTTACACCCTGTTCAAAAGCCTGGGAATCCTGGTGAGGTTCAGACTTGACACACAAACACCACTCGTCTCTGCCTTCCTCTTCAAGTTTCATGCTGCCAGTTTTTTCGGTTCAAGCAGAAATAACACCAACTTCTGAATATGACAGTAAAAGGCTGAAAGATCTTTATGGCTGGAGTAATTTGGACGTTTTCAGTTAAGCCCGGATTCCACCGAGGGGTCTGGTCCGGTTTAACAAATTCAGATAGATGGATGCATCAGCTACGTAATAGCGTGACGTCCTAGCAGCAAAATGCCTGCTCATTTTTTCTCTTGATGTAGGACAACAAATTATTATCATAGACTCCAATGGTTCTCATTTCATGCACAGAGTTGTTTGTCCATTCAGAGACACCGTAGTAAAAATGGTGGCCCTCATATGGCAACAGCCATGTATGTGGACCATAGACTGTATATAAAAGATGGACAGAGCCTCCTAAACGTCACCCGTAGGTTTCTGAACAGCTAAACTGAACTCATTGGGCAGTTCCCCCTGTCGCCATCTTGGCAGCGTCATGCATGTCGTCATTCCCGGAAAATCCAAAAATGGGCAAAGAGGTGGAGCCGACTGTGAAGGTGGGGGTGGATGATTGACAACCATCAAACTCCGAGCTGCCTGTAGCTAAGAGCTAACTTAGCTACCCGGAGCTAATGGTAGCTAACCAGCTAACGGACGTAGGCAGGCTTAAGCTAAGGCTGTTAGCCGGCTAAAAACCATGTTTGTGTTATACTCTCCCTTCTTGCTGCCGATATTGGATACCTGTCAATCAAAAGGACATGCCCCTAATTATGCCAAAATTCAAGATTAAATAAAATTCAAACAGATGAGTTAGAAAAAATTTCACCCCCCCTCACAGTTGTCATGAGTGCAAACTTGACCTATTAATCCTAAAATGGATTTTTGTACCAGACTTTAAACATGTTTATTTCTGCTGTGAAGTTGGCCTTTTTAACATGGGAGTCTATGGGGGTTGACTCTGTTTTGGAACCAGCCCCTAGTGGATGAGGGGCGAACTGCAATTTTTTGGCACAGGCTTCACATTTTACCGGAGGTTGCCGCTTGATGTGAACCCAAGAAAAGTCGATATAATGGATCATTCTGAGAGAATAAAAGCACGATAGTTTAAAGACTAATAAAAACTGAGTTTTTACATTAATAATGAGGTTTCTGTCATTGACCTTTGATTTTGTTAGATGCTGCACCTTTAATGTTTGCAGCTTAGTTGGTGACCGTAGAAGAACTATAAGAGGCAACTAAAACAACAACTTCCCAAAGCATCAGCCGTTTGTAATCGATGCAGCTCTTCTTTCCTGGATTAAAATTAAGACTCAAGACACGTCTTCACCAATAAGAATGACTCTTGTGCTCAGACTGTCACACCGCTGTGTCTCTAGATTAGAATTACAATCCCCTCCGTTTGCTCGGTTTCATGTGAATTCAGATCCATTTCATGCTTTTTTCACCTTGTGTCTTATTTTAAACTCTGAATTCTATCTAAAAATATATCTGTCCTACATAAGTAAAGGCAGCTTTCATGCAGGAATGCCCTTTTTCTTTTGCCGGAAACCCTTCGGAGTGTGTCGAGGTGAGGAGCTTTGACATCCTTCTGGCTTTTTCTGTGGGGAGTGTGTAGGGTCCATCAGAGGTGGAGGTGTCGGACATCTGCGAGGAGAGGAAGATGAACGTGGCCCACGGCCTGGCTTGGTCCTTTTACCTGGGTTACCTGCAGCTAGTGCTCCCACGTCAGTAACATACACACCATGTACATTTAGATTTTACTGCACATGCTGACTTTCTAAGCACCAGCTGTTACATATGCTGCCATCTACTTTATTTATTCTGTGTTTCATTACTATATAGCATGTACAGCTTCCTTCTATCAGCAGAGTTGTAATTGCAGCTTGAAGGAATCTTAATTTGCTTGTATCCATCCAGGTTTGGAGGATTCAATCGCAAAGTTTCGTGTCACACATCAGTCCAGCATCGGTCTACATCAGACCCCCCTCTGGGGTCGTGGCTCCAAGAAACTTCTCATCCTCATCCCTCTTGATACTAACATCCCAGACAAGCTGGAGGACGAAGACGACAACATCCATTTTTATGACAACCTTCCAAACAATGAGATAAACAGGGCAGGGGTCCGGGGTCGGGTTTATAAGCACAGCGTCTACAAAGTGCACGATGAACAAGGGAAGGTAAGTGAATAATAATATAGATAAACATACAGGTTACAGTTTTCAGCAGATTTCATAGGTACATTCACACCAGGATACCCCGCTAGATGGATACACACACACACATATATATTTGTTTTGTGTGTATTTACATGCATGTGTGAAACATAACATTAAACCACTACAAGGTTTGAAAAGTTGCGCAATACTCAGTTGTTTTTTAACCAAAACCTTCTTTGTTTTGGTTTGTTTTTTTGTTGCTGTTGTTTTTTATTACTGTGATTTAAACCATTGCACGAGCATCTGACCCCATTCCCAACAGAAACCAATGTAATATTCTCCAGTAGATCAAATACATATTTGCCTGATAAGCATCATAGTTGTTATTCCTCATTTTAAACCACTAATGCAATCCTTCCTCCGTCAAAAGTGTTTATAACTTGATAAATAGTTCCTCAATTTGGAATTTCTCATTAATACATATGGTTAAAAGATAATTCTACTTTATGAATGAGATGAAGAAACTGAGAAGCTTTACATTGTTTTGCTTTAAGGGATGTCGCATTAAAAATCTTTAAAATCTTTAAACAATATCAAATTTCCATTTTAAGATTCTACATTTCTTCGCTGGTGTATTTATTAGCATACAATGATACACACTAGATTATTATTTGAATGACCTTTTTGTTGCAAATGATTTGTGCCATATTACTTGCAAAGCGTTACTCCCACCTCATGGTTTAACCTGAGATTTCATCAGTGGCAGGTAATTTCTTTTTACACAGTAACAGCACCATCTACCTGTAAAACATCTCGGTCAGACATGTGGGAAAGCAGAGAGCAACAAGCTTTTAAAGGATTATCCATCCAGGAAATGTGTCTTCCTCTGGGTGTCAGCTCCTCTTCGTCCGAATGCACTTGCACTGCTCGTGTTGTGGGGACATAAATCTGTTAAAACTAAAACATGGTGGGAAGTTGACTTCCCCTTAGGGACAAAAAGCAGATCCCCAAATTATCAATCACCAACACAACTTAAAGTATTAATGTAAGCCTCCAGCAAATTAATGTGCGTCAATGATAATGCCCTCTGGAGTGATTAAAACACAGCTTTTTGTGTGTGTGTGTGTAACCAGGTCTATGACTGTGCGATGGAGTATGCAACCCCTCTGCTGACGCTATACAGGATGTCCCAGGAGAGGAGCGCAGGTTTCGGGGAGCCTGAGCGCAGGCAGCAGGTCCTGCTCTTCTACAGGACCCTGCAGGACATCCTGGATCAGTCGTTGGAGTGTCGCAACCGCTACAGACTCATCCTGCTCAACGGTACGGAAACAAGCACTCGTTTGAGCCGCTGTGAACTTTGTACACACCGCGCAGCACGACACAGCCTGCTTTTAGGGGGATTTTAGCTTTTAGCTTATCCACTTCCACCCCAAGGACTCACAATCAGGATTTATGTATTAATAGATGCCTTCACAGTCAGTGTTAAAAGGTTTTGTTTTTAGTTTTGTGTTTCTTTTAAAGAAAGTGGCTTAAAACCATTTAATGTAAACCTAAAATCAAGCCTAGAGGTCAATCTTAGGCATGCTTTTCACCTCTAACCCTCTTTTTCTCTGGGATGACAGCATGAAATACAGGTTCACCTCATAAAGTTATTCCAGTGTCTGTAAAAACCCCTGAGATGGCAGCAGGGGTATTCTTAAAAGAAATGTTTGAATCTGAATTTAATTATTAATATTGCACCTTTCTAGAACAACTGTAACTCAAAGTGCTTCACGCAAAGGAAAACTGTTTTATTAGACATTAGAGTAGTCATAAACCAATCAGCTTAACAGTTTAAAGTTAATAAATACAATAAAAAGTAGTAGTAAATGGAGTAAAACAATATAAGGCAAAGCAAGTTTATTTATAAAACACATTTCATTAAAAGCATTACAGCTAGTTGCAGAGGAAGCAATTAAAGGTACATTTAAAAAAAATAAAAATAAATCATATTAAGACATAATTAAAACTGTGAGCAAAAATTATTAAAATGATTAAAAGCAAGCAACAGTGTAGATAAGTTAAAAAATACCATCAGATTTCACGCGTGGGCACCAAGAAAGAAATGTGTTAAAACAACATGTTTAAATAAAAATCACATTTAAAAGGTAAACAAGTAGGACACACAGAACTAATCAATCACAAAATGCTGTAAAAGATAGAGGGTACAGACTGACCCAAGGTAGGCCGAGCTAGACGGAAAGTTTTAAGCCTCATCTTAAACGTCTGCATCCTGAATACTGAGCTGGTTCCACAGGAGGGGAGCCTGACTGACGGCTCTGCCTCCCCATCTGCTCCTAGAAACCTGAGGAACCACGAGCTGGCCTGCTGCTTGAGAGCAAAGTGATCGTTAAGAGCTTTTATGTCAGTAATAAAACCTTAAGTTCAATCCTGGATCTTACAGGAACACAAGCCAGGACTGGGGAAATGTAATCTTTCCTGTTGGTTCTCATCTAAACTCTTTGCAGCAGCATTTTTGGATCAGCTGATGGATGTTTAGAGCAGCTTTAAGATAACCTTACAATAAAGAATTGCAACAATCCAGTCTGGAAGTGACAAATGAATTACCTCATTTTTCACTGCGAGACTCAATTTTCCTGATTTTTGCAATATTTTGGAGGTAAAAAGGCAGTTTTAGTAACTGTTTTATGTGAGTTAAAGGACACATGATTAAAATAAATAATAAGACCACAGTTTCTTGCAGCTGTAGAGGTTTGCTGTGTCACATCGAAAGAAAATGATCTGCCTGAATTTAAAAAAGAGACAGCCTCTTTTGGCTCTTTATGCATACAAATACCAGTCCCTGATGTCCATTCGAAGTGGCTAGACCTGGTCTCCTGCCCTCTGGTTGGCTCATCACGCTGCCAATCGCATCGCAGCCTGCCCGAACCAGGAAGTAAAGGACTGCAGCTGTGTTCACTCTGGAGGGAGAAGCTGTTTAGCACGGACGGTTTCCCCCTCAACTAGGATTATGTGTGTTTTCTGTGTCTAGTGGGTGGTATTTTGTATTTAGACCACTTAGAGTTTTCAGCAGGGTTAAACCTGACTGCTTTTATTGTTTTAGTTCTAGTGGTAATGCGTACTCTTAGTTTGGTTTACCCCTGGTAATATACAGGTCTTTTGGCTGCTCTTTGAGTTCGTTTGTGTCCTGCGTTAGATTCTTAAAATGTTTAGAGTAGATTGTGTTGGGCTAGCTTAGAGTACTTGTTTGTATACTCATGTTAAACAGTGGAACTGCTGCATTGTTGTTATTAAGAGATCCAGTTTATGTTCACCTTTTTGAGTAATCATTTTGAGTTAGGCATTAGTGATAACGTTTGGGTTTTCTTTCAGCAGTTTTGCAAACCCCAACACTGGTTGTGTTGCCACCTGTGTAATTATTCCCCATTTTCACTCGAAACAATAAAAACCTGGTTTATTTAACTTAAACATCTGTCCACCGTTTGCATCTTTTACACCTTCTCGTACCCCTAAAGTGGGTCCTAACAGCCTCGATTACACATTACGGTTTGATGACAGGGACATAGAAGAGGTCAACAAGTTTAGTTTTAGGTGTAATATTATGGCAAAATGAGACCGTACACCTCTCTGGATAGTGCAGCATCTCATGAACATTTACTGTGTAACTGAGGGAAAAGTTTTTTTATTACTCTGTAAACCAACGCTGAGATTATTGGTTCATAAATCTGTCAGATGGCATCATAGCCTCTTTGCTTTTTGCTCGAAATTTTACAATCATTTAATAAATTTGCCTTTAATTAATTATCATGTTTAAAATCATAATAAAACAGTTTTATTACCAGACTAAATAAAGCTGTAAATAAAATAAAGGCTTGTCTATGAATTGCATGTTTTGTTTTTTTAGTTTTTTAAAAGAGGTAAAAACAATGAGAACAAATAGTGCGCTAACACAGATGTGGTATCCTCTTCTAGATGGGTGTAAGGATGACCCTCATTTCCTATCCAAAACCATCCTGAGAAACTTGGAGCAGCAGGAGAAAGAGGAGTTCTGTCTCAACCCGCTTCCCAACCAAGAACCGGATCAACCGTTTCAGAGGGCTCTGCCTGGAAACAAAGAGTGGCATCCTGCAGAGCCGATGAGCAGAGAGCCCACACTCATGATCAGCCTGGAGGAACCTCAGCCTCTCAGGGAGCCGACGGAGAACACCGAGCCCTGCTTCAGAGCAACATAATGCATAAACACAACACTCCTCTCCTGCAACATTTTATGTTTGCATCTGCTTGTTGGGACCTGGCAGATGTAGGATTAAGCAAATGTTTGAACTCCTAAATGCATAAAATATTTGTAATTATATTAAAATAAAATGAACAAATGGGAAGAAAAATCTTTAAAAAAAGAAAAAGAGGGGAATAAAATGACATACGATTATCAGAACAAGACATGCAGAAGCTGCATTCAGCTTCTATGCTCCACATGTCTGGAACAAACTCCCAGAAAGCCTCAGATCAGTTTATTTAAATTCAGGTTAAAGACCCACCAGCTGCATTTCAAGAGTTTTTATTTAAAAGTCCAAATCTAAATCTGTTTCTTTAAGCTTGAATTTTTAACCTTGATCATGTTTTATTATCGCTTTTATTTCATCTTCTATCTCTTTCGTTTTTAATGTTAAATTATACTTCTTATATTCTGATGTTTCCATGTTTCTTTAAAGCACTGCCGACTGATCACCGGTTCTGAATACATTACCCATGATTCCTCTATTCTGCCATCTTGGATTCCACCTGTGCTCAATCATCATCAGCCTCGTGGTTGACACCTGTCCACCCTGCAACTAAAACCATAAGTTCCCACTAGTCATTGTGTAGTCTTGTTTCCCTGATCCTGTGCTGGTTTCCTCTGACTACGCTGTTTTAAAACTACCTGAACTGTTACCTGCGTTTGTATCTGGTCCAGGCTTACGCTGCCTTGCCTCACAATTAAATATTATGGATGGATTGTTAACTCCTGAGATTATAGCGGGGCACGTAACAGAGGTCTATGTTTACAACATTGGGAGTATTCTGTCCAAGTTTTCAGAGATTTAGTCAGACCTCCTTGTTGCCAGTTTAAAACAGCCCATCTTTCTTGCTTTTCAGCTTGTGCAACGTAGTTTAGGACACTGGATGAGTGAAGCTTCTCATTTCGTCACTTCTTTAAGGAATTCAAAGCTTTCTGGACCAAATGTAGCCTCGCAGCATTTATAAAAACCTTCAGTATGTTTTCTGGAAGCATGTTGACACTTTGATGCCAGTGTAAAGATTTCTAAACTGGTGTGATGTGTTCAGATCTCTTAGTCCTGGTTAAAACTCTAGCAGCAGCGTTTTGGATGAG
>JBAMHW010000007.1:31605999-31616246 GCA_037177495.1 Rhadinocentrus ornatus | reverse complement strand
AGGCTCGAACCAGCGACCTTCTTGCTGTGAGGCTGCGGTGCTAACCACCACACCACCGTGCAGCCTATATATATATACATATATATATATATAATCTGGACATTGTACAGTAAGACAACAAATATGACTGTTAACAACAAACACATTTGTGTGCTTTGATCAGTCTTCGGCAGATAAAGTTTCAAAGGCTGGCGAACAGTAACGACTGCAGGCACGTGAGCTGCAGACAGGTCAGACCTGTCCACAAGCATTATCATCCTCAGCAGCTGATATCAGCTGACACGCCCATGCTGATGTACGGGTAGCAATGAGGTCAGCGTTGAGTTTACACCAATGATCTGCAAGTCATATTAACTCTATATTTAACTGGAACAGGTGCCAAGACAAGATTATCAAAGGTTGAAACAGAGACGTGCATAATCAGCAACACAGTGGAAAAGTTCTCCATAAGTAGATTTTATAATTACTGGCAACAGGTCAATGACATTACTGGATATGAATGAAGCATCAGAGGCAGACATAATTTTTTACCTTCTTGTTTATGTGTCCCAAAAAAAATAGTAAAACTCTCTCTCTTACATCCTGTCTGCCTCTGAGTAATATTTTTTTAACCCGTTAACCCTGGGGTGGCGTGGCTCGGCAAGGTAACGCAGTCGTTTTGTAACCCGAGGGTTGCCGGTTCAATCTGCAGCCAAGTCGAGTTCATGTTGAGGTGTCCTTGGGCAAGACACTGAGCTCCTGATGGGTCGTGGTGAGCACCTTGCATGGCAGCTACCACCATCAGAGCGTGAATGTGATGTATAATGTACATGTATATAAGTATGGACCATTTACCCTTTAAAGCATGGGTTTATTTACAATCACATGAAAACTAAATTTAAAGAAAAAGAAAAAAAACTTGAATAAATTTAAAAAAGTCAAATATCAAATAATAGGAAAGAATACATAAAAATAATGTCAAATAATCAATCGATAAAATTAAAAAATTAAATAAAAGACCTCAAATTTGTGTCAAAATGCAACAGGGACTTTATTTCAAACAGCCAAGACTTACTTTTATCAGATTATCCTCCGCCGTATTCAACGTTTAGAAGTAGAATCGAGTTCAGAAGACACCTCGCTGTGGATGTGCTGACAGAGCAGATTACACACTGACTCTTCCTCTCTGGTGATGAAGCACTTTCTCAGCTGATTTGCTGATTTTTACTTTAGTAAATGTACTCCCATCATGAACTCAGCTTCATTTCAACGTTGTTCTCATTTCCTGTATGTCCTTATGTCAAACCCCTTCCAAGCTGCAGCCTTTTGAATTCTTGAAATAAACATTTAACATTTTCTTTGGAAAGAAACTCCAGCGCCGAAAGGGTTAAAACATATAAATTTAAGAGAAAGGTACTTAGTAGGCCTCACCTTGTGCATCCAGTCAGTTTTTGTTCGTGCACTTGTTTAGTGAGGCCATTGGTTCATGTTTCTACTGGTTCTACTGCACCATTTCATTGATGAAACATGTCGAGAAACACCGCCGTGCAGATGAGGAAATCTGTGTGTTGATAGTGACTTTAACTTTGGCTTTTATCAAAGGACAGGACTCGTGATGCCAAGCATGGTTCCAGCACGGGGTAGAGCATCAGTCTCCCAAGTGGGAGACAAGGGTTTGAATCCCCCATGGGACAACATTAACACCTTCCAGTTGGGTCCTTAAGCAAGACCCTTAAGGCTACTGCCCAACCATTGTAAAGCATTTTGGATGAAAGTGTCAGCTAAATGACTGTAATGTAAGCGTGTCCTCTGGGAAAATGGGCTCCAGGAGCTAAACACACCTGTCTGATCTCCTCACAGATAAAAATGTTCCTCAGCTTTAAAGTTCAGTTCAACATATCTTTAAAAAGAAAAAAACATATTTTCACCCAATTATTGAAAAACAGACGGATTCTGCGTTAATTCGCTTCTTTTTTCTGTATTGATACAAACTGGTTTAACGAGAATTAACAGGAAAACCACAAAATCTGAGCTTGTTTTTTCTGTTTCCCTTTATTCTTCATTACTGGTGGAATTCTGACCAACCTGTAGTTCCCCTTCATTTCCACAGAAGTAGACTTCCTCCTGGGTGGTGAGACTTCAACAGCTGATCCTGATGTGATTGGTTGTCTGCTGTGATGTCACAGCCTGCAGATTTCCCAGGAGGGTGACTCAGGTGAGAGAAGATAACCAGCTAAATAAGTACCTGCTCAGCGTCTGCTCTCTTATCTCGCCACTCGGGTGGAGTTCAGCACAAATTGTTGGTTTAATGTTCAACCACTTTCTGAATTTAAATAAAACAACGGCCTAGTTTCATCCTCGTTGGCCTAAATTTAGATTTCTCTTCCGGTCTCTTTTTTTATTTTTATTTCTTTTAATTTTAATGATTTACTCGATTTATTTCTCTTCATTAATGTACTTTTTCATGTATTCATTTTTATATTATTCATTATCTCTTGTTAATAGCTCATTTTTCTTACATAGTTGCAAAAAAATCAGGTGTTTTGTGTTTTCTAAAGAGAGTCTTGATAAACGTCACCGAACTGCTCCACGATAACATTTAAATAAACCATAAATGGCAGATTTTAGAAGCAGGGAATCATTTGGCTGATGGTTTTACCAGAAGTTGGTCAGATTTGTTGCTTTAGCCAGTCAGGAAAAAAGACCGGAGTCACGTTTTCTTGCTTCCCGGCCTTCCCCAGGTGTGTTTGACTAAACGTCTTATCTCAGTCTTTACTCACCTGTGAGTAAAGGTGTGTTCATGCTGACGAGTCCAGACTTGAAGAACTCAAACACACATAAACACCCCTGAAAGAAATTCCACTCAGATCCTTCCTGGAATTTCAGGAGGATTCACGGGAAGCAATAATACCAGTTAAATTTTAATTTCGTGGAACAAAGTGTGATGTGTGCATCGTAACAACCCTATTAATAGCTAATGCTGCTGCTTGTGTTAACCTGTGAGTTTCTGTTCATTTTTCTTAGTTTCTCAGAAACTGTTACTCCCACCAGGTCCAACAGCCGAGAGCCCCAATGTTTCATCATGTCAGAAAATACTTCTGAGACACCAGCAGGCTTATTAGTTAGAAAAGGAAAGAAAAAAACAATCCCAAAGACCCTATTTGATTGGTCTGTTTTATCTTCTATATGTCAGCTGGTTATTGTGCACGTGAAAGTGTATAATTGTGTATATGTGTATAAAGGTTGCAGAACAAATTTCATCAGCAACTCGTCGGAATGAGTTAGAAAGATTGGTCCAGCTCCGTGGCTCAACTCAGTGATGAAACCGCGAGCTTGTATTTAAAAAAAAGAAATTAAATAAAACATTAAAAAAATAAAAACTAGCTGCATGGTGGTGTGGTGGTTAGCACTGCAGCCTCACAGCATAAAGGTTGCTGGTTCAAGCCTTGGCTGGGGAATGTTCAAATGTCTTTCTGCGTGAAGTTTGCATGTTCTCCCCGTGTATGCGTGGGTTCTCTCCGGGTTCTCTGGCTTCTTCCCACGGTCCAAAGACATGCATGTTAGGTTAATTGGTGGCTCTAAATGTGTGAGTGGTTGTTTGTCCATATCTATGTTGGCCCTGCGATGGACTGGTGACCTGTCCAGGATGTACCTGATACAATGCTGGGATAGGCTCCAGCTTACCTGCAACCCGTAGTAGAATAAGCGGTACAGACAATGAATGAAAAAAAAAAGTACTGCGTCTAGCACTACATGACAGCACCTGGGTCCACCTGGACTCCAGCAGTCTGACTACTACTTAATTACGACGCCCCACCCTGTTTGAATTCTTGCTTGTGCTGTTCTTACTCTCAGATATGTCGCTTTGGATTAAAGCGTCTGCCACATGACTGTAGAATAGAATCAGCTACATTAGGGCCTGTGGTCTGCATTAAATGACATGTCCTCTGAAACGCTGTAGTTAGCTGAATACACCCACTGCACTGACATGGATTTCTGTTCAGACCTCTTGCCGTTTGCACGTACATGATTCATAGATTGGTACATTTCCACTGCAGCTGCTGTGACGTCCAGATGCTTTTGTAAAAATGCTCTTACGACACAGACAAAAATAAGCTTCATAAAATAAAATCATTTTGCAGTATTTAATGGGGATGGATGATGTATTTTTCATTAAATTTGATCCTATTTGTACGATCACAGTCATTTCTCATTCCTCATCCTCTGCATGCTGACACAGTCGCGGAGTTATCCAGTGGGTTTTATACACACTTTGGTTCAGGTGTGTGTGTGTTTCTGGTTATTTGGTTGTTGTTGTGATATATGTCATTGTTGCTGTCTTGGTTGTGCTTTTTAGCAACTCCTAATGATTGACAGCCTAGTTTACCTGTAAAAGCTGTAGGAAATTCTCTGTGTGGTTCTGTACAGGTGTAGCAGCTGGTTGTCTGGTGTTAGGTTGGACTGAAGGTCGTTACTTCTATCTGCTGGGTCTCCTCTTTCTTTTATCTACTTTCCTTTTTATTTCTATTCATTATTCTCCTTTTTTTCTGTCCCCACCAGTCAGGTCCAGAAGATAAATTCTATAGTTCAAAATAAATAAATAAGATTAAATAAATAAATAAACAATTCATTACAACTGAAAAAGACTATAACACATTTAAATTAGATTTTTTTAAGTTTTGTATTTTGTTTAGCTTCCTTTAAAGATACTATTATTACTACTATTAAGATCGATTTATTCTATTTTACAGTCATTTAGCTTTTAGCTGATATTTAATTTAAATTTTATTGCAGAAACTTTAGGCTTACGCTATAGAGAAATTAATGTTTGTCTTCAGAAAGGTTGTCAACAATGGTGGGGCTAAAATCTGAGCGAACCCGCAACAGACAACAGATCTAATTTGAATAAATATTCAGTGTAAACTGACCTTCACCTGGATGAACCTCAGACGTCCAGGTGCAAGTGAATGCAGCATGTACATGTTATCCAAAGTGTTCTTGATCATAATACAGTATTTATAGAGCATTATCTCGCCAACTGCCCACATGGGAGATCACTTTTGTCCGTCCAAAGCTTTTACATTTTATGTAAAAGTTCTAAAACCACCAGCTGTGACGACTGAGTAAAGTTTTATGGCCAAGAAAGCTGAAAAAACACTGAGAAAACTTGTGATTTGAAGTTTTTTCTTCATTATCAGCGATGTACATGTGCAAATGTGAGTAATGTCATTATTCAGGATCATCCTGGGCAGGGTCAGGATTTAACCTCTGACCACAAGCAAACATTTGGTGATTAAAAGGAAATATTGTTTGCTTTTTACATTAGAGGACATCTTTAGTTTTAATAATCAGTTAATTATTTCTTGTAAGAACAAAGTCTTAGTCAGTCCACATTTTTTCTTCCCATAACACTAAATTATTTGTTTTCAATAAGCCAAAACTAATATAAACTGATTTGGTTGTTTTTAAATAGACAGTAAATAAATAAACAAATAAATACCCTTGTGAGAAAAATTAACCGTAAAACCTCAAGCTTTAGTTCTAAGTCTGCTGTAATGATCCACTCTGGTTGCTTCACATTAACCACGGAGTCTTCACTCTACGTGACGGCTCTCAGCTCTGCAATTTGCGGACAGGTTGCGTGATCCTGAAACCAGGAAGTTTCTGGACGGATCTACGTTGGCCCCGCCCACTGGTCGCGTGGCTCGTCTGATGCAAGCTGCGGCTCCTCCGGTATATAAGCTCGGTTCTCTCCGTTTCCAGTTGCGCAGCTTGACCAGTCACTACATGGAGAAGGCACAGACCAAGTATTTGGAGGAGATACTGGAGTTTCACAAAGATTCAGGATGGTGTATACCGCGGCTCTACCTTTCGGACACATAGCGCGTGCCTGGTCGGAGGAGGAGGACAGTGTCATAGAGATGATCGGAAAATACTTTTTCCAGCTCACATTCCCGGGCCGAAAATTGAGTTCAGTCCGGCGGGGAAGCGTAGAAAGCTGCGATGAGAGAGAAAACACCTCACCTTGTGAGTCATTTTAAAGTAGTTTTTGGGAGTCGATAACTTACTAAAACTGATAAAGGACTGATACGGAGCCGTTATCAGTTTAAAGATTTAGATATTAATGCGCCATCTTTTAAAACCTAAACTTTTAAACGTTAGAGCTGGACCTATATAATCTGGCGGATGATAAAGGTCTCGGGTCAGCTGACGGTTTGCTGAGTCTCTTAATAATGACTCAAGTGCAGCACTTTTTTTTAACCCTTAATGATGACATGACTAACTTAAAGGTCCAGCTCTGAAACAGCGTTGCCACGATACACTTCTAACAACTATGTTTTTCTTCAGGTATTAGCTTTGATGCTGGTTTGGAGAATGAACAACAGCTCCTTCACCAGGATGTGACGCAGCAGATGGAGCGCTGCCTGACTGGAGCCAAGGCATCCGTCCTCCACTGCCAGGTGCTGCTGCTGCCTCATCACATGACCACCAGGGTGGGCCGCCACATCCTGCACACCTCTACCGATGAGCCCTGTGGGCTTCGAGGCGCCTCCATCAAACTCTACGTGGAGAGCAAAGACGGCTTGAAGTCCGTGGGAAGCATCTTCCCAGACCCGAGCGTGACCCCGACCTTTGAACTGTCTGTGGTCTTCAGGGCCGACAAGGATGACAGCTGGCCGCCGCTGAAACATATTTTTGAGGGCAACAAAGTGCTGAAGCTGAGACCAGAATACCGTCTGGTGAAGAGGAAGCTCTACTCCTCTGCTAGTCCTGTTATTCATGATTTCAGTCTGTGAAGCTGAGACTGGTCCTCCCAGTTAATGTTTTTATTTTTAAGTGAGCGAACCTTTGAGCGGGTCCTCAAACTGCCTGTTTACTAAACTCTGCGTTACCGCGGTATTTTGCACAGAACAGTTGAAAGTCTAACACTGAACTTCATTCCAGGATTGGGCAGGTCTCACTTCTGATGTGTACTGTACTCTGTATTTATAAAACTGTTAAATAAAAGTCTTTACGTACATAACGTCTTTGTCCTGTTTACTTGCTGAGTATTTCCCAACCTGGGGACAATTATGTCCACACAGAGTTTTTTCCCCCAAATCATTCGATTCGATTCTTGTCTTTATTTCGAGCCATAGGAATGGATGTTTTGTACATTTTAAAACAAATATATTGAACATAGAAAATAACAAACATGTTCTCATTTCATTTATACACACATTTACATGTACATACGCATACACAATTACACACATTGTTTTAGCTCGAAAAGGAGTGGGAAGAAGAAGAACTTATTTAATCCCACCCCCTATTAAAGCCACTCATTTGAGCATTTAAGGCATAGAGGTGTCAACACTCAAGTAAATTTTTTGGATGCCATTGAGCAAGCATAAAAGGAAAACCGTAAGAAGTTACTAACATTGCAATCATTTGTAAAGAAAAGGAGAAAATGAAAACGCGTCGTAATCAATCATTAAGTGCATATTGCTGTAATATTTTGTGCTTATATGACTTTAAAATGGTTAAGTGTGGTACGACCCTTTAAATGATCATCCAGCTCGTTCCAAAGATCAACACCAGAACGATGAACATCCTTTTTAAGGCGGTTCCCACCCAGTTTTTTTAGATTCATTTCTCTTAAGTTACATTTCAAATCTTTATTACTAAACATTTTTTGTACATTATGAGGTAAGGAATTGTACTTGGCTTTATATATTATTTGTAAGGTTTTGTATTTCACTAGATCTTCAATCTTTAGTACTTCAGATGTAATAAACAGTGGGTTGGTGTGGTCCCTGAAGCCAGCATTGTGCTTTAATCGAAGGGCTTCTTTTGGAGAATTGCAAGTGTGTTTAGTTTTGTCTTGTAGGTATTGCCCCAAACTTCAATACAGCAGCAAATATGTGGCAAGACAAGAGTACAGTAAACGATAAACAGTGTTTTATGATTCAGTATGTACCTGGATTTACCCATTATGGCAACGCAGTTAGCAGTTTTACTTGTAATGCTGGTAATTTGAGGATTCCAGCTTAGTTTGTGGTCAAGAATGACACATACATACATATACATGTTCTATAATTTTATTTTGATCTTTACTTCACTACTTCGGTTACCAAATACCAGTAATTTAGTTGTTTTTTAATTCAATGACAATGTATTATTATCAAACCATTTTTTTAAATTTATTTATTTCTGTCGTCATCTCGGCCAGTATCAGATGTAAATCCTCACCAGAACACAGAATTGTGGTATCATCTGCAAAAAGTACCATTTAAAGTTTTTTTATATATATAGTAGAAATAAAACTGGTCCCAACACTAACCCCTGCGGGACGCCACAGGTAATGTTTTTTAATGTTGAATTGTACTCACCCATATGAACGAACTGCTGTCTCTTTGTTAAATAAGACTTTAACCATATTAGTGGCGTACCCCGAATGCCCATTTGCTCAAGTTTTTTGACTAGTATAATATGATTTATAGTGTCAAAGGCTTTTTTTTAAGTCTATAAAAATTGCTATTGAGAAATCTTTGTTTTCTGTACTATTGCTTACCTCGTTAACCAGATCAATCAAAGCGAGAGTAGACTTGTTGTGACGGAAACCATGTTGACTATCATTTAATAACTGATACTTGTTGCTATAACTGTTTAGGCGGTCTGGGAATAATTTTTCCAGAATTTTAGAGAATTGAGGCAACATTGGTCTGTAATTTACAATGTTTGTCACCGTTTTTACAAACTGGTATAACCTTTGCGATTTTCATTTTGGTTGGAAACACTGCTGGTGAAAAGGACAGATTACATATACGTGTAATTGGTTGTATAATTTCATGTATTACGTTTTAAATAAAATTCAGGTCTAGACTGTCAGTCTGTAGATTTTTTGCTTTGAAATTTTCTTACAATATTAATGATTTCATTTCCATCCACCGGCTTGAGGAAGAAGGAGTAATTGCATGTTTCTGGAGACGGTAGTTTGTTCTTGGGTGGTATTTGAGGGAGTAATTTTATCAGCTAGTTCAAACATTTACAAAGTGATTATTGAACTGGTTGACCACATCATTTATATTGACTATTTTATTGTCATTTTGGATTAAATATTCTGTGGAGTTAATTGATTTTGATTTATTTCTAATTATATTGTTCAGCACCTTCCAAAGCCCCTTGATGTTTTTCTGGTTGTTTTCAAGCAAAGTTCTCTAATAGTCTTTTTTGCATTGCCTTAAGATGGTTGTTAATTTATTTTTATACTTTTTATATTTACTTTCAGATTCAAATGATTTGTTTCTAATGAATTTTTAGAATAGAGTCCATTTTTCTTCAAAAAGTCAAAATTAGTTTTAAATATAGTCAAAAAATTATTATAAGCATTGTTCACATCTTTTCATTTATTGTTTCCCAGTTCTGGTTTAATAAACTTTGCTTGAGAGCACAAATAGAATCATTTGTAATTATTCTTCTATACTTACTTACATTGTTAATGGGGATAATGGAAAGCATGCCCAAGACTTGCAGATGGTCACTAATGTCATTATTATTCCACTTTTGATATTATCATCAATGATGTGTGTAAATGTGTTATCAGTTAGTGAAGCACTGTGTGTTGGTACTCTTGTTGGTCTAGTGATTTTTGGGTATAACATCAGACTATACATTGAATTAATAGGGATTTGACCTTTTAATCATTACTTGTATTTGTCAAGTTCGCGCGTCCTTTATCCGAATCACTTTAGCTTCCTCAGGTGTGCCATTCAACTTAATGAAGACACAACAGTTGAATGATCATGTTGACTGTATTTTGTTTTGCTTTTGGAGGAATCTGGCTTGTTTTGCTACGTCTGCATTCAGACATTTCATTCACATGGAAACTCGCTTTGGAGCCAGAAAACACTTAACTAGGTCTTAACATTACTCACAAATGAGCGACATTTAACTTTCGGGTACAATTTAACAGGAACTGGATAAAGCTCATGCCAGACTGATATAAGGGTCCATCCATCATCTGTCGCTTATCCGGAGTCGGGTCGCAGGGACAGCTGCCTAAGCAGGGAAACCCAGACTTCCTTCTCTCCGGCCACATTCACTAGCTCATCCGGAGGGATCCCGAGGTGTTCCCAGGCCAGCCGAGAGATGTAGTCCGTCCAGCGTGTCCTGGATCTTACCCGGGGCCTCTTTCCGGTGGGACGTGCTCGGAGGCATCCTGACCAGATGCCCGAGCCACCTCATCTGGCTCCTCTCGATGCGGAGGAGTAGCGACTCTACTCTGA
>JBAMHW010000007.1:31588645-31599097 GCA_037177495.1 Rhadinocentrus ornatus | reverse complement strand
GCAAACAAAGGCTACTGTACCAAATATTAACATTGATTTTCTCAGGTGTTCAAATACTTATTTGCAGCTGTATCGTACAATTAATTGTTAAATAATCATACATTGTGATTTCAGGATTTTATTTTTTTAGATTATGTCTCTCACAGTGGACATGCACCTACCATGAAAATTTCAGACTCTCCATGTTTCTAAGTGGGAGAACTTGCAAAATAACAGGGTGTTCAAATACTTATTTTCCTCACTGTATATATACAAGAAGTGTCTATCTCGAGTTCATCTCATCTTTTGATAACTCAGAGCGGAACTCCCCCACCCACCACACTCCAACCCACCTTCTCAGCCGGCTCTCCTGGCTTACGGTTTCCCTCCCTGCCGCGGAGGCTCTTGGCAGAGATGGCGCTCTCTGAGGTCTGCATGATGAGCTGGGTGGCCAGGAACTGCTGGACGTGCTCCAGGACGTCGCGCTGCATCTCCAGCGCCATGTGGTACACGTCGTGGTCCGACGAGTTGTACATGACGGCGTTCTGAAACATCAGCATGATGTCACGCTGGAACTCCGCCGTGGTGCGGATCACGCCGGACTCGATGTTCTTCTTTATGGCCGACAGGTCCATCGGTCTGCAGCAGGACGGGTGGCGGGAGCAGCAAAGCAGAGGGAGACTTATTTTTTTAATTCTGCATCTATAAACAGGCATCTTTAAAGACGAATGGTGATGCATAATTATTATAATTTACGGTGTTCCAGATTATTCTGCATGTAGGATTTCAGTTATACATTTGGGTTTTTCCGTTGTGGTTCTACCGTGTGTTCTCCAGTCTTTTTCGATCACTGGTAATCTCAGAAATGTGTAATCATTAGTTTCCAGGTGAGCCTAATTAAAGGAAACTACTGAAGGAGGTTGTTTCCATGCCATGAGGGAAAAAGGATCTTTCTGCAAATGAAATGTGTGAAATAGCTGCCGTGACAAACGAATGAAAACAGACATTTCAGGTTAATTTAAGATCATAAGGGCAGATGAAGAAAAATGCATCATGTTCGGCGAGCAGCTGTTAAAAAGCTACTGCTGAGCAGCAGCAGGTGTTTGAAGCTGCTCCACGCAGGAAACTCTAGAGGCTAAAGTTGTGCATAAAGCTGTATTTCAGCCACCTTTGACCAATGCTCACACAAAGAAATGTTTGCAGAGTCAGAAACACATGAATTTATTTATAAGTGCCGTGCTGCACTGGATGGTCCAGATGGATGGAGGTCTGGATGCTTGGCGGGGGGCTACCATGTCCCAGCAAGGCTAAAACGTCCCCAAGGTGGTGGTGGACGGATGTTTTGGTTTGGAATAAAGGGGACTGGGATGGTTGGAGCCTTTATGGTGGCTTCTGCTAATTCCACTCAGTTTCTAACTGACCATTTCCTGCCATGGTATAAAAGGAGGAGGCGTTCCTTCTGCAGCAAAGACAAAGCTTCATCCAGTGATGCAGAAATACATTTAATCTTCGGCTGCTGTGGGTATGAAGGGAGAAAAACTCATCATGTGGCCACAATCATCCCGAGGCCTGTCGCGATAACAAATTTTGCTTTCTGGAACAGCTCATCTCGATAAGCGATAATATTGCGCAAAGCGATAATGTTGTCATTTTGAGACCATTTTCAGCTAATATAATGAGAATTCTGCAATAATGCAAGTGCACCCTTTCAAAGATCAATAAACTTTCATTTCTAAAGAACATTTTAAACTGGACCCGGAAGAAATTTTAAATAACAAAAACAATAAATAGAACAGACTCTCAGTCTTTAACAATGAATGAAAACCAAACAACCAAAAACAATAAGTATGATGGATAATAAAGTCTTTGTTCTGTAAAGAAAATCGCCCTTCAAAAAATATATTAAAAAAATATAAAAAATGGGGCTCAGACAGGAAAAACTGGAAAAACTGCCAGTTAGTACCATTGTATTAATAAAAAACTAGAAAAAAATCTACTGCGCATCGTTGCTGTTTGTGAAGCTGAAATTTCTCCCCTCATCACTGCGTCAGACTGATCTAGGAGCAGCGAGTGAACCGCGCTGCTGCGACGCTTTTCCACATCTGCCGGGACACCGGCTCAAAAGTACTGCGGACCACTGGGAATCCTCCCGAACCTCTCGATTAGCCGGCATTGCTCTTGATGTGTATTTTGTCATATATGGTAGTTTATGGGCTGACTCTGTTTGTAATGTGCCTGCGCACTACGGGGGTTATTACGGTAGACCAGGAAGTGGAGCTTTGTACTGACGTTGTAGGCTACATGTGTGTGTTCTGCCTACATTCAGATTCAACTTTATTGTGCCTACATGTGGGGAGCAGTGATACTATAAATGAGAAAGTGCTCGCAGCTATTTTTCTCCATTCGACTTATTTACACGACTCAGCGCGAGAAACGGAGGTTTAGCGCGAGAGCGTGAGAAGCCACTTAAATGCGCGAGTCTCACGGCCGATGCGTGAGAGTTGGCAGCCTGTAAAACAAACGCAGGGTATCGGCTCGCACATGTGCTGGTGAAACGTGATCTAGAATAATCTGGAACACTAGATTTGACTGCTGAAGAAACGTTTTCCTTGTTTGTAGTTTTGATTAAAAAAATAAAATAATACTGTGACATTTTGCACTGATTATTTAGGAGAAATGAACAATCTGGAATAAAGGGTTATTTTGGTGTAATAATGTGTGTTATCTGACCTGTGCACAATGCTGTGGTAACCAGGGGCGATGTCATCGGACACAGGCTGCAAGAAAACACTGGCATACCTGAGAGACAGAAGGTCTTTGTTAGAAAGGGAGCAGCCCCCTAATTTAGGACAAAAACCAAATGAAAAGAATTGTTTGTGTGTCGACTTTATTCTGATTGACAGGTGCAGTGAAAGAAGCGCAACCTGTGATTGGCTGCAGCTCTCCAAACCAGCATGATGGCCTTCTTCCAGATCTTCTGTGCCTGGACCGCCTCCTGGTCCTCTCCACATGTGGAGCTGATGCAGAGAAGCAGAGCAGAAGATGGGGAAAAGCTAGACTTTTTCATGTTTGTGGGCAGATACTGCTGAGCTCTGATGTGCAAGCATGACCACCTGGACACTTACAGCTGGGAGGAAGAGGCTGGGCTGCTGGCTAGTGAATCGGCAGTGTAGCGCTGGGAAGGCGGACCGTAGCCGTCTTCGCTCTCGCTCGCTGCTCGCTCCACCTCTGACAGATAAGGACCCTCGCCCTCCCCACAGTCCTCCTTCAGCTCCATCCCTTCCTCTGGGTACCCCTCACTCCCTGCCTCCTCTTCTTTCACTTCCTGGAAGAGTAAAATGACTTATTATTTCCTTGTTTTAAAGCAAATGTCAGCATATCTTGGTATGTTTGTGTGTCACCTTGGACTCTTTCCCAGACACAGAGCTGTCCTCAGAGTCTGTCAGGGAAAAAATTTTAAAAAGTGTTAGAAAATAGAAATACGAGTATTGCTTCTATACAGAGACAGGTATGCTACCCACCTAGGCAGGGTGGGTTGGGTTCAGGCTGGCTCCACTCTTCGCCTTCACTCTTCACTGTAACTTCTGCAGCCTCCTTCGCAGCAGCGCCCTCCTCTCTAACATCACTTCCTGTTGCACCGTTTTTATGAGCGACAGAAGCGGGGACGTCGCTTCCCGCCACCTCGGATCTGCTGCAGTGTCCTTTAAACTGTTCTTCTCTTTTAGCGTCCGGCTGATTTTGTGTCTCAAGGCCGCCAGCGGGTGGGGCTGACACTGTGGCCACGTCCTGACGTTCCTGTGTGGAATTTGAGTCCTGTACTGTGGGAATGGGCTCTGATGGCTTCAGTTCCTGGGTTTCCCAGGGGCCAGGAAGGGTGTGGCCTTCTGAAACAGCTTCCTCACAGAGAGAGAGAGCGGCCTCCACAGCAGCTGCATCTAAGGCCTCCACAGAGTCATCCACCTGGGACGAAGGATGGAGAAAGCACACAGGACATGTTGTAAAATGACTGCGCGCATTCACAACACGCTCCATGTTTACTCCACGCCGACTCAAGAGTTTATGGTACACAAAGCTGCCTCTATAGCTGTAGCAGCCTGGTCGGTGCATCTTTGTCTCTTTCTTTTTTCTACTTTCCTTTTTGCTTCTGTTCACTATTCTCCTTTTTTCTGTCCTCTCCAGTCTGGTCCAGCAAGATTATGTAAATTCCATATATCAAAATAAATCAGATAAAAAAAATAAAAAATAGACAAATAATTAAATAAATCTTATACTGATCACTAGTCATGTTTAATCAGGTTACAATTCCGATCAGACCTGTACTGCTTCATGATGCATGTTTACATGTATCGCATGTTAAATTGGAATAAATTTGACATGTGCAGAACTTTCTACTCCTTAATAATTATCAAATTAGAACATTGAGTCTTCAATAGCAGAGAAGGAAGTTCCTGACTTAATTCCACCATCATGGGGCAACGAATCAAAAAGTCTGGATTCAAATTACCATTTAAACAAGGAAGAAGATACCAAACTATGTTCCTGAGATGTATGAGAAAGAATAAAAAACTTGTATATCTGAAGGCAGATTCAGTAGTTGTTAGTTTACACATTATTCTAGCATAAGTGAAGCAGAAGATAAAGGATTGACTAAGCGAAGGCCAATCAATATAAACAAGAAAAAAGGTCATTAAATGACCTTTAGCCAAATATAAATGTTGCTGTGATAAACAACAAATTTATCTGTGAGATTTTTATTAAAGAGCCCCATTTAATCTGCTCTATTTTCTCTAAGATTCTGTTTTTTATTTCTTTATGCCTGGTAACTTAATTGTTTTTCATGGGGAATATGTCTAATCATGTGGTGGATGGATAAAATTTTAATATTTCAATATTTCAATAAGAAGATACCTTCTTTAAAATATATTATTTAGGATATAGAGGCCTTTACGATGCAGTTTCTGGACAGGAAAGGGGTCAGAGACAGAGGGGGGGTGATCTGCTGTTAAGACTCCAAGTTAGCTTCTGCCCACTGATGATGTCATGGTTCATGAAGAAGAACCACTATCTTCTGGTCCCTGTTGAGAACCAACTTTTAGGTTCCAAACTAACTTTTTTTTGTGGGAATGTGCTGACCAGTTTATAATTAGGTTTGGAAAGCATAACTGCGGCAGTGCCTGGCCAATTATGAACAGGCTAAAATTGATCTGATCTTTGTCGCAGCAGCTTTATTTACTGCGTTGACCACTTGAACTGGAGTAATATAGTTATTATTATACTTATATGGAGTTATATAGGTGAATAGGAAAGAGCATTATGTACCTTCTCCTCTATGATGGCGATGATGTCTCCCACAGTCTCCAGGTCCAGCTCGTCTCCCATGTAAGACACCGCTACAAGGTCTTCCTCTACTAACCCCGTCTCCTCGCCGAGCTCTGCCTTGACCACAGCTTCTGCGTCACTCTCTGCAAACACAAACAGATACAGAAATCTCACCATGAGCATGCAAGCAGTTTTCTCTTCACTCCAAAGTGAAAACGCAATAAAAAAAAAAAAGACACAGGAAGTGCAGCGGAAAGAGAGGCACCCCACATCTTAACACAGAAAGAGATCTGGGAGCACCCATGTCACAGTTTCCATGGCGTGCATGTTAATGACCAGAGACCTAAAAAGGGGCTTTAAAGAGGCGTACACCACTCAGACTCGTATGTGAACATCCTGCAGACAGGGGAGAGTGTACAGACAGATAATGTGTTGAACTGAGGCAAATAAAAGATTTATCTAAGACCTTATCACATTCACTCTACTTCAGATCAGAGTGCACATCCACTTTAAAATAAAACGTCGTTTTTTTGTTGTAAAACATAGAAACCAGCTCAAAGTTTTTTGCTCGTTTAAAACAACTGAAAGCTCCATGAAAGCATTTTATCTCAGAATACAGTAGCTAAGTGCTGTAACATGCTAGCCAAGCTAAGCCAACTTTATTTACAACAGCAGCTGCTGAACAAAGAGAGGAAAATAAAATACACAAAATCAGAAACCAAAACAGAATTAAAAACTAAAATACAAAACAAATACAAAAGAAGCAGTAAACACGAATTAAAGGCGAATATACTGTACATGCAGTTCATCTAGTATGTTTACCTGTAATGATCTCACGAGCAGGTGCTAAGGTAGCAGCTGCTGTGGCAGTCTGAACACCATTTGTTAGGTTTCCAGCGGCGTCCGCCTCTGCAACCTGACACAGAAATACAGCACAAATACACAGCAGGAAAACTGGTAAAAGATGTTTTGCCTTTGAGAGACTGCAGCTTAAAGGCCCATTTATGCTCGAGGCAGAAGACGGAAACGTAGACGGACGGACAGTTTTGTCCGTCTTCTGTATAGGTTACGTGCGTAATTTGGTCCGTTTTCAGGGAGCTTAGCTATCCATCGCTTGATTCAGAAGATGGAGCAACACCACCGGAAATCATGGGGGCAGTGTTGAGCAGAATAACTGACATGCAATCAACGCATGAAACAATCCAGAGAAGAAGAAGAGAATCAGGAAGGAAAGAAAAAAAGCAGAAGAAAAATAAAGATGAATGTAGAAACTGCGCGAGCTTTTGAAGAACCACTACATGCGAGTGTTTAGGGTGTGTTGAGCTGTAAGAAAAAGACTTTAAAGCGACGCAGTACCGCTGCTAAACGGTGTCTGAAACCGACGTTGGCTCACGGGAATGAACTCTGCCCCCTAGTGGATACACTGACTTAGCAACCATGGCAACGAAAAGACGCATGGACGGGATCATAAATGCGAATGAATACAAGCATGTTAACTTTGGAACAAGCATCAATATTCACAGAACCAACAGCTGAAAGAAGCAGATCCAGTCATCTCTGGCCCCACTGAGCTCTTCTCATCCCTGAAGACCCTGCTATTTCCCTGCTAGTGTAAATTGTAATTTTGTGAGTTTGGAAGTTTGGATTTCTCACCAGGCGGGGGCTGGCTGAGATGAGGTTTCCTTTCTTAAGCAGCTCTGATAGAAGAGGCGAAGGTGGCGGCGTGGATTTCTGGGTAAGGAGTCGCTTCTGTGGAGAGTCATCTACAGGAGCCGCCAAGCCTCCATCTTTGGGTCCTGATCCTGGAGGGTCTGCTGCTGGTAGAAACACTCCGACCTGAGGGAAGAAGCAGGAAACAATCTGTGAGTAACAGTACTCAAAGAAACAAAAACAAGCGAGAAAAATGACATTTTTGTGGAATCCATAATGAAATCTGAAAATTCCCCAAATCTACGGCTTCAATGTCAAATGTACCCGATGTAAAGGGTGATAACTAATATTGATCCATTTCAAAACACAGAGCTGAAATGGTTGAAGACTAAATGATCTGTTCTTAGCCTCCAATCACTGCTAACAGGACCCTCATTCACCAATATCTTATGAATCGTCTTAAACTTGTTCTTTGTACTTGTGTTTTTCACAAAAACCCTCCATCAGATTCCTGAACATCTTCTCAGACCGCAAATCTTCCTCTTAGATGGATCATTACCAATCTCACTGTAAGTGGAAAGGACAGACAAGTTGGCCGTAATTTGCAGTTCAACACCTAAAAATGTACATACGAGGTCAAGACTGATGTGGGCAACAAGGAAAAGTAACAAGAAAAAAATAAATAAATAAATAATAATATTAAAGATAAAACCTTTTCTCCTTATTTTTTAAGTAATAACTTGGTTATAAATTGTCACAGTGGAATAAAAGCAGCTTTATGTCCGAACATGTAATTAATGCCTCCAGAACTTGGACAGCAGCCTGCAGTCGGGTCCATGAACACATCAGGATGAACATCCATGTAGTGTGGTGGCTAAAGAGGAAAGTGGTACACCGTGGGGTAGAATTTCATCTTCATTTAAAAACTGAACCTTCTGCAGTTTCCTGCTGTGTCCAAACACATCCAGCATCCTTTAAGTTGCAGTGATGATGGAGCGAGTGGTGGACCTGATAAATAAAACCTCCAGATGAGTCTGAAGGTGGGTCGGTGGTGTTATTAACCTGGAGGTCGGAGCAAAACCTCCATCTTTTAACAAAACCTAATCATTATAATAAAAAAAAATTATTATTAAAGACCACATTTAGCAGGTGGATCCGAGTCACAGGTGAGTTGGATTTTTATGGAGGGATATTGTTGTGGTCGAGGGAACGGATCAGTGACGGTGCTTTAATGTTGCACTGATGGTTAAAGGAAGACTAGAAATAGAAGAATCCAGGCTTGACTGCGACTTATTGCGTAAGGAATCCATCTGACATAGCTTGCTATTTAAAATGTCTGAATGTTTTGCAAGTTGCCAGAAGATATTTTGGTAGGCTGGTTTTGGATGTAATGTAATATTTAAGAAAATCTAACAAAAAAACTAGAATTATTATTTATTTTTTTTGTATTTTAATGAACTGAGAAGCAGAAAACAACCCCAACGCTGATGTTGTAGTACGAGTACTCCTAAGTGTTCGTAGGATATGAAGATTTTCATGAATACCACAAACTTTGCAAGTAGATGTTCTTACTACTGAGTGGGTGGGGGTGTCATCAGAGGCCACGCCTCCTGTTTCCATGGGTGGTGTAGAGACTGAGGAGTCAGCCTGAGAGTCCACGTTTGGGGGGCTGGTCCCCAGAGGAGAACGAACGGGTACGCTGGGGAGACGCTTTGGTGTGTTTTTCAGTGCCTGACGAGCTGTAACGAACAGAGAGGGTCAGAGGAAGAATAAATGAGACATAAAACAACCACCACTCTAAATCTGTACTGATGATTACGCAACCTCTGTTGCGCCACCGTGGACTCCTGCATGGTTTTAAACATCAAACAAGATGAGACGGGAATCAAAGAAGTCTTTAAGACCCATAACATCTATATGTGGGAACTAACAAGTGTTAGCTGGAAAGTAACTGAAAACTTTGTGAATGACAGCTGGGCCGATTCTCAGCTTTTCATCATATAATCCTTAAATACAGAGAATGCAGTGAGAGACAGGTGGACAAAGTCAAGTCAGGACTAGACCAGACCAGCCAACTATAGAAATAATTTTAGATCAGTAAAAGCAAGACTAGTTACATTTAGATCCGTCATTTACGGAGTCCCAGTCAGTTCATACGGGTAAGTAAGTTTACGGCATGAACTGCTGATCATGAAGCGTTTTGTCTCAACCTGAGCTCATATTGAAGGGTCTTATTTGAAGTCACACGGTGTCTTCTCTCCATCTTTGGGACAGGATCACACGGGATGTTCATTCTTCCTTTCAGGGGTTAAACTACTCTTAGTCCTTTTTCTTCCTGGCAAGGACCATTAACTCAAAGATCTCTGCTATTATTGAACCCAGTGTAAGCCTCCTCTACAGAGGGTCTGTTTCTTTTTTCTCCCTCTCTCCCTAAAACGACACTTAAAAATAAATTAAGTGTATCTTCACAACTACAAAGCTGTACGTATCATCCGGGTTTACAAAGAAAGCGGAGATTACTACAGAAGTGTCAGAATCAACGTGTTACTGGATCAGAGTTAATTCACCTGGAACACAGTAGAAAATGTGAATGTTTATCTCCTACTAAAAGAAAAGGATAGCAGCCTGGTTGATCTAGGAATGAGTACAGTAATGTCTGACGAGGAACTCAGCTACAGTAGAAGGTAAAGCTGAGCAGTTTTCCAGTCGTTTTAAGGAACCCGTCGGCTGATTTTGATCAAATTGACACCTCCATCGATCTGAGTCAAGAGAATCCAGGAATAGCCCTCAAATTCGCTTTAGAAACACCATGAGGATCCAGAAAGAAGCGAAGGCCAAGATGGACTGATAGGAAGAGTGAATCCTTCATTATTAAAACGTCCTTCGTCTCCATGGAAACCAGCAGGACGTTCAGGGTTCATTTGAAACAAAAGCAGAGTCATACGAGAAACATTAGCAGTTTTTAGAGTTGAAATCAAACTTTTCACCACAAAACAGCAAAAGCAAGACCTGGTTTCTGGTTCTGGCTGCTGGCTCCAGAGTTTCTGTCCCACGGTGATGAGACAAGACGTCTCTGGAACCAGCAGAGTCTCTGCTTTCACGTGACTCCTTGTTTGTGTGGAGAAATGAGTAGAAGCTGTAAAGGCGACAGAGCTGTTCTCATGGTTTTCTACATTCCCGTAAAACTGCTGGAAGTTTAAATGAACACAGAAGTCAGAAAAATAAAACCTAACATAGATTCTTCTCACTGCAACACAATCACCTCCCGCCTCACCACAGACCCATGGAGAGGAGCTTTATTGTTTTAACCAGGTGGTCGGTTGAAAACCCGTTCTCACTTACAATGACAATCTGCAGCAGAAAACCCCAGAAACAATGAAGACAATGTTTGTGTGGGGCAACAAGTCCTCTTGTCCATAGGGCTGTCTCTTCTGAGGAGACACGCTGGTCCATCGGGCTGTCTCTTCTGAGGAGACACGCTGGTCCATCGGGCTGTCTCTTCTG
>JBAMHW010000007.1:31564161-31578780 GCA_037177495.1 Rhadinocentrus ornatus | reverse complement strand
AGTCCAGTAGAGCAGCTTTGGGATGTGGTGGAACGGGAGATTCTCATCATGGATGCAGCAACTGTGTGATGTTGTCACGTCAACATGGAGCAAAATCTCTGAGGAAGGTTTCCATCACCTTGATGAAATATATATTTTCGGTAAATATAGAGGTCTTATATCTTTTCTCTTTATTTTTTAAATTTATTTATGTGTGCCTGTTATAATTCTTTTTTCTTATTTATGTGCGCTTAAGGCGGAAGACTCCTCCAACTTTTGTAACGTTTACATAATGACAATAAAGATTTTAAGTATTGGATCTATGACACCAAAGTTCTTAAGGAAAAGGAGTCCAACCTGGTACTCCCAAAGTGGACCTGATAAAGTGGCCAGTGAGTGCATATCAGTCATTACATATATTTTGGACAGCGATGGAGTTCTGGGAGGCTCACTGCAACAGACTGAGCTTGCCTTCATGGTATTTATTTTATTGTTTGACAATAGTGCATATAAATAAACTCAAGTTGAGGAAAACTCTGACTGTCCAGACTCATTTAAAGGTGCAACATGACTAAATCAAAGGTAAAAACTGGGTTTCTATTGGTATCTTATCACTATATAATAACTTCTGTTTTTATTCTCTTAGAATGAGTAATTTATATCTACTTGCCGTGGGTCCACATACATGGCAGCTGCCATATTTGTGCCACCAATTTTACCACGGTGTCTCTGAATGGACAAACAACTCTGTGTGTGAAGTGAGAAACCTCTGAGCTTATAAACTGCAGTATCTGCTCTGTCTAATAGGTGCTAGAGCAGGGACAACCAACCCTGGTAAAGATTTTAGATGTTTTCTGCTGCATCTGATTCAAATTAATGGATCATTGACAGGCGTGTACTGAACTTGACAACAAGCTGTCAGAGAACCACTTCCAAGTAACACCTTAAAAAGACCATGGAAGAAGACAGTACAGTACAGTACAGACAGACAGACAGACAGACAGACAGACAATTTAGACATCACCATGGGGAAAATTAATATTGTTACGCAGCTCACAATTTTACATATATACACATTAATAGTAAGATAAATAAATATAATGAATAAAATAATGCCCCAAGCGGCAAACTTTGCCGGTAAAATGTGAAGCCTAGGCGGAAGTGCAGTTCACCCCTCACCCACTAGGGGCTGGCTCCAAAACTAATATCCATTAGCTCCCATGTTAAAAAGACGAACTTCACAGTAGAAATAAACATGTTTAAAGTCTGGTACAAAAATCCATTTTAGGGTTATTAGGTCAAGTTTACCTTCATGATAACTGTGAGGGGCTGATTTTATTTCTAACTCATCTATTTGGATATTATTTAATCTTGAAATGTGACATAATTAGGGGTGTGTCCTTTTGATTGACAGGTATCCAATATCTGTGACAAGAAGGGAGAGTGTAGCACAAACACAGTTTTTAGCTGGCTAACAGCTTTAGTCTGCCTATCTCCGTTAGCTGTTTAGCTACCGTTAGCTCCGGGTTATCTCTTAGCTACAGGCAGCTCAGAGTTTGATGGTTGTCAATCATCCACCCCCACCTTCACAGCCCCCCCTCAGCTCCACCTCTTTGCCCATTTTTGGATTTTCGTCACTGAGGCTCCGTCCATGTACACAACGTGTTACCTGTAGCGCAGTCATTGCTGCACCTGAGGCCATTGGATCCACTTACTGATGAAAACTGGAAGAATTTTGTCCACTGTCCATTCACATTTGTGCTTGGAATTTGACATAATTTCTATGCCCAACTTCACCACTAGAGGGCAGTAATTCTTACATACTGTCCCTTTGGGTTTGAGGGAAAGATTGTCGTAAAATAGTTAACGGCTCAACAAGCTCTTTTAAATTTAACAGTTTGAGACAATTTAGAGTAATGAGGATGTTGAGCCCGTCTGGGTGGACCCGAGAGCAGGAAGACAATCCATCAACTTGAGCCTTGTCAGAGCATTGGAGGAATTTACGGAGCTTAATGAGCTCCATGTTTTGATGCCATTCTGAGCATGACCGCCTTACAACATCCTCTATTCCCTCCCTCGCCGTCACCCCAACCAGTCACATTTTATTATTAATTATACAACAGGACATTTTCAGCTGCTTTTTGCCACAAGAAGCAGAATACTGATGTGCACAGAAATCCAATCTGCTGCTGAAACAAGAAAAATTATTTTACGTGAGTTTATTTATAAATGCTGACACACACAAGCTTTCATGACATCATAGAGACGTCCCTTCTGTCCCTTTGCGTGTCGTAGTCACCAATAATGTAATAACGGCCAATAACATACTCAATTCAATAATCTCATAAGTTTATTCTATTGGTTGGACAATTGGCATAGCACAAAAAAATCCTTTTAAAATGTAATAAATGTAGATGAAAATGTAATAATAAATAAATGACTGCATTTCTCAGAAAATGCAGGCTTTTTTCAGCAGTTTGCTTATCAAAAATAGGTGTGATTATACCTGTATTACATTTAGAGTGGCCAAATTATTAAGTTATTGGTTGCTACACGTGTGCCTGCATCTTAAGTCGGAATCTAAAGAACGGATAAAAAGAAAACCACTCACATTTAAATATTGGCAGTCTTTATTTCAACAAGACTAAGAAATGTTTAATATACAATTTCTCTTACAATTTAACATCTATCTCATCTTGTTTTTCCATAACATTTAGGAGATACTCTGACAAGTAAAAATCTGGTGTACTGTTAAGGCCTCTTTTAGAGACATCTAAAAATGGCTGCTCTTTATTTACACTATTTTTTCCCTCCTTTCTTTTCAGTCACTCATTCTCTCCTCAGAGAGTGAGTCTATTCTGCTCGTGAGGGCCAAAGGCAGATGGAAAGGTTACAACACCTGTCCAACTCGACTTATGAGTGACGCTGGTCTGCGGATGAAATGGGACACCCAGCAGCCGGACCGTCTCCTGCCAGCCGGAAAATGCTGCGGCCCTGGCCTGCAAGCACAGACATTCACCATCGTCACCCAAACCACTTTCTCCGACTCCAAGTTGTGTTTCTTCCGTGTTTAGCACAACTCTTCCAACACGACACAAACACGTGCACAAGCCCTCGTAGAAATGTTTGTGGAACACAAAAAAGAAAACTGGTCCCCTGCAGAAGTAATGCCAAATCAAGCTGCTGATGGGCAGCTTGGCCATTTACATCAGGGCTTCAGCACTTTGTACGGGTTGCATAGATGTTTCATCACATCCTTCAGTCAGATTCTTAAAGATGAGTTGGAACAAATCTTGATAACCTGAAGAAAATGTCATGTAAGATCACGTTCGACCTGAAAATTTCAAAGCCTAAGTAGCCAAAGGTTTCAGAGCACCAGAGAAATGCTCAATTTTTTTTTAAATTTTAACAAAATGATTTTTTAAAAACCCAAATAATTTGCTCCATGAAATAAATTATGGTAAGAAATTACTGTTTTTTTCACCTTTATATGCCGAACACTGATTTTTTGGGGTTATAAGTCAATTCTAAAAGCCTTTTTTTTTTTTTTACAGAGATAAGTTACTGTACAAAAGCTACAAGAGGCAGCATCATTTTCGAGGAAATGGCCAGGTAATGTCACTTACAGACCTGATTATCAAATTATTTCATTGTGCTTCAGGGAATCCGTGCAGACAGATCATAACTCATCAACATCTACATTCTTTTTTTTAAACCATGGGAAGATGCTGATAAAGTATCAAAGATTTAAGAGAAAAAAGGGAGATGAAAATTGTGACAACGGTCCACAAGACGAACTTATGCAAACATGATGTTTGGTAGATCCAACGGTTCAGGATGAGTCCATTCATACTGACACAGGCCATTTAAGAGGTACATGTGTGTGTATTGTGGGATGGGGGCATGTGGGGTAAAAAAAAAACAAAAAAAAAAAACTGCACACTGACCAAAAGTGCCCCCTTTTCTGTGCACGATGTCCTCTTTCACCACCGAAACCTAGCAGTAAAATCCGCTGTAGTACCAAATATATATCTTCATACCAAAAAATAAAATTACACCTCCTCAACATAAACCCTGTATTAAAATAATCTTTTATTTATCTTGATCAAAACACTCTTTTTTCCTCTTCTTTGTTGTAACATGAAATGCTCGCAACAACCATCTCGCCATCTTTTTTTTTTTTTTTTCCTGTTCAAACAAGTAAGACTGTATAGAGTCAGATCGTCTGTGCTGAACTGAGCTTACAGTACCAACAAGGGCATCCAGGACTTGTCAGCTTTGCCTTCTTCTGGGGGAGCCACATATCTATCACACTTTCATCTCAACATCACTAGTTTCCACTGTATGAGCGCGAGGTACCAACAACCTACTGAACTGCTCGAGCTAAAGAAATTAACTTAAAAGATATTGAAGTTGCGATAATGCTCGTAGCAGGCTTGCGATACGCACGTTTGGGCTCGCCGAGCAAAACTGTTTCTAAACGTGCTGCACATTCAAAACGCAAAACAGTTGCAATGAAATGTTCCTATTCAGTCATCTGTTCTCTGAAAAACGGAAAGAACGTCTTCAGAAATATGAGAACGTCTCACAACAGGCACTTCCTTTTCAACCACACATATTTCTAAATATTTAGATGGTAATCTCCAAAGGTGGCACAAGATGAGCTGTGAGATTAAATCGCCAGAAATAAGACAATTATATCATGTTTGTAATGTAGAACCACGAGGAAGCTCCGACAGAGCCGTCAGAGTATCGGTTTATCTGGGGGAGGGAGGGGGGGGGGGGGGGATTTTTGGGGGAAGAAAATCATACTGCTGTACACCGATGTCCTTAAAAACATACAAATAGTTAATAGTGAAGTTACTGTAATATCAAGAAGAGCTTCCCCCCCCAATACAGCGGACAGTCCGAGGTCCTGAAGGCAGTCTTTTTTAAAAGTCCCTCTGACAGCTTTCCCCTTTGTTCTATTGTTCCTGGGCGCACTCTTCCTGCCAGTTTTATCTCAAGTGAGCGGCGAGCAAGGCCAGGGCCACCCCGCAGACTGCCAGCGTCATGCTAGCCCGGAAGGCCACCCCAGCTGATGGGGTTTTGTGCACTGGATTAACCCGGGGATTGCCTGGGTTTGGAGGAGTTGAGAAGTAAATGTCCTGATCTGTGTTGCAAGACGGAGAGTCGCAACCGCTGCCGCTCTCCTCTCCGCTACTCTCTTCTCTATCTGTAACAAAAACACACAGAAGGATCGGGTAAGTTCAGCGGGACAGGAAGTCGGAGAACATCATCATCAAGCTCGCCCGCCGCCCTCACCTGTGTCAAGAGTGATGTCAAGGCCTCTGTGCGCTGCTTTAAGCTTGCTCGTCGTGACCTTCAAAGTCGCGATCTGATGGCGAATCACAGCATCTGGTTTGGTTATGTCCACATCCACATCTGGGTTCGATACCTGGTTGGCCAGCCCGTTACCGATGACAACCGACTCATACCTGCACAGAGCCAGTGTCAGTGTGTTTGCTTCAAACTTGCATGCACCACAATCTGCATCCTGTTTCAGTCTTACCTGCTTTTGGCCGTGCCGTTCCAGCACTCGTCACCAGGTGCGGTCCTCTCACCTGCGCACACAGTCTCAGGCAACGTGGACCAGAACTTCTTCGCATGTTTTAGCTTCTTCTTCACTTCAGCAGTCTACGCAGCCCAGACACAAAGACCGTGTTAGACATAAAGAGAGAAAAAACGCAACCTGTTGCTGGATTGAAATAACTATCATTTAACATCGTAACATGGAAAAAATAACTTTCTCCCCGAACTTTAATTTGCACAAACTTATTAATTGTTGGCTAAAATGGACACCTCTCCTGGAGCAGTGGTTCTCAAACTGGGGGTGAGGACCCCCATGGAGGTCGCGGGATCATTTCAGGGGGTCGTCAGAAAAACGTAAAAAATTTATAGTTTAAATTAAATAAATTTGAGATTTTTACCAGGGCTGTCAAATTTAAACCATTAAAAAGATAAATCTTTTAAATTAGCACCTTAATTTTTAACACATTAACATAAACAACAAAGTACACATTTGACATTATCTCTGCAGAAGAAGCTGATTTTGGGCATGTAGGTGCCTTGTTACAGCAGTGAACCAAAAACAACCACTTCATCCTCCTTATTTATGAAGATTCTGACAGTTTTCAAGCCTTATATTTAGAGGATGGGGTGGGGGTCGCGAACACTAATGCATGTTATCTTGATATTTGAAAAATCCTTGTCTATGTTTATCAGTCGATTATCGCATTTATTTTGGAGTACATTCATGTGTGGTGATGTCATTTCCTGTTATTTTCAAACCGCCAGGTCTTTTTTGAACATGGCGGTGCCTGCAGTTTCAACGTTAGCTGCTAAAGTGGGAGGAAAGCTGCTGAAGTTTTACTTCACTGGTTCCCAGACTTTTTCTGCAGGGACCCCTTTTCAATGTCACTACCACAGGCACCCCAACACTTACAATGAAACATGCAACGTACTATGGTTCTGCAGAGAAACAGTCTTTAGTTGATTGCTCACTCCATCTTAAACATTTCAATTTGGCATAATCTCGGCGAGACAGTGCCTTGTCACAACAGTGAACCAAATACCCTCCTTATTTACAAAGCTTCTGGTAGTTTTCAAGCATTACATTTAGAATTTTTTTCATCAGGTGTCCAGAAACGAAGCTGAATCAGGCATCATCTCGGCCAGAGAAGCTGATTTTAGACGGAAAAGATGAATCTCTGCACATGCAGAGATGTAAGGACTAAAATCAGACAGATCAACGAGCACGAAGACATCGAGGCATTGGAGAGAAATCTGTGTTTGTTAATCCGATTTCTTACAATCCGATTCTGGCAAGAATCTGATTTTGCCATCTACATGACCACTTTTAGCGGGCAGTGATCTGATTTTTGGTGTGACTCGCTTTGTTATCTTTGTGTTTCGGATACCTCTGTGCTTTGCATGTTCTGCTTTGTCACTGCATTTTTGTTTTAAGGTTTGTTTGTTAGGAAATTTAAATTAAAAATCTGTTGTTCTCTGTGTTTACCAGTCTATCTAAACTGGTCCCGGCAGCAGTAGTGGGTCTTGCATCCGGACTGTAAGGGCGGAAACGGCCGGTAAAGCTGGTTTCTTTGACCGAACGCGTGGAACGGAAGCCCATGATCGGTTTAGGCATCCCACATCCTTGGAAAACCTGTTAGATGACAGCGAGAACAGCAAACTCAGTGGAGCTGAATCTTTTTTTCTTTTCTCTTGCTTTTTCCAATAAAAACTGAAATGATACTCACCTTTTGAGATACCTGCATGCTGTTCTCCTGCATATTCATGATAGCCTCTGAAATCTTGACATCAATGGGATCCATGACAGACTCAAAATTAAAGGGGCCCTCGAGCCTCTCGGCTAGACTGAGCATGGCGTCTGACAAAACAAAATTGAAGCCCTTTAGACACCAGATTGGTTTTCTGACTCAGTCGTGTTGTTACTAACAGGTACCACTAGGTGGCGGCATATGCACAGTTGATGAGAACAGCTTGAGGAGACAACAGAAACCAGATGCCTGGACAGATACCAGCATTACAAGTCATGTTATACAAGACATATATTATACAAACAGTAATGAATGGAGGATAAGAACACCACCCTGGATGTATAGAAAATGATCTGGGCCTGTGTTTACACAAGAGTTGCATTCACCCAGACGCCCACATGTACAGGTTGTATAGTTCTTCCTTCTCCTGTACAAAAAACTAAAGAAAGATGGACATGATTGTACATGCCTCCAAACAATAAGCAGTGCTCATGTGTTGTACTCGCTCTGGTTAAACACCTCTTGTTAAATCCTCATCCTGTTATAGATGGATGCGAGCAGGAACACACTGACACCAAAATGATGATGAAGAAAGAGACGGGAGGATTTATAGACTCTAAACGTTACAGATAATCAACTTCAGGGTAAAATTTATAGAAAATTAAAAAAACTGATGCTGATATAGCACAGATGTCAATTTCTTTATAATAATGTTTTAGGTGGCTGATGTCTAAATGTGAACATTATATTGAAGAGGTCTGTTTAAATTAGGGGTGTCAAAAGTATGGCCCTGGGGCCAAAACCGGCCGCCACAAGGTCTGATCTGGCCCATGGAATGAACTTGACTAATGTCAAAATAACATGGTAAACAAAATATAATAAATAAGTTTAAACATATATTTTTTTAAATGATAAAAAGTATCAATTTTATAGTTTCAAGAATACAATTTTAACAAAAAATCTTAATTTAAATAAAAAAGGTACACACACACACATATATATATATATATGTGTGTGTGTGTGTGTGTGTAAATGTGTAACTAAAGCACTAATGTGCACCTATTTTTCTAAAGGAATTTCAGGTTTTTATTATACATTTTCTGAAAGGGTAGTTCATTAATGTAAACATCTTGAAGATGTACTTCTATGCACTACAACAAAGGGAAAAATGCCCCTGAACTAAAACGGGTTTTGTCTCCTGGTTTAAGTACAAGCTGGAACTGAATCAGAACATTTAGTTGTCGATTCATGGTTAAGACACTACTTTTGAGTGTTTTGTGGTTGATTATCTTAATTACAGCACGTTATGCAATAACTACCTAAAACGTTAAAGAGTTGCACACGTGCATTGAAATGTCTGGAGTCAAATAAGTTGACCTGTAAAGGTTATTGTGCATTTTAGGCTCATTCTGACATCATACAAAAAGCAGAAAAGAAAGCAGAACGAGGACGGATTAATTTAATAATGGCTGAAGAAGACGTTCTTGTTAGGACGTCTGCTTACCCAGAAAGTTGTTCCACTCTGTGTCCAGGTCAGCCTGGTTAGCCAAACAGCCACGCATCACATTGAGACAGTAATTCTGGCAGGGCTTCAGGGCCACTTGGCCTGAGCAGTAGGGACAGTACAACATCTTCATGGACGCTTGCACACAGCTGGGCGACGCGCCGACCTGGATGGGGCAGGGGGGCAGTTAGCAGACTGTTTTCACTGAGCCAGAGAGAAAGAAAGTCACCCAGAGTCATGCATGTGCATTCATACTCTCAAAAAGCGAGACCATTAATTTTATGAGCAAACTTTACCAAACAGTATAATCTAATCATGGATGACTCATGACAGTGGAAAAACAAGTCATACAGAAACAGTCAGAGCGGTTTATGTTATCAGAGACTGTGCTGCAACCACAGCTGGCTTTTCCAGGAAAGATGAAGGGAGGATGGCCATGGAAAAACCTTTCAAATGTTTGGGACTTTAAAGCAAAGAAGTGCCTTTACTTACCGCTGACACCTTATTGACCACATCTGGCATGATGGCGAGGCCGTGCACGAAGGTGCGAGTGGCCACGAAGGCTCGCGTCAGCTGGATACGGAGCTTGCGGGGCACGTCGCCGAAGGGCTGCAGCTGCTCCGTGTGCCGGCTGACGCACTCCATGTATGCGTCGCTGAACTCGTACTGCACGTTGACCAGCCGGAACATCCTCTCCAGGAGGTCGGCCCAGAAGTCCGCCAGCATGGAGTCCAGGTTGACCTGGTTGCTGCCGAGCATGTAGTACTGCGTCAGATCCTTGAAAAAGTTCTTGAACAGTTCGGCGTTCTGCACGTACATCATGCCGTACGTTCTCACGAACATGTTGTGCAGCGAAACCTCGGCATTTTTTAAAAGCTCGCGGAAAAACTCTGCGGAGAAAAAATAAAGAGGGGGGGGAAACCCAGTGAGGATTAAATGTGGACAACTGCTTTCAAGGCCTTAGCTGGTTTTATTGTGGCAAACCTGCATATTAATAAAGAACAAAAATGAACAAAATCCATCGGTAATACTAGCACACAGAAGGATAAAAGAAAAACAAAACAAAAAATGAGCAGATAAACAAACGACTGAGAAAAAGTTAAAGATGTAAATAAATAGATATACATATACAGTCCTGAAAGTGGCTAAAAATATCATAGAAGAAGAAGATGAAGCTGCAACAGGAGAAGCTAGTAGTAAAAGAAATAGAAGAAGAAGAAAGTAGTAGAAGCAGAAAAAGAAGAAGGTTGTGAGGCAAGGCAAGTTTATTTATAAGACGATTCAAACTCCTTTAGACAAAACATTAAAAGCAGGCGGCAAAAAAAATTAAAAATAAAAAAGGTATTTTTAAACCGATTATAACTTAACATAACTTACTTCAGAAGGAAAGAAAAGAAAAAGAGAAGAAGTAGCAGTAAAAGAAGGTAGAACTAGTAGAAGGAGATAGAAGAAAAAGAAAAAATGTAAATGAATATAGTGGTAGGAGAGAGAGTAGTAGAGGAAGCTAGTAGTATTAGTAAAAGAAGGGGCGGTAGTAGTAATAAAAGCAGCAGCAGAAGAAGAAGCAGCTAAATAAGAATAATGATGATGGTGATGATGAAGCTGTTGGCGAGCAGACCAGCAGCAGCAGCTACTCCGCTGGAAACAGCCTCAGAAAGCCGGCTTGTGACATATGGAGGCACATGTAAAGATGTTGTGTACAGTCATTCACAAACACCTTTTAAAATCAATCTTCATTACCTATAAGAGAAGAGAGGAAGAGGAGGAGGAGAAAGGTGGAGACGGAGCATCTTCCTACGTCTGTAAGCTTCCCGCTGAGCAGAGTTGTCTCTCCACATCAGTCCGCTTTAAGCTGACCACCATCAATGGCATTTATCTGTTGTCACATTCCATTCACTTTCCTTTCTGCCAGCTTCTCTTGGACTGTCCTTCAGAAGCATTTTCAATAGGATTACTGAATAATGTGACCCCCTCTTACCCAATATGGACCTGTAGCCCCCCCGTCCAGCCCTGCCGCTCCCTCCCTCCGCTGCTTTCACTTCATCAGTTCCTTCAGAGAGCTCTCTTCACTAGAGACAGCAAACAATGACCTACTTCATCCTGAGGAATGTCCACCCCCCCTATTTCCAATAATCCAAGCCTCTTCTCCCATGCACACCCCCTTCTTGCCCCCCCAACTTTCTTAATCTGAACAAAATGAGAATTCTACAAAGTGCCTGAAAATGTTTCACCTTAAGTTTCACAGGCATGCAAGCACCCGCCCCCCAACCCCCTCCTCGCTGACCCTTGTTGACAAAACTTGTGTCCCACTGCAGTATCTCTGAGAGCCCACAGCGTGGCTTTGAAATGTAAAGTTCCCATGCTCAGTCCCCAAGTAGTGCTGTCACTTCCACTTCAGACTGACATACTAAAAGGAAAAAATGAGATAGGGGAGGGGTGAGGGCGTCTTGGGGCGGGTTAAGTTGAGGGCTTTTTTAACTCCAAATCTGCACTGTGTCGCCAAGGATACCGGAAACATTGCAGCCAATCCATTTACCTCCCCGCCATCACCAACTCCCCTCCACACATACAGAAGCGGGGGAGAGGGCACCAAGTTCCACGCTCCACTGACAGAGATTAAAACAAAACTGGTCCACCCCCCCACCGCAGGAATGTCATAATAGACACAAGTTGAAAGTCAGTGAAAGGGGAGCGAGGAGGTAAAGAAGACGAGGACGAAGAGGCATGAAGCATGAGGACGGTCCTCTTTTTTTAGTGGTGATAATGGCTATATACTAAACAGTTAAAGGTACAGTGTGTAAATATTACTGCCATCTAGTGGTAAAGATGGGAAAAGTGAAAGTACGGTGGCTGTTTACGGACAAAATTCCTCCAGATATGAACATGTTTTCATCTGTGAGTGGATCCAGTGGCCTCCGGTGCAGCGATGACTGTACTACTGGTAACTACATCATAACTATGTATGTATGTACTAGTCCCTCCAGAAATGTGCATCGTTGCTATGGCAACTATTTTTGCAAATTCAGCCAATCCTCACCTTCAAGAGCACTCTACGGAAAGGATGAAAAACTCTACCAAGGTATTTATTTCAATAAATAATATTGGAATACGGTGAATAATAACCCATTTTAAATAGATTTTAAATTATTTTTTTAATATAACAATAATTAAAAACTACAAAAATCAGGCATTTCAATTTGAAACAATCACAAAAAATGCCACCAAATCCTGGATGAATGGGTGTACTGTCCTGTTCTATTGTCCTTTCAAGGCATTACTAATCCCAAAAGGTGCTCTAGCACCTTTTAAACATGTCGGTACAGTATTGAAGCTCATTTCACACACACACACACACACACACAGCTGTTTGTCCACTCAGAGACACTGTAGTGAAAATGGTGGCACAACTATGACAGCTGATAAGTATATGGACCCAGGTCAAGGAGAATTTAATGGCTCATTCTAAGTGAAAAACAAGTTATTTTAGTTTAGAAGGACGTTTATTATATAAATGACATTTTTCTGTGTTCACCAAAGTGGGAAAATCCTTTTTATCGGGATAGTTTCCGAAGCAGTACTTGATGTAGAAAATTTGCGACCCACTGCTGTATGAGTTTAGACAAAGCCACTGGTAAAAAGAAAGTGGCATGTGCAGGGGTGTGTGAGCGGTGGCGGCAAGGGGAGGCAGCACTGAGGCTTTCTGGCCTGAGCAAAGGGGGTGGTGAAGTATGAGCTGCATTACACAGGCATCTTGCATTGTCATTAAAACGAGTTTATGACAAGCAGACGTCTGCCAAAAGGCCAAGGAGCTGAACACTTCTTAAGATTTTTCCACTAAAGAAAAAGAAAAAAAACTGCTTGTCACTCAGCCAAATGCTGGGGGAGAATCTGGGTGAAGGGTTGCTTAGAGGAGAGTGTAAACTGCAGCAAAACGGAAGGAAGAAGGGTAATTTTTGCTCATAAGTAGCTATTATCTCCTTCAAGCGCACAAGCCTGACTGTCATGTCTTCAGCATGAGCAATGATTTTAGGCCCAATCCATCACTGTAAGAGTGGAGCTGACCAATCTCCTCCCACTTCCTCCTGCTAGGAGCCCCCCTCCCAACATCTCCCACCAGTGTCCTTATAAACTCTACTCCTCCCAGTCCCAGCCCAGGCAGTAATTGCATCCTATTTGTGCCAATTAGTCCCTGAGCTTCTTTCTCTCTCTTATGAGATGGGATTCAGTCCCTCCTGCTGCTGGAATTCACTGCTTCAGATGGATGTCTCTTGTTGTGTGTGTCTGGAGGCAAAAGGGGGCCTTAATCCAAGCGCTTAATTTCCAGACATAGGCTTGCTCTCCTGGACGGGGTCACCGCAACAGGACAGACAGGCTGAGGCCAGGACAAACACAGTGACGAGACACAGAGAGGAGAGAACTATTTCTGGCTCTGGTCTTAATTGGCCATGACTCCTCGCTTCAGGCCCACGATGAGAGCCTGCCTAATCACATACACCACTTCCTGAGTTTGTTAGTGAGCATGTAGCACCGTTTGTCTACATGCTCGGCCACAGCTGTGTTTATGAAGTCAAGCATCCCGCGTCTTGTGACAGGTTAGGAGATGCAGTCATTGCTGCCATTAGATAGACGAGCACTTCCTGACTGTAAGCGTCTCCTTCGGTATGTTTCGACGTGACGACGGGGAATAACAGGCCAGCAACTTGAGCTTGTTACCGTATCCAGTGAGAGAGCTCGTCTAATGGCCCAGGTAAAAAAAAAGAGCACAGCAGGTCTTTGAAAACCGATCCCACATCTAACAGGTCAGAGACAGTCATGAACAGGAGGCACAAAGGGGGGAAGGAAGGGAACAGAGGTGCAGGAAAGCCTTAGGGCTGCCCTCTCTTGGACAAAGAGACAACCTTACAGTTTGAGATTTGCAATTTCTCTTAATGACTGTTACCATTTATGCACAGATTTGAGAGGGGATCTAACATGAGATTGTTGTATCTATTTGCTTTGCTGTTTTAAAATAGCATCACATAACGTTCTGACTTTAAAAGTACGCGTTTCTGACTTTTGCGTTTTGATATTACAGTGACATTTGGATTCCTGGTGCCGTCGTTGCCCTGCAGCCTCCTGAGGCTGAGAAACCCAACTTCACAACTTTTTTTTCACTTTACAGCAGGATTTAGCTTTATGGCTCGCTAGTCCCACGCTAGCAACTGGATATCAACACACAGGCTAATTCATGTAATGCAAAAGAACATTATTGGAATAAGAGAGGCTAAAAAAAAGAGTAAGGGACAGAGCAAGAGATAAAACGAGTCAACATCAGCCTGACTTTTACTGACTGGAGAGATCTCAGAAAAGAGACAAGATGCAAGACCGATGCTAAAATAACCGTCTTTAAATGCCTCACTAATAAAATCTATAGCTCGATACTGCTTCTTTAATTCGGACCACCTTTTCCCCTTCTTTTTAGCAGGTAACATGCTTGAGAACCAATTCTCATTTGCAGACATGTGCTGGCCAAGAAGCCAAAATAGTAAAGAAAAAAGAAAGAGATACATATAAACATCCCAAAGCCTGTAAAAACACAGATCCCCACATAACAAGCATGTAAATCAACAAAGGGTAAAAAATGAGAAAGGGTCATCTAGTATTAAAAGAAGAAAAAAAAAGAAGAAATGTGTTAAAAAAAATGTGTGCATGCATGTATGTGTGTATTACAAAAGAATGTTTGTATGCATGCAAGTAAAGCTATTTTTATTTATTTCATTTGTTTTTATTTTGACAAACTGTATTAACACGCTGGACCTAAAATGACACATTATTTAT
>JBAMHW010000007.1:31527904-31539400 GCA_037177495.1 Rhadinocentrus ornatus | reverse complement strand
CTAATCATGTTAGATAATCGAGATCTCAATTTCAATCAAAATAATCGTGATTATCATTTTTCCCATAATCGAGCAGCTCTAGTATTAACTTTAAATTTTAACTTATGAATCTTATAAAAATGCTCTTAAAAGAAAACAAACAAGCTAAATTATAGTTTAACTTTTCAGAGTCCAGTTTGGTTTTTAATAAAGAGTCAAAACATGTCATAGTAAAGCATAAATAGTGTAACTATTAGATGTTTTTCTTTACAGCAGACAGCTCGAGGCACATGTGGAAGTCTTTACACTGGTTTCCAGTCAGTCACAGAATAGATTTTAAAACCCTCCTGCTCGTTTACCAATCCCAGAACGGTTTAGGCCCAGAATACTGTGATATAATGATGATGTAGTGTTGTAATTTATTATTTTGTTGTGATTCTTGCTATTTGTTTCTGCCTTTTATTTCTTCTTACTATCTGTAATGCTTTTGTTTGATGTAAAGCACTTTGAATTGTCCTGTACATGAAATGTGCTGTACAAATAAACCAAGTGGACTCCAATAAACGCGGGGAAAGGCACTAGATTTCCCGCTAGAAAACCAGCTGCTAGAGGGGCCTGAAAACTCACTAAATATAGCGACTAAGTCTAAGTTGGCAACACTGCAAGGCCTCAGCTTGTCTCTTACTTATGTTATAAAATAGAATTTTACATGCACGCGACACGTCAAGCTCTGGGTGGTGAGCCTCATCTGCCACTCGACATGCAAGATGCAAAATATGATGATGTTGATAGCTTTGTTTTCTTTTGCATCATGTCTCGCGTCCTTTGCTACACCTGTGTACGATCTCCTTCAATGCTGCAGAATTTATCCAGTGCTGAGGACTGAAAACTGCTTGTAAGAGTTCACTTTCTACAGGCTGCAACTCTGTAATCCAGAGTTAACCTCAAATTGAAGCACTGACAACAAAAAGACTGAAGGAAATAGGTGAGCCCTTAACTAGTGGTTGGTGGGTTGATCATTAAAAGAATACTGGGTCGGTGTTGTGAGCAAAGCCATTCAAACACTGATCTTTGGACTTTTTTAAAACCAGTCTGAGTTGCCCTGGTTTTTATCTAATCTGCAGAATGCCGCTGCAATAACACAACCTGTAATTTCCCAAAGCGTTATGGTGCAGGGAAAGCTTCCACCGGCTCAGCGGGAACCATCCCTCACAACGCCAGCCTGCAGCATGTCTCCAGCTCACCGCCAGGCCGACGCGCTGAGGTCATGCAGGCTTCAAGTTTCAGTCATAATGCACTGGACTGATTATGAACAGGAGATGATCCACGTGCTGAAGGGAGGGAAAGCGACCCGCTTCTCTTTGATCTCTGATTGTTCCATACCTGAAGCATGACATCGAGCCTGGCTGCCAGAGCTAACCAAAGCAGATTTCACTTCTTTTCTCCCCTGAATCACAGAACCGAACTCTACAATGAAAAGCCTTTAAAGTAGCAGGAACCAGCCTGGTTAAAATTAACTGCTTTGCTTCACTCGGTGCTTCAGAAATCGGGTCTTTGTTACAGCTGTGCAGCAGATACCTTCAAGCATTAACAGGCAAATACACACTGTACAAACCACCATTTACATTCTTCATGATTACCAACATTATTTATCTGTCATCATTTAGAGTCTTGGTACAATTTCTTTCCCATTTATGTGAAGTATTCAACCACAGGCCCCAAACAAATCATCCTCCAATAGACAAGAAACTTGGAAGCAAGTTCTAGAAATACTTCCATGAAAGGGGTAAACGACTTAAACATGGGATAAGTGAAGAATTTATCAATTCCTCTGCATCACATCACTCTACCTGAGCAATCAGGGTTTCCATTTCAGTTTTACTGCACTAAAACCTCTTTATTGAATCTTAAGTCTGGCTTCGGGTGAGCCTGTCAGTAATTTCAACGGTAACAAACATTCTTCTCTCCATCATGCCAACAACAACACAAGATGTTTGCGGTAAGAAATGCAATTTTTGAATCCCGTGTCTCCAATAAAGACTCATATTTCACACATTCGGTTTATAACGTCTGCACTAAAACGGGGTTAACATTAATAAAAAACAATTAAATAAACTAATTATGACTAAATTGAAAATAAAGGGTGGATAATGTTGGAAACGTGTAATCGTTGCCTTATTAAGTCTGCTCACACTTTCATTGAAAATTAAAACTCAAAGCAATTTTTTGCAATTCGTTATTCTGCTTTTTTTGTTTTTAAAATGTAGAAACTGAACCCTTTTATTCCCAGTCATCCCAGTTTCCAGGACAGCCTCACCTGTCAGATTATGAGGCTGAAATGGATGTATCAATAGATAAAGCAGCATAAAGGCCGACCAGAAGAAGAAAGCAGAATTTATTACTATTATTATTAATTATTACACTTTTTCCTTCAGCTGTTTTTGGCTCTTTACACTTATTTATGCTAATATTTACCTGCTATCCTCACAGTACCAACTCAGCTCATTTTTGGTGCCACTGCACTTAATTCCAGCCGCAGAGGAGCATTATTTTTCTTCTTTTCAGACACACACAGAACTTTCTGCTCACTGGTTGATCTTTGGCTGCTCCTGATTGGACGTTACCATCGATTTAAGATCTCTGATTGGTGGAAAGTCTGACAGGAAGTTGCTTTTTAATAACTTCCAGGTCAAAAAATAGAGGTCTCTTAGTAATTTAGTGATCTTTTTCTAATCACAAAAATGTGATAAATAATGGTGTTATCATGGATCTTTGTGGATTTAAAGCATAGAGTCCCAGAATAAACATTTGATTTTGCAGCTGGATTGTAAACCTCCTGGACGGTATATAAAAGCCTGAAAAGATTCCATAGATTACCAAAACGGTCAGCTATCGATCACAATTTACCCCACAGAGTTACACACTACAGTTGTTTTTCCTCCATAGATCAATTATCTCAGTGTCTATCAGTGACAAAGAGCTGCTCATTGAGGTAGAGCTGGCAATATATCGAGATTCTCAGATATATCGAGACTTTATCAGACGCAATATCGAAGGAGGGAATATCGTTTATATCGAGAAAGCTTGTTTTGAGTTAAAAGCATCTTTTCTCTTGCATTTTGCACAGCTGTATTCTTGTTATGGTCATTGAAAAGTATCTTTCATTTTTGTTGTTTTAGGAGCATTTAATTTAATATAAAGGTACTTTCATTTCAGTCAGCGGTTAAAATGCACATGTGCTGCTGATCCTCAATAAAAGTGTATTTAGCTCTGAAGGCTGTAAATTAACAATGTCTCCTTGGTTACTTAACAAAAAAAATACATCGATATATATCGTATATCGTGATTCGAGTAAAAAAAATTGAGATATAAGATTTGGTTCATATCGCCCAGCCCTACATTGAGACCCAGACACACACCAGGGGTTTATTGTAAAGAAAAGCCACTTGTGTGTATAGCACACAAACCTAAACAATACCACCACCTTCATTGAAGACCCTCTTTCAAAACCCTGAAATGAAAGACAATTAAATCTGCCCTATTCAGGTTTGTTTGGGGGATTTCAATTACATTTAACATAAACACAAAAACCACAAAAAAAAGGACCAAAAATCGTAAGTTTGTGCCATTTTAGTTACAAGCTGTTACTAAGCAAATGTAAACATAGTTGAGGACTAAAATATCTAAGGTGAGGAAGAACTTGCGTTTTCAGTGGTGGCAAAATAACAATTAAGTTAATTATACGTTTCAAAATGACTGAAATAAATAGATTAACAGTCAGTCAGCAGTCTGGGTGACCTACTTGTATAATCTTATACATTAACATTATGCTGGAACCAGTTCAAAACTGGCAACCAAACCAAAGCGAATTTATGGGTCTGAATCTGTACTGTACATTTATTTTAACCACTATAAAAATGAAAAGGAAACGTGAAGAGGTGGGGTTGGAGGGGAGTGGTGGTTAAGTAAGCAACTCCCCTCTAACCTTTACTCTAAGACCCCCCTTTCCTCCTCCCTCCCCAAGTTTCCATTACTTTGCTTTAACTCATAATTGGCTTCATTGACTCGCCCTCTAAGTATGAACATATCAACTCCTCCATAGATGCACTACATCCTGTCATGTGCTCTTGCCTGCAGGGTGACTTACAGCTCAACACAGAGAGGAAACAAACTTTAACCACAAAGTAGAAACAAAACCCAGAGAGTGTTCGCCTGGTTACAATGAGCAAGCATGTTTACTAAATCACAGCCGGCGGCCAACACTTCACAGCCATAGGAGTCTCTTCTGAGGAAGCCTGGAAATAAACATTGGAAAGGCTTCATCCAGTGGGGAGCCGAGCTACACGGCTGATTATACCTCCTCATTGTTGTGAATTACCTACAAGTATTTCCTCGATGAAGATTATGTTTACCCAAAGGTGAAATGAAGTGTTGCCGGCAACATGTGCCGCATGCCAGAAAACATTTATATCCACCAAACGTTGCAATGGTGGCTCCATGTTTACAATTTAACTAAAAAGATTTTTAAAAATGCATGCCTGTATGATTTATTATATTAAATCTGGGCCTAAATTGGGAAGAAATGTCCACTTACTGAAGTGACAGCTTAACCATTGTAGCTTTAACATCAAGTACTAAAACTTTAAAGCAGTTTTTCTTTCAGAAAACTAATAAAAACCTGCTAAAAGTTAAGTTGTAAATAAGAAACAGCTGTTTGCCTTCACTGAAGCTCACATTGGGATATAAAAAAATCTTTTTCTGTTTCTTTAAACAGCCCATCTTTATGCTAACTTTGCAGCTTTCAGTGATTAAAATAAAGAAAGTTAGCCTAAGGACCACCGGCAAACCCCTGTGGGGGGGCCGGTTCCTACCCCCCTCCCTCTTTTTTTCCTTCTTCTTCTTCTTCTTTTTTAAAAAATCCTCGTTTAGAAACAAGCACAAACAGAAAAACTCACCGTTGACTCCTTTGTTGGGGACATCGTTAATGTTGAAGCCTTTGGAGCTGAAAGCAGCACGAACTTCGTTACAGTTTTTCAACTTTGGCTCCGCAGTGCCCGAAACGGAGAGCACGACCAGCGTGCAAACCACACTCAGCACCGACAGCGTCTTCATCGTAGAAAGTACAAATAAAATAACAAGAGGGCGGATAAGTGTGCGGTATCTCAGGTGTAAGACAGCGAGGTTTATGCGAGTCCCACGCTGGGTTTCCTCATGAGGACGCGCTGATTCCTTCGGCTCAACAGATACTTCATTCACCGCAGCTCTGAGGCCACTTTTGGAAAAAATCACCGAAAATAACTAAATCCTGCTCAAATAGCGTGTGTTTAAAAGCGAGATGCGCCTGTTAAATGCCGAGTGCCAGACTCGATAAGAAGACGGCGTAGTGTGGATGAAAACAGCGTTTTTTAAGCGTGTAAAAACTTTTTTTCTTGAACAATCTCAGCCACACTGCTGCTTCTCAGCGTCGATGAGAGCAGAAACCACGGGGAGGACAGCAGAAAGTTCCCGCAGGAAAAACACAAAACCTAACTAAAAAGTCGCGTTTCTTCTGTCCTCCTTTCTCCCTTTGCTCCTTTTGGACGCCGTGGTTTCTCTAGCACCGGACCGCTGGGCTGTTTGCTGGTCGTACTGGGATCCAGATGCGAGTAAGAAAGCCCTGGTGGACACCCAGGAGTGAGTGCGAGTTCCGGGGACAAAGACCTGGAGATCAGGAACACCAGGGGTGGAGCGCGGAGCAGGGACTTCCAACCCTGGATCTCTTGCTCAGCTCACTACAGTCTAGACAGGTGACAACCGCTTCTGAAAATCAGGACTGGAGCTGAAGGTGGAGCCACATGGTGGCATAACACTCATAATGGACCCACAAGACATAAAGAAAAGAACCATTAGCCAAACCGAGGTCTTCAAAATCCCAAATCTCTTTCCCTGCAGCCCCCTGTTTGACCTGGGGGGTGGAGAGGGTTTTCCTCTCTGTTTTTATTGTTGGTGTTGGAGATAACACCAGATAAAAATCCTTTGAAGCAAACGGACTTTTCTCAAGTTTCTTTAACAGCTCTAACATAAAATAACTGAAACAATTAGTGGCAATAAACCATTTTATGTCACTTTGACTGTTACTTGTGGGAACCAAACTGAGAGCCCTGTGAATCCTTAAGCCTTATGTTGAGCAGTTATTTTACATGTTATTTGTATTTTTGGGATGTGTCTAAGATGTGGATTAAAAACTGAATGCAACGGTTTGTACGTTTCATGTTTTATTCCCTATAGAATATAAACAGCAAATCAGATGTTGAAACTGAGCCATTTTACCTTTTCATGCTAAATATTAACTCATTTGCAGTTCGAAGGCAACAACGTATCTAAAAAAGATGGAACAGAGGCAACAAAAGGCCTGAAAAGTAACCAGCACAAATAAATAACAACTGAAAGAAAGTACAGCCCCTTTTTTCACCAAGCGGTCTGGCTAACAACGAGAAGAGACCGTTCTTTTTTTTATTTCCACAAGCAAAAACTGTAAAGGGTGCCAGAAAATCTGATCTGAGGCACCTAACCTTTCAGGGGCTTTTTGTTGTGGTTCTCAATCTTACTGATCCAACTCAAAAGGAGAGAGTTTGACACACTGCAATTTATTGATTAGTCAAACAGATTGTCTTCCCTTGTAATTTAGCGCCCGGTTCACAGTTGGCACGTCAGCAACTCAAACCCGGGTCTTCCAGACCCAAACCCACCTCTTTACTCACTAGGCTACTTGTCCCTGCAGCTGATGCAGCTATTGCTATCCAGCTGGTACACCACCTACCAGGTAAAGCCTGGTCAAGACCTCACACGTGAAGATAAAAAATCAGGTATTAAACAGTTTTGATCGTACTGTGTGTGGTGGCTCCGATAATCTAATCACAGAACAACACACACATAACGATGCTGTCCTGTAACTCATCTACAATCTAGTCCTCCGAGCCGCACGTGTTGCATGACCAAACGTCATCTAACAAAAACCTAGAAGAAGAAACAGTAACAACCGGAAAACACAACAACAAGCGCGGAAGGGGATATATAGGACGAGGGAATGATGGTGGTCTTGGGACTATTGTTAACAGAAAAAGCCAGAACTGAACAAAATAACAGACTGGAGACGGCGGGAACACGGACTTTATATCCTTCCTTGTTCCCCAGCCAGCTCGCTCTCTGATTGGCTACATTCCAACCACACAGTCACGAGTCATCAACTTTCCTCACACATATGAAGATATGACATATTGAACATGCTCAATATTTCCAATTCTCGGCTACGACCTGTTTAGAAGCCGATTATCGGGACAAATCTGCTCGTAACACCTCAGACCACATGATAATTGTACAGAAAAATGTGTGTACCAGGCCTTAGGGTTTGGTTGGGTGTGGAAACGCAAGTGTTCAGGGTTTACTGAACCAACCTGAGCCGGACCTCTTGGGAAAACAGGCTTTAACAGACCTGTTGCCAATGAACTTACATTGTTTAGACGGGTTTGGTTAACCTTGAGCACTGTTCCAGCCTTACCCTTACCTGGTAGGAGGTGTGTAAGTTGGATAGCGGTAGATGTGTCAACAACATAATATCAGGATGTCACAGGGGTGCGACGCCTTCCTTTAATTATAAGAAAGAACATGACACAGAAACAAAGGAGGAGGAGGATGTACAACAACAGTTTGTTGTCAAGCGCAACCTTTTAGGGTCGGATCGGTAAGCTTGGGAAGTTGGGACCCCAACGAAAGACTCACAAAAACTAGGTCCAGATATTTTGACACCCTTGACAGTTTTTGCCTGTGGAAACCCAAAGAAATGCACAAAGTGCTGCCCTGTACTGATCCAGAGGCCCTGCTGGAAACAGGGCTTAATGCGACTGGGTATGAAAGTAGCATTTCAGAGAGGCAGAGTCTCTCAGACGTAAAAATATGCAGAGACTCACTAATCTGCCGCAAACTGGCGTTGAATGATCCAGTAAATCGTAGTTTGTTTAAACCCAACAGATGGAAACCTGACAAGAGGTTTAGTAACCATGGAGTAAAAAATTTACAGGCCTGTTCCTTACACAAATACAGGTCAGCCTGTGTCCTGTTAGCAACGCTGCAGATGTGTTTCTAATCTGCAGCTGCCTGTCACAGAGCACGTCCGTGGTTGTAAACTACTGTAAACAGTCTGCTGGGAGAGTGGGGGTGTGCAGGTGTACAGTCTTTAACTGAATGCATCCATCACACACTTAATTCTTAATTTTGAGTCCTGCAAAACAGTTTAATTGTGTTTATTTTTTACTGGTTAAACCGCTATAAGTTCCATGCAAATCACGGCTCCTGCTAAATGTCCCATTGTTGTATCTGCTGCTCACTGGCTGTAACCTTTGCCCTACTTTCAACACACACACACACACACACAAAAAATGAGGTTTGTTTTTCCAGACACATTAACTGTGTAAAAGTCAAACTCCAAGACTATTAAGTCGCCATAACCCATCACCTTTGGGCTACTCCCATCCCCTTCAGCTTTAATCATAATCATAATTCATATTCCAGATACGTGGATATGTTCACTGTAAAGTCTCAATGTGGGAAATTTTATTTCTTTCGTGCATTAAAAATGGTTGGATGTAATTTTACGAGGGAAAATAAATTATGTCAAGACTTTTCAACCCCTGCGTTTAAACATGCCTGGACAATTGGGGTGCTTCTGTGTGTGTGTGTCGTGTGTGTGCGCACATGTCCGTTGGTCTGGGGGGTAGCAGCACTCGGCAAAATGACATTCCTCCTTTTGTGTGGGCATTCCTGAGGCGGCTCCATTCATTCTGTGTGACTGCTGGCTGATGCGGTGGAAGCCAGGGGTTGCTGAGGAGCAGGAGGAGGATGCTGGAGCTGTGTGCATGGGAGAGCGTGGGCCCGGCGCTCCTCTCAATGGGCTAACAATGGGTAAGAAAATGGTCTAGTGCCATGGTAATTAGACATGAATGAGCTTTGAATGACATGACATGTCTCAGGCTTTTCCCCTGTGGTAGAGGAATTTCAACATCCAGCTTGGTAAAAATTAGACTGGACTGAGGAGAGCCATACACACTCATGCATCAGAATTACATGGTTATTTTAATGTTTGATGAGCCGTCCAACTCCCGAAGGTTCCCCTGCCCAAATATCTTTATGTGACCATGAAATAAGTGCTGAAATACATATTCATAGGTGGTCAATCACTCAGTGAAAATGCTACAATTCCTCATAGTCAGCTATTCTCCCTGCTCCTGCTGACTAACATCAAATTGACCTTTCACTCTCATAATGCAGGCTGTTTCAACATTGGCCGAATATTAGCCTAAGAAAACATGTGAACTCTGCATTTCAATGGGCAGGTTTGCCCATTCTCTAGCTTCGCATTAGCATTCAAAGTCTAACCCCCCATCCTGGGTTAGCTGCTGCTCTCCTTGAAGCCAGCGTTTGCTTATCTCCTAATAGTCAGCCTCTCTTTTCCATCTTAAAAGGTGCAATCCAGCTCAGAAAAGAAAAGCCCAGCTGGATAAAAATGGCGTTTTTATCTAAATCTGCCAAGCAAAGAGTAAGTAGATGTGAAAAGTTACAGCCGAGAGCGTTTGGGGCACTGAAACAGGAGTTTGAATTGCGCTTGCTGGAGGAGCTGCGAGTGATTGACCTTGTTAAGGAGGCAGACGGGCCTTTAAAGTGGAGACAAACACAAATCACAACTAATGAACCTTGTTTCATTGTAGAGGTGTGGGCGACCATCTGTTACTGGATTAGGGTGAATCCAGGGGGAGTAATTAGGTTTGCTGTAGTAAAAGTACACAGAGATGGGCAGGGGGAAGATCTTCTGCCCAGAGTTGTTCATCATCTGCTGGTGGAGAGAAATACTGATCCAAAGACAAAACAGCCATGATTCACATGGTGCTTTGAGGATTCAGAGAACTACGAGACCAGTCCAGACACATAAATTATATGAACCATGAAGGGCTTTGAAGTGGATAAGAGGTTGAAAGGCACATAAAGTAACACATATTCTTTGTGCCCCCTTTATAAATCCATTTTCTCTTTACTTTTTGTTGCACCGAATGAAAAATGCTTCCCTTGAAATTCAGATCTGGGATTCTTGCAGCATTTCAGGGCTTTCTTTGTGATCAGTCATTTTGGATTTTCTTCCAGCTCCCTCATTGACTTTTACCTCAGTAAATGACTTCCCCACATTTTATAGCAGGATGTCCGACAACTTAAGGAAACTGGCTGTCTGTAAGACATAAGACACAGCATCAGTTTAACATTGTTTTCTCATTCTGTTTATATTAAAATGTAAAAAGCCTGGAAATCAAACTAAATTGCAACTTCATGTCGCTTAATTCATTCAGCCTGACACTAATTTATTTCTGTGAGGGAGTTTCTTTTGTTTTGCTCAAACTAATCAGAAGAGAGTGACTTCTGCCTCACCGGCATAATATTCAGCTAAAACAGGAGCTGTGATGGTGGTCACTGAGGACATTTCATTTAGCAGATTGAAAATAAGCCCAAATTAAGGTAATAGACAAAAGCATGCACATTAGTTTTAGTTTTATCACTATAACACAATAACAGAATAATACAATAATACAATGATTAACACTAAATCAGACTAGAAATGGAATTAATAAATCTGAAAATGTGCTGATAAAAAAAGATGGCTTTAATTGCATTTAAAGGGAATGTAAGTAGCATTGACACCTAGTGTTTGAAATCAGAACTGCAGTTGAAAGAGAAAAACATGGAGAGTGTCCCGTCCTGCCCCCTACCTTGCAAACATAGCACCAGCAAACATCATGATGACGAGCGAAGACGATTCACACGCAGTAAGTTGCTATGCTTTGCAATGCTAGCGCTAATTTCACGTTCTAATTTACGTTAGCATAAAATAGAGTGTAAACAAAAGCAACATTAATCAACAAATGTTTTCCCTTAGTCTTACTTAATAAATTAATTTGATTGTAATTTCATAAGTTTATGAGGACAAACACACGATTCACTTGGCCAAAACATCATTACATTACATTTGATGTTGTAAACTAATCGGCCACTAATTTACTTAACTAATATCCATACAGTCGCACAAATTAATTTAATGAGTGCCGAGAAATAAATTAGACTAAAATCTTTGTAAGTCCAGACAAATTTTTTGGTAATTTAAGCTAAATTATGGTGCTTACCTGTTGGGGAGAAACTTTGCCAGCTCTGCATCCGTCTTGAAATTAATTTGGTCTCTCAGACTTCGCCACCATTTCAAAAGATTCTCCAATATTGATCCTCAATTTATTCCCTTTTTGGTCGTTTGCTTTTTAGCAGGAAGTTGAGGCTTTTTAGGGTTTTTCTGAAACTATTTCTGGTCCGCTGCTTTTACTAGCTTCCATACCTGCAGGATGCTGCTCTTTTGCTGACAGAAAATATGCTGACCTCTCCAAGGTTGCCGAATATGATTGGTTAAGGAACCAGGAAGTAGTAAAGAGCTACACAGTTCATCAAAGTTAT
>JBAMHW010000007.1:31505343-31521495 GCA_037177495.1 Rhadinocentrus ornatus | reverse complement strand
ACCTCTTTCTGTAAAGTCCTCTGAGACGACTTTGTTGTGATATAGGGCTATACAAATAAACTTGATTTGATTTGATTTGATTTGATTTGTGTGCAAACAATTTCCTCTGGGATCAATAAAGTATTCTGATTCTGATCCCTTAAACTAATAACAGGTTTAATTATGGTGATGATTTGTTGTTCATTGCTGTTCTATGTGGTTTTGTGATTATTTTCTAGTATAACTTTAGATAAGGAATTCCAAGTTTCTGTTCACATTATTCAGATGGGGATAATAAAACAGGCCCAGTTGGGGAGATTCATAGTTAACACCGGAGGATCAGACTGGGACAGATTTGGTTTTGTTTTTATCTAATTTCTCTGTTTGTAATTCTGTTATTTAATGTTTCTTTTGCACCTGGCTGTAGTGCTTTTAATGTTTTATGGGAAGCACCTGAGTTTTTTTCTTGTACATGAACTGTGCTATAAAAACAAACCTGCCTTGACTTATATCTAACAAAATAGCTAAGAAAACCAGAAAAACAATTAAACAATGAAGTAAAACTGGCCCAAAAAAATCTAGTCTAGCAATTTCTACCTCCATGTGTGATTTAACAAAAAACACATCTGTTATGCCAGAGATAAGGTTTCAGGAGACTTTGCCCCTGTGCAAGCTAGCATACACAGTATATCAGATATTTTTGGTAATTATTAGCCAGACAGAGACTCTGTAAGGGAAATTCTGCATGTTCAAAGAGTATTGAGAAATATTTGTACACATTTTTTCCCTTTATACAGCATCTTAACTTTGAAAGTGAGATCTGGAAGTTTTTGTTTGGCTTAGCTTAGCTTAGCTTAGCATGTAGAGTAGAAAAAGCAGCAAAACAGACTGAAGCCTCTAGATTGCTGTAAACAATTACAGCCTCTCCAGGCTAATGGTGCTCTTTAACAAAGAGTTACAGCAAAAATATCCATAAACTTGACATTTTTTATTTTGGTTTGTTCCAATTATTTATTCCAATTATTGGCTTTTGAAATGCTGGGGAGATTTTAAAACTCTGGGTCAATACTTTCCCTCCAAGTATGGAGACACAAATCATGTTTTCTAAAAATCTTTCTACAATAACCTGCTTTTTTAATTCCTTTTTTCCTCATTAGAACATTCTTTAAGAATGAAGTTTTATTCATACCGTAAAAAACCTAAATGACTCTAAACAGAATCAATGAAAACAGATGAGAATATCTACAAGAAAAATAACATACTCCTATGATTCAATAAAGTATTAAAAATTCTGCGTCTGTGCTTAATTAAATATATCTTACATATTTCTACAATTAGCTCTGACATAAAACAAACAGCTGATGTTAGTTTAACACAGATTCCAAAGTCTTGCCACGGGAGACACATGCAGCTGTTGTATTTCCTGAGAATATCTCTTTTGTTTTCATTAAATTGTCAGTCATACATGGTGCTCCACCCCTGCAGTGAGCATTTGGTGTCAGACATGTGAAGAAAATAAAACTTGTGTTCATTTGTGGACTGTTTGACACCATGCAGAATATCATGTTATATCTTAGCCTCTTCCTCTTTCTTTCTGCAACGAAACCCTCGAGCAAAGCACATTTTTGTTAGTTCTGGAGGTAAATAGTCGAAGTGCAGTGACTTAATAATCACCTGCTTCTCTGCTCTTGCTCCACAGCTGTTCCCCTACTGACACTGAGCTTATCCTTCCTCTTGTAAATGTGTGTGAGTCATATTCCATACAGAAAGCTGTTAGAAAGTCTGAAATCGAGGAATATCAGTGATATAGCAGCACCATATAGTTAGGAACGCCAGGTATGAGCTGAGCTGTCCCCTGTCGAGCCAGATGCAAAGCAAACACTCGCTTTCACACGGAATTTCTGAAATACCTCACGTTGCACAGTTCTGACGTCCACTCACACACTCCTGCACACTGTCACATCTGAGTTTCTAAAAATATCAGATTGCTCCTAATTGAATTAGGTGTCTCATCTGATCTGTGTAGTGTTTTCTCTTCTCTATCGGGAGGAAGTGGCTTATCTGAGCCACTGCGTGATCAGAGCAAGCAGTTGGGAGTCTGTCCAAAGATCTGCCCTGCTCTACGTGAGTAGAAACATGGAGAATAAGCACCTTTCTCCTGCAGTCTGCTGCCTTCAGGCCTCAGTGCTGCTAGGCACCATCTTAAATAGACGAATGAGGCAAATAAATAAACCTCCAAAGCTCTAAACTGCAACTCCAACAAATTTTTGTGCAGTTACGACATCGTTTGAAAGCTAGCCAGGGGACAATTAACTTTTTTTCTCCTCTTGTGTCCTCTGACATTCTCCGGGGCTTTGAAAGACCGATTTGTCACTGTCGACAGCGGCACACTGTACTGCTGAGCCAATTAAGCTCAAGGTGCAATTCGATACAGCTTTTATATACACTGTGGATAAGAGGCAGGGCGGGGAGGTAGAAGGCGGGGTGGGGGTGTAAGCCTGCATTCGTGTGTTTGTGTGCGAATGATTGAGTGGGGTGGGCACAAGCGCCCCTGTGAGTATTTGTGAAAAAGCAAGAGACAAAGTGGGAGAGCATTGTTGTTGGTGTGCTTTACAGCAGCGATAATGTGAGTGGGGAAAAAAAAAGACTCCCTTCCGGGGAAAAAAAGAGGGTAAAATCCCTGGAAGAAGGGGGTAGAGGGTCTTTCCTTCTAGTTTAAACACTTCGACATGAGCAGCACCACAGAGGGGCCTTGTTCTGCAGGATTTAAAAACAACCCAACTGGGACTGAACACTATGCAAACTTAGATCGCGCTACACTCCTACGCCAGGCTGGGACTAATAATATCCTGGTATAATTAGTGATGAACACTTGTGCCTCTGTGTGTGGAGCAAAGCACGGACAGAGTCAACAAGATTTAAAAAAACTGTAGACAGAAGTTTTCCAGATTCATGTGCTTTTTCCCCCATTTTTTTAGGGAGGAACCAGGATAGTGGACAGACAGGGACAATTAGGCAAATAGATGGATAACTCCTAGCTATTAAAACAGCCACAGTCTGTGATTAATGCAACCAATATGGGCCCTTGTGGCTTTTCAGCAGAACAGAGGCCTCCTCCTGCTCATCCATTCAAACCTTCCATTTTAAGTCTACCCTCTTCACCTTGCTAGAGTGACCCGGCTAGTTTTATCGTGGCCTTATGAGCTCGAGTTACAACCCAGGGAAAGGGTCAACAGTCCAAACATTGACTGGTAGCGTGCTAAAGGGCCCTGGACTTTGAATGAGCAGGCATGGTAATCACATGCAAGTCAACAACCGCAGTAGCATTCAAGCTTTAAGTTTATGTTTTCTTTAGTGACCATTCCTCAGGAGAACAGGCCAATGTACCCAGACGCTGCGGTTTTTAACACAGAGGAACAGGAGGGGGGATGTTTGTTTGGATCACCCTAACAGGTCAAACAGAGGCTGGAGAGTGAGTCCCACGAGTACGTTTCTCTCTGTTTGTGCAAAAGAGGACAGAGGAAAGAGGGAGGGAAGGCGAGTAGTCTGGAGTTTTGTTTTCCGCAGCGCTTGGCGCCTGAGGCTTGTCGCTTACAGTGTGCAGTTGTCACAACAAGCAAAGTGAGTAGAGCGCTACAGGTGAAGATTACAAGTCGCAGAATTGATTTTACACTGTCTGTAAACATGTTCCCTCAATTGAATCAAATTACTTTTCAGAGCGGGCCCACATCAGGAGCCAGCTGACAGATTATTACAACCCCTCTGGCGAGCGTGTACCTTCATGGAGCGGTACAGTTTATTCAGTGCATGTGTGCTATGCACAAAGTCCTTTTTTGGGTCAGATAAGTATGTGGAATGTTAAGTCTCCAAACACAGGTGCTTCTAATGAAACAGGAGAGATGGTTTAGATTTCTCCTACATTGGCAGACGATGTGTGCACAGAACACACCTAAGCTGGCTAAATTTGATTTAGCTTTTCAAGATTCAAAAGCTTAAAACATATTATGGTTCCTGAGGTAAAGCAAATATCTTATCATGAGTCCCATTTCTGCAATGCAGCTACTCACTTGTATGTCAGCAAATCTTGAAAGCGAGGAGCTCTTTGTTAGGTGCTGCAGAGACAACACTAGTTCTGTAAAAACATGATAGGAGCTGGACTTTGCAACGGAAAGGTTAACTGATAAGAAGCCTGACTGTGATTATTGGCTGCCTGTTCACGTCATAAATCTCAAGATTGTGCTGGGACAGTGCAAAATGATGGAACAGAGCAAGATGCCTCTGTCCATGGGTTTGGGGGGAGAATGTGACCGTCTGCTTCCACACCCACAGGCCAACCGCAGGGACGCTCCAAGAGGCTGGGAATGTTGAGCCAAGACAAACGGGACGCCCAGAGGAGGCCCTGCCCTGGCCTATGCAGCAGCACCCTTTTTTAAGCCGCTCTGGCCTCCAAACCTCCACAACACTCACTGTTTTTCTACGCTGAGGGACCCTCCCACACAAAGGGCAAGAAAGTAAGACAGGCTGGGCCTTGAAGGGGAAGAGATAATAAGAGTTTGCTGTCAGGAGACAAAGTGAGGTGTAGAAAAACAGAAAGAAGATCCAATTTTACAAAACATTAACTCCAAACCCACAACTAGTTTGCGGGTTAACTTTAATAAGAGTGGAAAGCATCCAGACAAAAGGGTTAAATCAGCCCATCACAGACACTTTCTATATTGTGGCTGTGGAAAAAATGCAAGCCAAAACCCATTAGTTAACATAGCCATTGAAGGAAGATGGCGTAAGCATGGGGAGGACAAGCATGTTGCACTCGTTGGCCTCTCCCTTCACTGTCCAAATCACATTTACTTCCCTGTATCCGCAGTCTCCACATCCAGCTAGCTGCTAATCTGATCATAGCAGGGAGAAAGAGAAGAGGCACAAGGAGAGAAAAAAAAACACCTAGAATAGGCACATAAATTTTTACTGTAAAATATTCCTAATATTAGCACCCCTGTGGAAAAGTTGTGCATGGACGAGAGGAGCAAAACCATAACAAATCAAGCGTACAAAGAGTTGATTCTGTGCTGAGGGAAAGCAGCTCGTTCAGGGTGGGGAGCTCTGCTGTGTACAGAGAAGGCCTGTGAGCCCGCTCAGAGGTCAGAGCCAATCCAGGGGTCAGAGGTTGGCCGGCAGCTTCGTTTAAGTTTCGGAACCAACCGGACAGCGACGGTTCTTATCAGAGCTGGAGACATTCTTTGGATGCTATCTTTATCTTCTAACGTGAGGGGCCTGACACATGTTTCCAATCTTTTCCTTTTTCTAGGTGCAGTTAAGAAGATGTAGCTGGCAGATTGGGATGCGATTGTTGTGGAAATGTCCCTGCTGACAAACAAGCGCAATTCTCCACACATTCCTGAAGAAAGGCAGGCTTGAAGTAAAGCCACGTGTGACAATTTGGCTGCTCTGACTGTACACACAGAGAGCTCCTGGTGTGCAGTTTCACTATCTGTCTGAGCCCTTTTTAGTGGTTAGCTTGCGGTTTCCTCCAGCAGCTCAGAGTCTATTGACGGCACGACGATGCGATGTTCGCCCTGTCGTCGAGTTGCTTTCAAGAACAAGCTGGAAAAGCAGGGAAAGAGTGGGACGACTGGAGAAAGAGAAGGACAGAGGGAACATTTTACAGGTGAGAGAAGAGGGTTAACGTGAAATGCAAACCACCCAAGCCCTTGACCAAACCTTTAAGACATTCCCACAAAATGGCTTCTGTGTGTGACTGCTCTGCTCTGTGGAGCAGAGAGCGGGCCTTGAGAATAGTCCCGCTGTGTGCACTGTTTGTGGACTGTGGCGGAGCTGATGGACACGACCCAGGAACGGGCCTGGAATCAATTTAGTGCATCCAAAAAGTGCCTGTGAATGTAAATAAAGCTCTTGAGCAAACAAACGCCTTTCCAATCGCGCACTCACAAACAGAAAAAAAAATTTAAATGGCTGGGCTTACGAAATGAATCAAATTCCTGGTGGGCCCCTCATGTAGATGATGGGAACTCAGTCAGCTCTGCGAGCTTGTATCCACTGAAATTAAAACCAGGGCTCTTCTTCCTGCCTTCAGGCTAATCTTAAAGGTTTTATCCCTGGATTCATTTGAGAAAGCTTCAGAGTGGAAGACTATTAAGAGTCCAATGAGAGGATGAATTCATCCCCTTGTTTCTCTCCTCCCTCTTTTTCCTCTCTTTTCCCATCTTTCCCTTCTCTGTCATCACATACAGGCCCAGAGATGGGAACACACAGAACTTGCCTGTTCCAGTGAGAACAAGAAGGGAGACTGCAGCTCTTGCTAGCCAAGCCTGTTTACACAGATGGTGGCAAGCTACATTATTTTTGTGAGGGGCGTGGAGGAGGTGGGGAAGGAGGACTGGCTGAATTTACAGAGGTTGTTTATAAGCTCAGAGAGGGATAATGGTTTGGAACATTGGGTCAGAATATTTCCAGTTAGTTACGTATTATCTGCCTCTCCACTACTGCCCACCTTTTAAAAAACCTCTTTTATTCCACAGATTTTAACAAATACATCAATTTAATACCTCATCAGAAACATTCTGGAAACAGTTGTCAAAATAAGTTAAACATCAATTATCTAAAACACAAACAGATTTAACTTGGCTAAAGTTTGAACACCATGTCAGTGAAGATTAAAGCATTTTCTCCAAATCTCTTCTTGGAAAGTTCAGTTTGCAGGAATGTTGCAGACTGAATTGCACAGAACAACAACATCTGTTCTTTTGTCTTTAATTTCTTCTATTCCTCAGAGAAAATAAATTATTATTGTGATGTTTTATAGCTTAAGAATCTAAAAACCAAATTTCAGTGTTGGACTTATTTGCAGAGTTCTGGTTGTTTAGAAGCACCAGTGGCCATAAATTTAGTTCAAGAGTGATGAACTGTGGTAGTGTCTGTAAACCAATACAAAATCCTAACTCTTACATAACACTCTCATTACTACTAACACGAGTTTTAGGACATATGACTATGAATGCTATGCTAGTGTTGGCAAGCTAACATTTATTAAGTCATTAGACAAGTTAGTCTCTACAAATTAATGCACAACATTTTTATATCCTATCCATAGACTGTCTATAAAAGATGGACGGAGCCTCCGTGACGTCACTCGTAGGTTTCTGAAGAGTTGAATTCAAGCTCAGTGGGCGCTTCCCACTGTCGCCATCTTGGCAGCATCACGTATGTGCTCATTCCTGGAAAATCCAAAAATGGGCAAAGAGGTGGAGCTGAGAGGGGGACTCTGAAGGTGGGGTGGATGATTGACGCCCATCATACTCTGAGCTGTCTATAGCTAAGAGCTAATCAAGCTAACCCGGAGCTAACGTTAGCTAACCAGCTAACGAAGGTAGGCGGGCTAAAGCTAAGGTGCACTGTTATCCGGCTAAAAACCGCGTTTGTGCTGCACTCTTCCTTCTTGCTGCCGATTTTGGATGCATGTCAATCAAAAGGACACGCCCCTAATTATGCCCAATTTTAAGATGAAATAACATCCAAACGGATGAGTTAGGAAAAAAATCACCCCCCTCTCAGTTGTCATGAAGGTAAACTTGACCTATTAATCCTAAAATGTTTTTTTTGTTCCAGGCTTTAAACATGTTTAATTCTGCCTTGAAGTTGGTCTTTTTAACATGGGAGTCTATGGGGATTGACTCTGTTTTGGAGCCAGCCCCTAGTGGATGAGGGGTGAACTGCAATTTTTTGCACTTCCGCATAGGCTTCACATTTCACCACCAAAAGTTGCCACTTGGTCCTATCACTGGCATGTTAGCACACTCATAACAACAAAACATGCTAATTATTAGGAGATATAGAGTTTATTATGGACACTGTCATAGAGTTAGTAAGCTAACATTTAGTTAGTCATTTTACATTTAGGTTAGCATTGTCATGATCACAGTTCTTGGGTTTTTGTCATATTCTATGGGTTATGTTCTTGGTTTTTGATATTTGGGGTCATGTTTAGTTCTGTGTTGCTTTTTGGTTCCTGCTTATTATTTCACCTGGTCTGATTGTTTATTCACCTCACCTGTGTCTAGTTAGTCATTGAGTGTATTTAGGACATTGGTTTCAGTGCTTCCTTACTAGTCTATTGTCAGCTGTTTGTTGCTACATGTAGTTCATGCCATTGCTTGTTAGTGTGATTCTTTATTCTCAAGCCATGTCAGTGTTTTTTGCCTCCAGTGTCTTTTGTTTTGTAAGTTTAGTTTTACCTTATTAAAACCTTTTTCCTACACTGGTTTATCTTTTGTATTACATATTACTTTTCTTGGTTCTTTATCTTTGCAGAAAAGACAGAAGTCATTGTGGGGGGATAGGCTAACTGCTTTATGATGGGATGAAACTCCATGCTAGAAAAAATTACTGCTGCACATTTGTGGTCTGTATGTCTCACCCCTCCCCCATCTCCTTATGCTTGGAATATCGTTTCATCATGTTTGTGATTAAATATTTTTTGTCCTGAGTCCTGAAATTATTTTTTCTACAGTATTATAATAACTCAGCTCAGATAATCTTTATTCAATTTGTCTTTTTCTTTTCACACTAAGCACAATATGTTCAGTGAGGAAAAGCTCTGGACTGCAGAGTTGAACACCTGGACTCTTTTACTACAGTCAGGATGTTATATAAGCTAAATAAACTGGGTCTTTCGTAAAGAAAATTTCATTCTGCAGCAGATTTTGCTCCAAAATCTGTATGTTGTTCGATTTTAGTGATGCCTTCACTGATCAACTTATCCATATCATGTGCGCTCATGCTCCTCTAAAACATCATGGATGCTAGCTTTTTAAACTGTGCATGATGGCAGCCTGGATGAACCCTTGGTTTTAGCGCACACAGAGTACACATTGTCCATAATGTTTAAAGGGAAAAAAATCGAATTTTTATTTGTCAGACGACAGGGCAGTTTCCTTCACTTCCCACTTAAATGAGCTCAAGACCAGAGGGTGACAGGTTTATCTTGATCTTGTTTAAGACTTGCAGCAAGACAAGAGTTTGGACTTGCATCGGAAGTCTTCCTGAGCTCATGCAGTGATTTCAACCACAGAGCGATGTATGTTTGTAACACAGTTAGGCTTCAGAATCCTAAAATAACTTATACTGAAATGTTTATATTTTTAGCATTGTCCCTTGGCAACATGCTAGCGACCTATAGTGAGTTAACTTAATTTGTTGTAAATGTTCCACCATGTGTTTTTTGTTAGCATTACATAACTTACATCTTTTAAAATGCAATGCTGGCATGTAATTATAAACATGGATACACTTTCCCAAAAAACAATACTTTCCCCTCTAGTTTTAACACCATATGTTGTGTTTTCACTGTTTTCAAGTTCATTGTAGTTAGCATTTAAGCTTTTCTACAAACAGGGGTTGGATAAATTTAATTCATCCTGAGACTTTTTCAGCTTTTATATTTTCTGCCTCTGCTTATTATTGAAAACCACAGAAAACTCAGGCCATGCGGGCACCCAGATTCCTCCTCCACCCAGACACCTGCACTCCACCTCTCACATCTGCTTTTTCTGAACCCCTCTCCCTCCGTGGAACGCAGACTCGCTAACTGGTTACCACATTTCAGGAGCTCTTCTTTTGCGAGCACATTCACGGACACAGCAGCACTGGCAAATAGCTCTATGAAACTATATGGAGCTGAAAGAAGAGGGAAGAAGCATATGTGGTGGATGCGTCCATCGCTGCTAATGTCAACAGTGTCTGGCTTATAGCTGCTTTGATGAAGACACGTGGCAAACACTACTGTGTTGGACAGGCGCCGTGTGACTCACCTATCAGGTGCAGAGGGTCAGGGGTGACAGCTGCAGTTAATTAACATGCCAGGTTCTCATATTGGCAGTATGAACGGCTGTTAATTCGACCCACATCCACAGTAAAGAATGTTTAGGTTTCCCAGTGTCTCAACCTTTAAAGTTATCAAAGGTGTTTTTGTCTCTTTCTGTTCTGTCCCCACATTCTTTCATCACCTTCCTCTTTTCTTTCGCTCCTTTGTTCCAGCCAAAAAATTCAGAGCGGGCCTGAAAGATGAGTCCGGCCTAGCTTCTCATCCTAAGCTGCGTGTTTCACATTACAGGAATATTTCCACTTTGTATTTTGCTAACCCCTGGAGCTAATAAAATGCTCAAGAGATCCCAAAAGAAGGTTTTCTTCAGGGTGCTTACAGTGACCGAATGTCTGAGCGCAGGAACGTAACAAGAGGTCTATTCACTCGGCTCCTGCTGAGCATGGCGAGATGTGGAGAAGGCCCGTCTGGTGTAGGGAGAAAGCACATGGAGCAGAGTGCAGATTTAGGCTACAGCAAAAACACATTTTAACAAGATTTCTAGTCCTGCATAATTAGCCATTGTTTGAGCCACACTATCTTACAGTGAGAGATGCAGCCCTAATCAACATGCTGGAATGTTTACATGTAATTAAAAATCACAAAAACAAATTTATCTAGAGATTTTAAACAAGTGAGAAATTTTACTATTTCATGAATTTTATGCAAGTAACGCATCTCAAAAAATTTGGGATGGAGCCATGTTTGACCATCGTGTCGCATCCACTCTTCTTCTAACAGCAGTGTGTGAACAGCTGGGAACTGAAGAGACCGGCTGGTGGACGCTTGGAAGAGGAATGTTGTCCCATTCCTGTCTGATAGAAGATTCTCGCTGCTCAGGGAATGGTACCCAAGATTTCCAGGAAGAATTTCAAATTTTAGTTTGTCTGACCACAACACAATTTTCTACTTTGCCTCGGTCCGTTTCTAAATTAGCTTCGGCCCAGAGACGGTGTTGACATGTGGCTTCTTCTTTGCATGTAAGGGGTTTTAACCTGCATTTGTGGGTGGCAAGGTGTGAACTGTGTTTACAGACAATGATTTCTGGAAATCTTCGTGCAGTGGTTTCCATGACCATTTCATGTTTGGAGAGCTGCTGGAGGGCTTCGAATAATTAGACTGACTGGAAATGTTTAATTGTATTATGCAGTCTAAATGATGTTTTATTCAAAGCTTTTACAATTTTATGTTGAGGAGCATTATTCTAAAATTATTTTTAAGGACGAACACGTTAACGCATTATTATGGCATTAATGCATACATTTATTAACACTGTTAATTTTTTTTATCGCGCATTAACACAGAGAAACCACATGCAAAGGCTTGCCGTGCACGTCTCTTCCTCCATGTCTGGTCCTGCTGCAGCAGTGCGTCGGATGTGATCAGAAGTGAGCGGGTTTTTTAAAATAGACGTTTTCTATCTGGAACTTAAGAAAGAAGAAAAACAACTAACATTTGTCTTTGTCTATCAAAATCCATGCAAATGGGCAGAAAATTGTGATTTTTCAACAGAAACGTCTCCCAAAAGACAATGAGAAACATAGTTTATTTTTAGCGGAGCGGAGGGTGCAGGTGCCAGAGGTGAAGCTAAACAGCCAAGCTAAGAACGCAAAGTTAGAGATTTTATAGGCCAGAAATTTGGATAATGAAGCACTGAAGGTGCATGGATGGTAGTTATTGTGCATATTTATCTCGCCTCACAATCTATAATTAATTCTGCTTTCTATCTGTTGACATAATGGCTCAGTGATTCCCAAACTAGGGTCCGGGGATTCCTGAGGATTTAAACATTAAGTTCACACATTGTCCCTATTTTAAGAAAAAAAATAAGACTATATGTTAATTTATTTAACTTAATTCAACTTTAGCTCTATTAAAGTACAGGAATGCGTTATTTATGGTGTGGTTTCCACATGGGGTGGGGCAGGGCGGCCGTGGATTTTCGTATAAGCATGAAGGGGGTCTCTGAGAGAAATAGGTTGGGAACCACTGTGATCATGAGTGAAAGAAAGTTACGTGGATTCCCTGATTAGGAGATTAACATAAAAGCTGCAGATATGGTTCCTTCTGTGTTTAGACAGAAGCAGCTTCTCAGCTTTAAATTAATCCTGCTGACTCTGTGCTGTACTTATATAGTGCTTTTATCCAATTCACACACACATTCACTGCTATGCAAGGCGCTCAACCACAACCCATCAGGAGCAATTAGGGTGTCTTAATAAAGGACTCTCCGGGAGCATGAGCTCTCCGGGCCAGGATCGAACCAGCAACCCGTGTGCTACAAGACAACCACTCTACCCACTGAACCATGCCACCCCAAGGAGGAGCAGCGAATCCACTCTGAGCCCCTCCCAGATCACCGAGCTTCTCACACTATCCCCAAGGGAGAGCCCGGAGAAAACTCATTTCGGCCGCTTGTATTCGTGATCTTGTTTATTCTGTCACCACCCACAACTTGTGACCACAGGTGAGGGTAGGAACGTAGATTGACCAGTAAATCGAGAGCGTCACCTTTTGGCTCAAATAAATAAATAAATAAATAAATAATGATAATAATAATATACATATATATATATATATATATATATATACACACATATATAGGACAGGACTTTGTTTATAACCCATAAAGCCTGATTTTACAGTTTTATAAAAACTAAATAAACAGTTATAAAACAAGGAAAAAATAATAATGGTAAAAAAGTGTAGCACTAGTGTAATGGCAGCAGCAGACCAACTGGTATTAAACGTAAGTTAGGCAAGCAAACTGCGTTGGATTTTTTCCTGAAGAATAATCGGTTCTGTACTGTCGACTTTGTTAGCTAGCTGTTAGCTAGCCGTTAGCGAGCTGTTAGCGAGCTGTCACTTCGTCAAATCAGGGATTCAAGACAGAGATGCAAGTGTGGCTGTCTGACCAATGAGAGAGCTGCTTACATTCATGGAGCAGCTGTGATTGGTTTAACTTGGTTTTCACTGCTCAGGGACCCAAAGTGTGATGCAAAAGCTAAACGGAGAGGGGGAACCATTAAGGAAATTTAATTGCAAAAAGGATTTAAAAATGCAGTGTACACATGTAATTACTCATCAAAATGCTGTATTGCTATTGCAATGACCCTTCTGGTCCTCCATTGGTTAAAATTATTTACTACATATATAATTTTTCCCACAATTCCCTAAGTTTTTTTTTTTTTAATCTGTTGCTCACATCAAATTCATGCACATGCAGATTCATCAAGAATATGACTTACTTAAATGTAATAGTGAAGTGTCACTCCATCTTTGCCAAATATTACTGGTAATTTGCTATGTTTCACTATGTTTGCATCTATTAAACAAACCTAAAGAGTTGAAGCTGTAAACATACATTTTTACTCAGTAAATTACTCAACCATCGCTGGTGTTGTTTTGAAGTGGAAGTACAACTTCTTAGCTGCTCTGACAATGAGAGGCGGGGGGTGAGTGTGAGAGTATGAAGAGAGGCTTGGAGAGAAATCTGCCGGCTTTTTCCAGGGATGGTGTTCTTTGTTCCCCCACGGAGTCCGTACAATTAGAGACCAGGTGTGCATGAAAGCATTGACTCACAGGTGAGCCCTCATCATGAGTGAAAGAAAGTTATGTGGATTCCCTTATTAGTAGATTAACATAAAAACTGCAGTCTAAAGAAAACCCATTTATTACCCGTGTACTCTAGTTAACCTCTAATTATCTTATATCTAACACTGCAATCTTTATTTCTCATATAGAAAATTAAGGCTGACTTCATAATCAATAATATGCACCTTTGTCTAGTTCAGTATGCTCATACATTTTGCTTCTAAAAAATGGCCTTAGGTGGCTAATGCTAATGTTAGCTTGTGAGTCAGCTGACTATAGTGATTACACAGGGCTTGCTTCAAACAGAGAGTGACAAGTCATTTAATCATCTGATCATCACCAGGGTTTTTTTAAACCTCATCACATGGGTGATTTTGTAATTGATTAAAGCTGATCTGATGGTCTAAAAATGTTTGTAGAGTATTCAAACGGGATTATGTGATAAGCAAAAAAAACTATTTTTGTAACCTAAGTTTAAGTATGATAAAACTGTCTCTTACATCACCCTAAGGAGTCAGGGTTAAGAGAGGCCTGGGTTCTTGAGTACCTCGGCTGTATGTCTTGCTTTGGAGAGGAGTGCACAGAGGGTCCTTGTCCTGGAATAGCTCAACTGGTCTGGAATGCTCTGGAGAATGTGCTAACATGGGGTTTGACTGGTCGGGTGGGGAAGTGCTTGTGTCTCTGAGTATCTGTGCCTAGAGGCTGAGTGGCATTAGCTATCAGAAGGTTATGGAATCTGTGTAGAGTATGGGCGAGGAGGGATCAATCATTACGCCCATTTGGGAACATCCTCTGTGTGGTCAGCAGGTTGACAGCCAGGCTGTGTTGGGGTCTCAGCTCTGAGTCTGTCCTGTCTGCACCTTGTTGCTGTGGCTTCTGTCACCTTTCCCCATGTCTTGTGTGTGTGTGTGTGTGTCACACCAACAATCTGCTCCAGGCTTTGTGAAACCAGATCTGCCTCGTCCATCTCAGAGGAGCAGAGCACAGACAGGCAGCCCATTAGGCCTCATGCTCTGCAGGCTGACCTTTGAACTCCAGCCTCCTGTTTGACCAAAAAGGGGCTGAGCGGCCATGCTGGGTCAGCATTTTACTGGGTCATCGCAGGCTATCAGTGGCTATCTGTGTATCTGCCAATGAGCAAGGACTCCTCAAGGTCTACAAACATTAATGCCTCGCGTACAAACAGGCGCAGACGGGTAAACGTGCCTGCAGATACAAACACGTACACTCATGCGGAGCATACCCGCTGAAAGCACAAACATCTGATTCATAATTCTCAGAACAGATTGGAGAAAATCCTGGAGCTTTCAGCAGCGAATAAGTCAAAGGAGACAGTGTAATGACTGCATGAAGGCAGACAGTGGCGCGTAAGAGAGGGCATCAGGCTCTCACGGCCCAGCCTGCTGGAAGTGATGGCCCTGCAGGATTTCTGTGAACCCTGAGTTCCTGCTCTCACTCGCTGTCCAGCAAACCCAAATCTCTGCCACAACATCCCTGACAAGAGGACTACTCCCACTGCCGTGTTTGCTCAGCTGCGCTGGCTTTGTATCGGCGTATTGGACCCTCTTGTTCCTGCTCCCAAGTTTTCTCCTACTTCTTCTGTTTGGTTTCTTTTCTCCCAACAGTTTGTAGCTTTTTCTCTTCCTTGTTTGGCTTTCGCTGTGTACGCCTGCTGTTTTTCATAGGATTGACGCCAGGGAGGTCATGAGGTTGAGGTGAGACGGCTACCTGCGGAAGTCTCACATCTCCCGCTGCATAGTGTCACCGTGGTGTCAACTTGTACAGTAGTCATGTAAACACCTCTTTGCTGTGCCCACTGCCTGTTTGGCCCGTGATCTCTGTCTGTCTGCAGAACAGGCCAAATACATTCATGCACTTACCAGTATTTAAGTAAATAGCTCTAATTTGGTTAGAAGGCTTAAACATAAACAACTCAATAACTAGGGCTCAACATTTTTTTGTTTTACAGCCAGACTAATAAATCTAATTTAAGGTAATTTAAATTTATCCATGTGGATTCAGCACCTCATTTAGAAACCACAGAATCTGCTGTTTAAGTCGATTTTAAGAACCAGGCTTTGGAGGAGTAAGTGAATCGAACCCAGTGATTCTCAAACTGGGAGGGGGACACGTGGAGGGAACAGGGAAGGCATGTTTAAACATCGGACAACCCGGACTCCACGTAGCATTCTGTATCACACTCCATACCAGTGGCAGTCATGCACATACTCGCTGTGTGTCAACTGCCAATAAGCATTAAGAAGAAGAACTCAAACTCTTTTCAGGTTACAAACAACAAACGGCGCTTCCATGGTGACAGAGAGAGAGCAGAGGTGAATTTAGAGGGTGGTCTGGAGGGGCCAGGGCCCCTCCTGTGGCCACCTCAATTGTGATTTATAGCCTATCAAGTTTATTTTTATGAGAACCAAGTTAAACATATGTCTTCTTGCTTTTATAAGTGTTTTTTTTATTATTATTATATTTGCATCTTGTTTTGATTATTCTAATTTTTCATCTTTATTTTATAGATATTTTTATTTGAACTGCTTTAACCCCCTAATGCCTGAATATATGGATAGATAGCCTATACAAAAACAAAAATACTGTTAAAAGAAAAAGAAAAAGAACAGAATAAAATAAAATAAAATAAAATAAAATAAAATAAAATAAAATAAAATAAAATAAAATAAAATAAAATAAAATAA
>JBAMHW010000007.1:31474444-31489402 GCA_037177495.1 Rhadinocentrus ornatus | reverse complement strand
GAGAGAGAGAGAGAGAGAGAGAGAGAGAGAGAGAGAGAGAGAGATAGAGAGAGAGAGAGAGAGAGAGAGAGAGAGAAGGAGGTGAGCCCAGCGTGGGCCTCGGGATTGATGGTGGATGGGGTGAGGAAGGAGTGAGAGGTGGAGGTACGGAGGTAAAGTGGAATGGATGGCAGCAGTAGAAGGGATGGTTGGGCCTCATTAGCAGTCAGACTAATTGGGAGGAAAAGGGCCCTCACATGCTCTGCCTGACCTCCCAGTCAGCAGGGGAGAAGGGGTGTGTGAGTATGTAGACGAAGAAGAGAGAGAAGGCGGGGGGTTGTCTGTAAGTTGGACTTCTAAAGTCAAAGAACCATAACTTCCCATAGCTCCTCAAATCATTAACTTATCTTGAAGTCAGAAGTCTCGGAATAACAACAGGATAACTCGTGTTGCTCTAACAAGAAGGGGGTGAGGGGGTTGCTTAACTGTACACATGCCCTGCGGCACCTCAGAGGTTTACACCAGGTGTCACACTTCATTTAAAGCACCCTCATAACTTATCCCCCACTCAAATGCGGCGGCAGCAGCTCCTCTTCCTCCTCAGTCATACTTTACACGCATAAAAATGAGGAGAGCTGGAGGACGGAGGCCCTAAGGGGCTGTATTAAATACTGCTTCAAAAACTCTCAGTAAATAACATCAAACGGAGGTAAGTCTCTTTGACTGGAGCGAACATAATGACTGGGTTAGCAAGTGTAAGTTTACAAAACAGCAGGCCTGGTTTGACACCCATGGTGTCCTATAGTCTGATTGTAAGCACACCCCGAAGGAAAAGGTGACCGCATGCCGGTCTGATCGCCCAGCAGCTTCCACTTTGTCTCTCCTGTAACAAGAATACGCAGCTTGCAGAATTTATTTCTACAATTGTGTATGAGCAGATGAATTGTGGCTTTATTTAAATCTTTATTTGTCTGCCTATATATCACTGCTGTATATGAGCTGTAAAATTTATCTGCTTTAGTTACAGTCCTGTGTGAACAAAAAGATGGATTGCTGCAAGTGTGTGCATGAAAAACTGATGTAGATTAAGTATGCATGATTTATATATCTATATATGTATATATATATGGGTCTGTGTTCTGTGTGAGCGTGCACGAGGTGTTGGGCGCATGCTGCTCGGGCTCTGGAGGCTCGGAGGAAGTGAGACTGCGTGATGGAATTTGTGGCGCTCGGGATCTGGTTTATTTTCCACCCTGGATTCCTGTCCTACCTGCAGGATTTTCCCAGGTTCTGGCTTCAATTAGTCTGGGAAGCTGCGAGGAGAAGGGTGGGCGAGGGGAGGGAGGTTTAGGCCAGGCGGGAAGGGCGACTGCGCTGGAGTCTGTCACACACAACTCAGCACAGCTGGGGAGATGGAAAGGGAGGCGTCAAACATGCTGAGATAAAGAACGATGGGAGTAAAAGCTGAGAGATTGGAATGAGTAAAAGTAGAATTTCTGGCTCGCAACGTGAAGACGTTTGCTACTCTGCTGAAAGAAATATGGAAGTCATATCCTTGGAGCGCTCCAAGACGGCTGACAGAATAATCCCACGAGGTCTGACCCTCCAAATGGCAAAATCATCTGACCAATGAAACGCTTTGTAATCAAAAGCCAATCACATAATTGCTCTATTTTGCCACCAGCTCAACCATCTCAGGCCAGATTAGTTGCTTGCAGCAGAAACCCGATACTCTGGGAAGTTAGACAGATGTTCAGAAAAACAAACGAATCCCATCAGAACAAGAAAACATCTTCAAAAATAATCTGTTCTAATTCAAGCATGAGGACTCCACACACAGGAACTCTCATGGTCACTTCAGATGAAAATCAAAGCATGGATGCAGAGTCACATTGCCTCAGTCTGGCAGAGAGCTACAACTTCCAACTGACCCGTAAGCTGAGCACAGTTAACCTGGTCTCTATCGGCTTCAACCTTCACATATGCAAGTCACAGCACACAGACAGGACCTCACGCAGGAATTTGTTACATGGATTCCTGTGGCCATGTGGGAGATGGCCTGTGGGCAACAATATTTTGTTGCAGAGAGGCATCCACAGCAGCTCCTCGCAGCCCTGCAGCGTTTAAAGATTCCAAGAGAAGAGGCATTAACGAAAGGAGAAAGCCATTTCTCTTCATCCATTTATAATGTGCGGCTCACTATAAGCTTGGCTAAGGCTCAGTCATGACATCAACTGCTTCAAGCGTGAGAAACGTTGTTTTACAAGCTGAGGCGACCAGCTCCGACTCTTTTTCCCCTCCGTTTTTTTGCCCTCATGGTGTTTAGTTTAGCTTCACAGAGGCACAAAGGCAAGAATCTCCCTGCCAGACGCTGTATATACTGATTCTCTGATCAGCACTGACAACGTGAGAAATGACACATTTTCGTTGCATAGCTGCGTTTCACAGGGCCATCGTCACGGTGCACTTAGGAGCGCAGGAAGGAACATCAGGGGGATTAAAGTTAGAAGGAAGTAGATTCTTTCCTTCCTCCACTGTTTCAGAGTGTAGCCCCTGTGTTTTATGCCTCATACTGTGGTCTGGAGCTGGATTGTGGCTTGAAAGTGGGTCAGCACAAAGTAGGAGAACCATTGATTATGTTCCCCGTTTCAGCCAAAAGGTGAATAACGCTCATTCAAATGGAAAACGTGTGCAGGATAAAAGAGCCTCAGAGGATCTGTTAAGAGCTGTGTGAGTGACCCGTGTCCTGAATGTATAGCTGAGCTCATATAAAGGACAATAATGTAGACGCTGCTCAGCCTGCAGCAATGAACATACTGTACAAGAGGATCCGACATCATGAGACTAAAATACGGCGGCTGCTAATCAGCATGGCATTCTGCTGCTCCACTTCCAGGAAGATTACACATGTTATCTCACTCCTGGCCTGTCCTCACACACACACACACTGAATACAACCAGGGCAGATGAAAGTAATTATCTGTGAGCTGTGGCCTCCTCTCTCACATCAAATGCTTAATTAGTTCATTTGCTTTTAGGCTGGCTTCATCCAGAGCTGGTGGTCTTTCAGCTGGGAGGAAGGCGGAGACCTTGTAAAACTGCTTTTAACTAAACATCACTTTCTCTGGTGCCCTCAGAGGATGTTTACAATATGCGAGCTGAGAGCAGACAGGGCCGTGAAATACTGGGGACAGTCAATAAACACTTAGCAGGAGTTAAAGTTTCGCCTCCCTGGTGACACGCGACATCATCTTTTCCTCTTGGCAGACACAGACTGGTGACACATGAGAGGAGAAAAACAGCGCAGTCAAGGCCATCGTGCGCACCTTGGCGTCGACTCGGCAAGTTGCGTGGAATACTGCCGGAGGGACGGAAAACCCAAAGACATTCCCTCATTTGGTGTTTTGAAGCTGGTGTTGGAGAAAAATGTGTGAATCTTGTGGAAATTTGTCTCCTCAGGAAGCTTCCTACTGGACGCTTTTTTTTATATGTTACTAGCAGATCAAGTTTCTTACTTTCTGTACTTATTAGATACCCCAATCCTCTCACTTTTCCTGTTGTTTTGAGTGACGTCTATGAGTGGATTTCCTCTGTATTTTCCCACATTTCTTCATGCTCTGCCCTCAGGGTGAATTATAATAGCTGTAATAATCTTTTTTTCTTATTTAATCAGTGCCACTTCCATCATTGTAGCTTCTTATCAGGAATGCTCGGCCTCTACCTCAGCTCACAACTGTTCAGATTTAGTTTTCTTTACCTAAAACTGCTCTAATTTGGTAGAGAAGGGAGGAGATAGAGAAAGAAGATGAGAGTAATTGAATATTCCAGCTAAACGCAAGATCTGCTAATTAACAAGGTTATTTTGTAATGAAATCTGATTCAAACTCTTGTTTTTGTGGTGAATTTATTACTGTAAACCAACTTTACAGTATACTTCCAAGTACACTTAGAAATGTGTTTATTTTATGACTAAATATGCTGTAGATTTTATGAGTCATTATATATAAAACATGCTTTTTAGTATTGAAACTAATTTAAATGTGTTTTCTTCACATGCAACAGATGTGACTGCTTCCTTTATGTTAGCGCGTGATTCTGGTGATGTTATTTACATGACCGTCTCTTTTAAAGCTTGCAAGCCCGTAGCTGCCATGATTGTTTTCTTTGTATCATCGTGTTGGTTGGCCTGACTTGTTCACAGGAAGACAGAAACATCGGTTCTGTAAGTTCTCAACTGTAAATGTTCCCTGGGTCTGCTTCATACTTCTAGGTGGGGTGACCCAACTAGGAATAATCTCCAATCACCAGACCTCTTACTGTTAGTTGTTCCTAAGGTCAGATCAGAGCAGGTAAAAAGCTAAACATGCTTCTCCTGCTACCTGGAACGACCTGGAAAAGGACCTGGAATTATAGGAGTTTGTCTCCAAAGGTTTAAAGACATCTTAAATTTATCGTGTAGATGCTTTGTTTACCATGTTGTTTAATATCTTTGATAGTGTTTTAGTTCATCAATGGCTGTGGTTTCTCTTGTAAAATGGTAAATGGTCTGTATTTAAACTGCGCTCTACTGTACCTGGAATGATACCCAAAGCGCTTATATTATTTTATTATACATCACATTCACTGATGACAGAAGCTGCCATGCAAGGCGCTCAACCACAACCCATCAGGAGCAGTTTGGGGGTTCAGTGTTTCGCTCAGGTTCTGTAAATCCATCTAATAGATCGAAATTAACGTCACATATTGTTCATTCAGGCACCAATTCCAGCAACATGAGCTCGAACCCGCAGCCTTAAGGCTACAAATCGACCACTCTACCCACTGAGCCACGCCGCCCTTGTACTGCTGCGGTCTTGGTCAGGACAGTTTTGTATAATCTGACCTTTTCCTGTTTAAATAAAGTTAAAGAAAGAGAAATGTTTAACGTTGGGTCGTGATAATTAGGAATGGACTGAGACATAATTTCAGGGATTCATCCTACAGGCAGTGTCCAAGTTTTACTCCAAAGGCAGAATTCAGGGTGAGTGCACACAAGAAGACGCCCTCAGAGAAAGCAGGAATTGGTGCCTGAAGGAACAATATGTGACGTTAATTTTGGTTTATTAGATGGATTTACAGAACAAACACACAAAGTCTCGATGCACCTTGTGTACTTATAACTGATGATCGGCATAATAAATTATAATAACAGTAAAAATGTTTAATATTTTAGCTTCTAAACAATAACAGTTATTGCCAAGTTTCTTATAATTCAAAGCCTAAATTTCTGAGTTTCAAGCAAAACATTTTACCTTGAATCCTCAACTGAGTCAGATTTCTGAGAACTCAGAAAATCCAATATGGCTCCCATGTGTGTTTAAAGTGGTGGCAGCTGTAGTAATACATGGTTTCTCGGTACTTCTGTCAACTTATGTCTCATTAAAAAGTCTTATACAGCACCATCAAGTATTTATTTGCAAACATATTAATACTGTAGCTTGAATGTGGGAAAAAAACATTACAAGGAGTTGCTATCAGCTGGCACTGCTAGCAATAGCTAAGCTGGTCTGTTAGCACACAGTTATGACATTCAAACAGACTTTCAACTACAACTAAGACTGTAAAGGGAAAACACAATAAAACCAAAGTGATTCTGTTTCTATGCAGCCTGGAATAATGATGATTGGCTTTAAAAACATTAGTTCTATCTATAAAATGGCACAGATAAGAACCACAAACAGTTTCAGTGTGCATGAAATATGCAGGCAAGTGTAACCATTCCTTCGTCAGATGTTAATCCAGCCCACTGATCCTACAGGAAGTTGGGCTTAAAGCAGAAATATGCTCGACTTAGGGCATCAGACACAGGACTAAAAGCTTGAAAAACAGGACCTCCATAAAAGTCCAAAGGTGCACCGCGTCATCATGGCAGCAGGAGCCAATTAGAAATGAGAATTGGGTTACTAAGAACATTTGATTTTAGTGAGCTCATGTTTCTATGGGGTTGTCTGAAAGCCTGTAACACAATGAGCTAAGTCATTTCACCAAACTGCATTTTCTTGCTGAATCTTATTAAAAGCCTATCAGGAACCTGATCCTCATGGTAAACAGTCTCCTCTGCAGCAGCCCCGCTTGTAATCACACCGATGCAACAGTTTGTCCCCTGTTGATGCAGGAAGTTTTGAGAAGGTTATTCCATTAGAGAGTGCGCTCTGGTGTCCAGCGGTTTTATGATTATAGGAGGAATCTAGTTTTTCATAAGTTGGGCTTTGTTTGTGTCGTCTTTGCTTATTATTTTTTAACTTATGGTGCTGTGCAAGATTGCAAAAAAAAAAGAAAAAAGAAGTCAGAAAGAGCAGAAAACAGCTGGAGTCGGCCTAACACCACCTAGGTTGAGTTTTCACACGCTTGCTTTGTATGTACCTTCTGCAGAATGAGTGATCATTAATGACATTTACAGATGCGTTCTGGGACGCGGTTTTGACAATCAGGCCAACCAGATGTTCAAAATGTTCCACAACTGGACCTCCGGAAATACTCTGGTGAGTAAGATGCCTTCGCGACAGACGGAAAGGATGACCAGAAAAATGTAAAAGAGAAAATAAAGACCATTTACTTAGGATGAAACTATCTCGTAACTGCTTTTGCCCGAAAGACCCGCATGTTGCGTCGGGTTGTATCAGTTGAAAACACAAATTACCCAATTTTTAAAAGATTTTCAAATAATTTGGGATGTTGCGTTCATATTTCTGTTTCAACATATTTGCTAGACTGAAAGCAGGGCAACAGGTTCAGTCGGATCAATGTTGACTCCTTCTTACTGCACTGTAAAAAATAATCTGTAAAACTGTATAATTTCAGTTTTATTCTGTTTTCTGTAAACATAGAACAATAGCAAAAAGATTGTAAATTGATGTGTTGGATGTAAAATACCATGGAAAATACAAGCAATGTCCCCTTTTAAAAGGAAATATAATTAAATCTCACATAAAATAAAGTGGTTAAACTACCAACATCAAGTTTAATCCCGTTTATACTTTGTTATTTTCCTGTAACTTATTTTACTCTTAATTTATGTTGTACTAAATTAAGTGTGCATACATACATATAGTGTCGGCCTAGAGCCGGAAGAGGTTTAAGTCACTGGGCTGTGGGCTTTTGAGCAAGGCACTACCTGGGCACCAATAAACCAGGCATCCCACTTGTCCCAGTGATTAAAAAAGTACATCTTAGCTAAAAGGTTTTATTGGCGATATCATTTTATTATCCAACATGTTGACTTAATACAGGAATCTGTCTTAAAATTGCGCAATAAAACCGATTAATAAGAATGATTTTAGATTACTTTCTGTATTAGGTAATTAAAGTGTTATTATACGTGCTAACGTCATTTATTAAACATTAAAAAGCTGAAATAATACAAACAATCCCGCGTGAGAGTAAAAGCATAAATTAGTTTATTATGGAATTTTACTGTTATTTTACAATTAGTTTTTTTCTACCATTTTTTACATTTATTTTATACAGTCTGTATAAATAGCTGGGTTTTTTATCTTTTATTTTCTAATTTAAACCTTTTGAAGGAGGTTTTTAAATCATGGGACAGTGATAGAAAAAAGCTGATTTATAGTATTTTAGGATTCTCCTAGGTTTCCCTTGTCCACTAAGCCCAGAGGCGTTCAGTTTGCCGCAGTGGTTGTGGAGCTTTTACTGGCTGAATTACAGGGTGTTTCTAACGTGGAAGGTTCAGAAACTAGCCTGGGGCTTTGGGGGCTAAAACTTGCTTGAAACCTTTAGAGCCAGATCTTGGACAAATATGCATGGGCCCTTTTTGAAGTCAGCAGGAGGCATCTAACACATATGCATGAGGTAATGCAGCAGAAGTAAATGAGAAAATTACAGCGTCTCACCCTGCTGCCCTCTATACGTTTCCTCCAGCTGACGAAGGGGAGCGGAGGAGGGTCCTTAGATCTCATCCCAGGGCGGAGGGATTGTAATCCACTGAGACGGTTCGGCAGCAGTGTGTGTGTGGAGGTAACGGAGTGTAGGTGGCCTGATGGAAGTGCTGACAGCTACAAGCACAACCACCAAGAGCCAGAAAGCACTGGCTGATCTGAGGGCTGATACAGCTATCTACAAGGGCTGATGTGATCCAGCAAACATATTTGCACTCCAGTAGCTTCCTCTAAAGATGGTTTCCATGGCAACGGAAGTAGAAAAAAATGTCAGAAGATCATTCAATCTCAAAGAAAAACTGAAGGGGTCCTTTAATGGTAGTTATGGTGGTGAATATGTTTTTTTTCTGCAGAAGACACAAACTGGAGCCAATTCTGGATTTTCTGTTAAAAAAAAATGAAGGTTTTGACATAACCTTAAAGATAAATGATAGAACAGAGAGATCACAGCAAAGAGCATCTCTTCGTCCCAGGAGCTGCAGAGCGAGACCAGCAGCAGCCCCAGAATCAATGTCCAATTGTGAACTAATGGGAAGGCAAAGCCGTCCACCTCGGAGGAGGAGAGGCTGACGTGTGGCCCAGAGAAGCAGCTCATTTATAGGTCAATAAAGAGAAAGAAATGCACAAATAAAAACAGAGATAAATTAAACCACAGACATCAGAACCCACCTGGTTGATGTGTTTGAGCTTATCGATGATCTGACTGATGACCGGCTCTGGGGGCTTGTTGCTCTTGGACTCAGAGCCGGGAAGCAGTCGTTTCAGGCCCGGCCCGGGAGACCTGAAATGAAGGAAGAAGGTGTTTCAGTGTGTGTGGACAGCTCAGTGTGGAAGGTGCTGTGTAGCGACTCCAAACAGGGCTTTTATCGCCATCTAGTGTTGATAACATGAACAACAGACATTTGGCATCTTCATATCGTTTGATATTTAAAACTAGATTTTGTGATTAAATTAAGGGCATAGCTTCTGCATAAAGTTTCAGTAGCTTTTACACGTTACACTAATATTTTCATCATTATTTTAGCAGCCATTTTATTTGGTATTTGCATTTACAGATTCTTTTTTTTTCTATCTCTAAGCACTTTGTAGGAGTCATGCTCCTAATTTTGTTGTAACACCACATGCAATGACAATAAAGGCCTTCTTATTCTCATTCTTATAAACAGGTTATTTATTAAGAATAAGAAAACCTTTATTAGTCCCTCAGAGGGAAAATTGCTTTGTTGCAACAGTACAGGTGCAGTAAGCAGAAACACACAGGTGATATCAAACATGAACATACACACACAATAAGTAATACTATGTACAGTAATAAATGTGTACATAAACATGTATATAAACATGTATAAACAGTTTGCATGTGTTCATTGTAAAGGGTGACAGCAGCAGGGAGGAAAGACCTGCAATATCTCTCCTGTCCCTGAAGCTGCTCTCCACACCAGACAGGGCGTCCTGCAGGGGGTGGGACTTATGGTCCAGCATGTAGGTCAGTTTTACTAGGACCCTGTTGTCACCTACCTCCAGTCCAGAGAACAGCCCAGGATAAAGCAGGACTGATGACTTTGTCCAGCTTCTTCCTCTCTGTGATGCTGCTGCTCCAGCAGATCACACCGTACAGGATGGCTGATGCCACCACAGAGTCATAGAAGGTCCTCAGGAGGGCCACCTTCACTCCAAAAGACCACAGTCTCCTCAGAAGATAGACCTGCTCTGACCCTTCCTGCACAGTGTGTCCGTGTTGTGAGTCCAGTCCATTTTATTGTCTAGATGAACACCCAGGTACTTATAAGAGTCAACTCTCTTCATGCCCGTTCCCTGGATGTTTACCGGTGCGGGGACAGCAGGTTTCATACTGGTGTATGCACCACCTATTTCATTCATCTTAAAGGATTCATCTTAGGTATTTAGACAGATTATATAATCAGTTATTACATGTTTAAAGGAGAGAAATATCCTCTAAATATCTTTAAATACAAAGCCAAGTTTTAAAGTGTCTTTAACTATTCAAATAGCAGTTTTTAATCATCTTCCTTGATGAGAGCATTAGCAGAGGTGTATTTTTGTCCTGTTGTAGCTTCGGGGCTATTTAGGCGTGACTGAGGAAATGCTGCGTCACCTCTAGCAGAGCCAGGAAGCGGAAGAGGACATGAACTTCTACAGCAAGTATATGATGAGCATCCTTACGTAAACCGGTATGGAGGCCCTGGGGTGAGCAACATGTAGGGCTGGATCAAGCATGAAAACGAAAGCATTTTTCAGGAAACACAAAAACAAAAACCAGGGCGAGATGTAGCTCAACTGTTTGAGCATCTACTCCATGAACAGATGCTTTAGCTCCTCATAGTAGCTGGCTAGAGTTTGAATCCCAGCCTGGAGACCTCTGCAGCAGGTCATTCGCTGTTATCTGACCCCTTTCTTGTCACTATAAGGTCAATAAAAGCCCATGGAGCCCAAAATCCTTAACCTTTTAAAAGCTGAGGTCCCCCTTTTGGGGGATATTGACAACAGCTGGTACCAAATTGTGCCAATTTGGCCATTTTGGAGACTAAATCACCAAACTAAAATCTTTCTAATCATGTTCTGCTTCACGTTATCAGTCATCTTTGCAGAGATAATGTTCACATATTGTACTATGATCTGATAGAGGTTCTGAGTTACTCCTGCCTCATTCCAGAGATATTCATCAGGATGAAACTTTTTCCATTTTGTGCTACGTGTCGTCTTTATTCTATACCAGCAGCACATATACTGATGTTCTATTAACAAGGCGTTTCTTTACAGTGACTCCAGAAGTATAAAAATAGACCTCGTGGTTGCAGAGATGTACTCATTTCATTCTGGGTATGTAATCTTTCAGCAGGCACATGGTTCAACGGATTAAAAGAAGAAAAAACAAGACGTTTCTGTGAAGAACAAAAATATTATTTACATGAACACAGAAACATTTTGGGGGAACATAAAACATTTAATAAAAAACACTTTTTGCTTTGCTGCTGTTTATTCGAGCTCCACTTTGTTTACTTGTTTGTTTCCTGAAATGTTTGTTTTTTATTTTTTATTTAATTTGAGGTATTTTTCTTTTTAACTGTGGTTTTAACAAAATTCAGAAAATAGTGTGAGTTGGTTTTATAGCTTGCAGAGCAAAAGTTAAAATCACTCAAATACAAACACAACAACTAACTTGTTTTATTGTATTTTCAGAGCAGAAGTGGAGGTTTATGTGTGAGGCTCTGTGGCGGGACGGACTTATCAGATCAACGGGTTCGGCTCCTAAGGAGGTTTTCCAGGAATTTCTATCATCCTGAATTTATTTAAGTATTTTAGTAAAAGAATTCCCGGTAATCTGCATGGTTTGCATTTCTACTGCAAATGGATCATATGGCTGATACCACGTGCTGGTAGAGGGGGAAACAGTTGAGGTCCTTCATCCGCTTTTATCTTGTTTTAGTTACTTTAAATTTTCTCTAATTTGTTTCTGTGTCCAACATTTAGCTGGTTTCGAGCTGCGCTAAATGTAATATTTGGTAAAATACACGCTACAGAGTCTGGACCTCGTTATCTGTCCACTTCTAACACAAAGTTAGTTTTGTGGAAGTAAAATAAAGAAGTTTGCAGCTGCAGACTGGGTTATATGTGGAAGTGGAGCACTGCCAGTAAATTCTTGCGGTACAGAACGGTAGCAGATTTTCCCAGCGACCCTCTCTTCTTTCTCTGCTGAATGAACCACGGTGCGAGTCCAGAGGTTGCATTTGTCTGTAAAGGGAAACTCGGCTGCAACATCAGGCGGCGTCCTGGAGTAAAAAGCTGTGAGGTTTCTCAGCCTCGGGATGCTGCAGGGTAGCGACGGCTCCAGAAATGCATGTAATAGATGTCAATGTGCTATCACATATCAAGGTTGGAAAGTTATAGAGAAGAGTCCTGCCCCGTTTGAATGGTTTAGGTAGTACAGAGCACTTACCTCTGTAATGAGGCATTTAATGAGAACTAATTTGACATAATAAAATGTCTCTGGACTCGACTCAGAAATGATTCTTGCCATGGCAAAGCAAGGTCTGTCACACACAGAAATGATATAGATATATAGATTATAGACAGTAGATATCTGCACAGATATGTCTAGAAAGTTTCAACAATTTCATGTGGGTGTCAGAGGTCCAACAACTTTGTTTTCAAAGTGTATTACCCCAAATTTAGCCTTGGTCCTTAATTTCAGCCATGCCAGATGTGGCTCTAGTGTGCTCTACTGAGCTGGGCTGTTTCTGTGTCTGAACCTTTAAATGTTCATGAGTGGTGTCTGTCCACGCCTCTCTCTGGGAGAAGATCTGGGTGATTTTAGAGGACAATGGCCGTATCCACTACCCAAGGAAGTGGTTTTTCCCTTCATGATGTCACAAAGGGAAAGATCTTAGACTCACTCATTTGAGCACACATTCGCTAGAAGGTGGAGCAAGCAAGGACGATAGTTGACAGTTTTCTAATTTTTCGGCCTCATACACACACACACGAGGACAAGTTCAAATTTTTTGCTTGGAAATTTAGAAATTTAGGCTTTGAAATATAAGAAACTTGGCAATAACTGTTATTGTTTAGAAGCTAAAATATTTAACATTTTTACTGTTATTATAATTTATTATGCCGATCATCAGTTATAAGTACACAAGGTGCATCGAGACTTTGTGTGTTTGTTCTGTAAATCCATCTAATAAACCGAAATTAATGTCACATGCGCTGCATGATCAGGCTCCGTTGAATTTCACAGATCTCATAGTTCCATATATTCCCAACAGAGCATTTTGCAGGTTTATTTCTGGTTCCCAGAGTCTCTAAGAGTCCAATGGGGGGCAGAGACTTTATCTATCAGGCCCCTCTCCCAGTTTGGGTTCAGGAGGCAGTCACCCTCTCTACCTTTAAGTCCCGGGTTAAAACCTTCCTTTATGATGAATCTTAGAGTTGCAGTCGTCTAGCCATCCCTCATTTGGCTAACCACTAGTAGCCACCCCCACCGGTCGAGGCAGATGGCCTCCTCCCTGAGCCGGCTTCTGCTGGAGGTTTTTCCTTCCTGTAAAAAGGGAGTTTTTTCTTTCCACTGTCACCCTGTGAAGCTCAGGATGGGGGATTGTATCGAAGTCAAGATTCGATGCACTCTGTTGGTTTTCCTTAACTAGGCTGTTATTGATCATGAATTGGCTCAAGCTGATTTCTCTGTAAAGTGCTGGGAGATGACGTTGTTGAATCATCATCAATATTTATAATTTTAATAATGTTGCTCCCACAACTACGTTTTCAGCCCCTGTGGCCTCGACGATGTCCAGAAACGTTCCTAAATATTGAAATTCTGCCACCCAACCTTGGTTAGGCAAAGCCTCAGAGTGCTCATCTCCCACATGTGATGTTTCAGGAACGTTGTTATCATGGACGGAGACACTGTCACTTCCATCAGAAGCATCACTTTCACTGTTGCTAGGTTACCAATTGTCCTCCTCAGGAGGCAAAAATTCCCCTCCAGAATCAGAGATGGTTATCAGCTCAGAAAGTTCATCATCAACAGAAAAAAGATTTGCGTGTTTTCTCTGTAACCCACTCTGCATCGCCGACTTTGAGTGCTGCCTCATGGGCTCCGTATGGCGTCTTTCAAATGAGATTTCCTAAAAAAATAAAATAAAAAAGAATAGATTCCCTCCCCTCGCTTCCCCGCCCTCTCCTCGCCTACCAGTTGTGTTACATTGAAGATTCGTGTCTGCCATCTCGCAGTGGAAAGTGGTTTCTGACCTGGTGCTCGTCTCAAGTTTTGTTTGTTTTTTTAAATACTCACCTCTAAATAGAAACATCCAATGACTAAAACCCACGCTCACCCCTGCCAACGTGTCTTTTTTCAGGCACTGGAGTGATGATTGATGGTGAGGGTGGAGGTCATGCTGCAGCGTAATGTCATCTTCTCTGATGGAGAGATGAAGGACCAACGAGAGTGCAATGTGAGTTTCAGAGAAAAGGTTGGTAAAATAGCCTTGATGGAAAAGATATGTGTGTGTTTGTGTGTGCAAAGCATGAGGTCATACTCTGCTCTCATCACTGTGAAACTGTCTTCAGTGTAGCACACACGCTCACACACATGCACGTAGCTGACATCTCCATTCATCAGCCTCTCCACAAAGTCAGACTTTTCATTAAACTCAAATTACAGTTCCCCAGTTATTTATTCTTCTTATTAGCCATGATCTCACCCCCTCAAAGCTCCTAATTATCACATTAATAATGGAAAGATGTGTGATCTATTTAGCAGAGGAAAAGAGGAAATATGGGTCGAGGAGGGAGGATTAGTGAAGGGAGATTGAGTGAGGATAAGAAGCCGAGGCAGGTTAGTGTTTCATGTGATAAATGCAAGCCAGGTAATTTTACCTGGATATAATTAAACGCATCCACTGCTTTTCACTGCTGTCCCGAGTTGTTCCTCACTGATCACATGGGAAAACTCTTGTGATAACCTAATTTAATCAAACACCAATTAGCATGCTATTAGGTCCGGCCTGATTGAGTCCACTGCCGTCCACAGCAGAATGAAGACTCTGAGTCTGAGACGTTCACATCATCTGATGGATCGCACCTCCGATCCCAAACATACCGACAGGCACAGAGGTCAGCGTTTGAACAAGCACCTTGATTTAGATCCGACTGAAATACCTGAAAAACAGTAAAATAGCAAAAGAGGGCACTCTTACATACTGCAACATGTAACTGTAACATGTAATTCTAATAGAATATATTTAGTGGAAATAACTTAAATTTATTTTAGTTGTTCTCTTACATAAGTCATGTGGACTTGTGCAAAAGTTGTTACCATGAATTTAAAGGTAATTCAATGAAGCCACTTTGCACTTTTACTTTTAGAACTTAGTGATAGTTGAAACTACCCTGAACTTAAAATTATTAATAATTCACAAGACACAATAAGGTTTCTTATAATTTTAAGTAAAAGGGTGGAGTGCTCTCTCCGGGTCTGCAATAGGGTCCTGCCCCAAGTGGAGGAGTTCACGTATCTCGGGGTCTT
>JBAMHW010000007.1:31441992-31452647 GCA_037177495.1 Rhadinocentrus ornatus | reverse complement strand
GGACCGATACCGATATGTTAAAGAATGACTAACATCGGCCGATACCGATATTAATGCCGATATATCGTGCATCCCTATTAATAATAGTCGATCCTGGCCACTCTCGGCTTCCGTACAGAAGCACTGAGCTGTGTAAAGCCTTTAAACTCCATGTCTGTTTATGTTACGATGCAGATTAAACTGGGACATCAGTGAGGCTGAAGCAGGGCAACTTTTGAAGAATGGATTTCTAGTGCGAATGATGCTACGCTGATTTATGTTTCCAGTTATTCAATTAATGATTAGAAGCAAAATTAAACTTAAAAGCTGAGCTGATCTTCATTCTATTTGAAACATTTTTGCCATTGCAAAATCCATGTAACAAATTGGTTTTGGATTAGTTTTTCATTTTTCTGTTTACAGCTTGAAGACCCCTTATTTAATTATGATCTGCTAAACAAACAAACTGCATGCTTTTCATCATGAAGTCAAATGCTCATCTTTTAATTACACATGCAAATGTGTCTTCATTTGCATTGTCAAACAAACCACAGATCAATTCATCAGGGGCTTCCAGATAGCTCAGTTTGCCTTTTAGAATTCAAATTAAACATAAAACTTCATTAAATATGAAAAATGGAATTAAACTTGGCTTTATAAATAATAGCGTTGATATATGTTACAGCATTTTTAAACACACGTGTGAAAGTTTTTACATGACAGAGCTGCGTCTGGCTCCTGTGTTTAGTTTTCCTCATGTTTCAGTTGATTAATTAGCAATAAAAACGTAGTAAAGCTTTAATTAGCGCTTGTGTCTCTTCTTTGATTCAACAGTTTTGATGTATTTAAGATATTTTGAGCTCAAAGGGCAAAAAACTAACCAACTGCACAACAAACTCTTGTAGTCTTGGTCAGATCCCTCACATTTCTGTTTCAACCTACTTCCTGTCTTCATTTTCAGTGGAGGGGTCGCAGGGTGATGGATTTCTCCTCCACACTCTCCTGTCCTCTTCCCCCTTGGGCTCACTTTCACACTCCCTCCACCCTCTATCTATTCTCTTTTTCTCTCCGTCTCTTTGTCACTCTTTTTCTCCCTCTCCTCAGTAACTTGTTAAAAATAGAGCTTCATAAATCATGCATCTTCTCTCACAGCGGCGAGGAAAAACGAGAGGAAATAAATAAATGGGGGGATGAAAGAGCGAGAGAGGGGTGTGTGAGGATGAGAGACGGAGGTAGATGACATCAAGCTCCAGGAGAGGGGTGGGAAGTTGACAGAGGGATAGATTGAAGCGGCAGGGCTCTTGGCTGTCTTCGCTGTCTCTCTCAACATCGCCTGATTCACCCTGGACTTGCTCTGGATGGAGGAAATGAATGTTAACATGCCAGAAAGTGGGCTGGCGAGCCATAACTGGTTATTTCACCAGCAAAGATGCATGTTTCAAGTCCACACAGGGGAGACGAGATGTCTCTCTGCCACCTTAAGGACCTTTTTACTTAGAGACTCGATCTGTCTGCCACCCAAGAAACAGTGTCCCACTCCCACTGGAGAGGTGGTTAAGTGAGAGATAGCAGCTGCAAGACACGTGAAACCACAAAACAAGCCACTGAACACCACAGATCCATAATGCTGCTGTACAAAATATTGTATCACTAAAAGGTTACTTAAGGTTTCATCTGAACTGCAACAGCACGTCGCAAAGTGAAAGCAGTAGAAGCACAGTGGTGAAGTCAAATACAGCTCACCACACTGCTTCATTCACCCCTGTACACATTCATTTAAACTCTTCTTTGTACTTCACATAGTATTATTTAATTAGATTTAGGTTAAATCAGATGATTCTTTAAACTGGATACAGGAAATATACACTCTGTTACCACTTTATTAGGCCCATCTTGCTAGTACCAGTGTCCTGTTGAAACGTGTTACCTTGATAGTTTTTATTTAGAAGTCCAGATCTGCATCTTGTTCTTTTAAGCTGGAACCTTAACTTTATTTCTTACATTTTATCTATTTTATTTGAGCTTTTACTTTCTATTTTTATTTAATTAAATGCATTTCTTTTAATCTTTGTTTTTTCCAATGCACTTGTTTTGCTTTCTGCACCCTGGTGTAATGTTTTATGTAAAGCACTTTGTATTGTCTTGTACATGAAGTGTGCTATACAAGTAAATTTGCCGTGCCTTGTTGAAACATCCTATGCTGAAGTTTATAGGTATATCTGTCCGTCTGTGCAACCCCATCAGACAAAAATACCACAGGTATTTTTCACACAGGTAAAGGCAAAGTAGCATTGACACCTAGGCTGTGTCCGAATGTGCCCCCTACTCCCTACATAGTGCCCTATACAAGGGTCACGCCATTTTATAGGGGTGTCCGAATGACCAGAGAGAAAAAAGTAGGGCACTCAAAATTACCCACAATGCATCTTGAAAAGTAGTGAGCATCGATGGTCACTAGACGGGTCAATATAGACCACAATGCATTGAAGGCAAAAGCTCAACATGGTGCATGGAGGCAGAAAAGTATTTTTTATTGAATAGATATGCAACAAAGAATAAAATACTACATAAGGAATAAAGATAAAAATATTTACAAACAACTTTGGATTGGATTTGGAATGATTTCGTGACTCTAGTTGTGGTTGCCGTGGTGACGGCTGGTAGTCACGTGGTCTGCGACAAGCAAAAAATAGGACGTTCGGACACAGACCTAGTGTTTCAAACCAGAACTGTAGTCCAAACACACACACTTATTAAATTAATTTGATAGTAATTTCATAAGTTTATAACGACAAACACACTATTCACTTGGCCAAAACATTACATTTGTTGTTGTAAACTAATCGGCCACCAATTAACTCAACTAAAATATCCATACAGTCACACAAAATAATTTAATTAGAGCTGAGAAATAAATTAGACTAAAATCTTTGTAAATCAAGATAAATTTTTGGTGTTAATTTAAGCTAAATTCCGATGCTTACCTGCCGTTGCCAGCTCTGCATCTGTCTTGAAATTAATTTGGTCCCTCAGACTTCTCCACTATTTCAAAAGATTCTCATATATTGCTCCCCGTTTTATTCCATTTTTGCTCGTTTGCTTTTTAGCAGGAAGCCGAGGCTTTTTAGGTTTTTCTGAAACTATTTCTGGTCCGCTGCTTTCACTAGCTTCCATACCTGCAGGGAGCTGCTCTTTTGCTGACATAAAATACCAAACGCTGCTGTTGTTTGGCAACCTTGGGGAGTCGCATATGATTGGTTAAGGAACCAGGACGTAGGAAAGAGCTACACGGTGCACCGAAGTTATTCCGTCACGTAAATCTTATTTTGAAAGTTGAAAAGCTTGACAAAGACATTATTGATGTAGAGAGACAGATTATTTATTTCCTCGCAACAAATGAGAATATTTAAAATTATTTTTAGAGAAAGAATCTTAATTATTTAGCCTTTACCAGTATTGTGCTTTCGGCAAATAAACGTATGAAGGTAGGGTGCCTCAACAGCGTAAATTAATGAATACTTTCATTATTAGGTTATAAAATAATATAATATATATTATTTTACAACTTAATATAATATATATTATTTTATAATATATATTATAAAATAATAAAAAACAAAACAGTTAAATTGTACAGTTTATATGAAAATACATTTAATATAATATAAAATATATATAAATAATATATAAAATGAAAGTTATTAATTTCACAAAACAGATTTAGTTGATTTTTATTCAACAGTTGACTAATCGACTGAAACATAAAGTTATTGACACCACATATCTTGTCATAATGCAAACATGCTGAATGGCGTCCATATCAATGTTAGACTAATTTTTAGTGTTAGACTAAAAATTAGTCTAACACTGTTAAATAAAGTCCACTAGTTCCCCAAAAGAAACTTGCAAACACATAATAAAATCAAATGGTTTTTCATCCTAAAAGACAACGTACAAGTGAGAAGAAATAAACTTGAAGAAAAGGATGCCATTATTTTTAACGATGACTCTACCGTAGGGCTGCAACTAATGACTATTCGGATAGTCGATTAGTCACCGACTATTAAAACGACTAATCGACCAATCGGATTATGGATCTCATAATTATTAAATGGCTCTTATTTCACTTACACATGCAAATCTTGCATGAGTTTGATGCAGGTGGCACCGCAGGGTGTCGCTCTGTCCTCGGGCTGCTTCTCTATAAAAGGGAAAGTGGCATTTTAGTGGTAGTGCCAGTTTCCTGTTGAGTGACCAGGGTGTTGCTGGGCCTCATCAGCTTTGCATGCGTTGACCTGGACGACCGATAAATATGGTTTTTATATGTTAAATTTTATACGTGTTGGGATGAAAGTGTATTTTGTAATACAGGATTGGGGTCTGGTAGATGTCAATCTAGGGAATGAGTGTGACTGGGCGTGGGGATTCGACGCTGCAGGTATGGTGTCTATTAACGTGTGGTTTTAGAGATCAAATTAAAATGTTTTTGTAGTAATGTTGTCTTTTTGTTTGCAATTTTGGGGGTACTGCTACCTGCTGTCCTTTTACAGATTTAAAAACTTGTCTTTGTTTTTTAGTTAGTCCGCTCCTGGTCCGAGCTGTGTGTGGTGACAGTTGTAAGGACGGACTAACTATTTGATCATTTTTGTTTTGTATGTTTTTTTACTGGGTCGCTTCCCTTCTAACGATCTCTATTATCCTGTCCGTAGCTACTCAGACGCGTTTACACCTCATCTTTTTTGCATGAAGCTATGCGGTGTTTTATTTGCAGTGATTCAAAGTGCAATCGTGTGAGGGTTAATTTGGCACCGTCATCGGGTGCCATTTATCTAAGCGGATCCTCCGCCTGTGTGGTGTGCGGGTGTAGTTCAGGTTAAGGTAAACTGGTTCTGAGTAGGACGGCAGGTGGAGAACACGGGGACGGACCCTTATTGTTTGTAAAAATAAATTTGAGTTCAAACTTTATTTTTTACTTTTTTCTTTTGTGTACTTTTTACACTTTACTGCTGGTAACAAGTTTGTTATGTAATTCCATCATGTCTACTCTTTAAATATTCGAACATGGTGGAGTTATCCCTGACTTTTGACATCCTCTGCCGCCATTTTGTTCCCTTGTCAGCCGCCATATTTTTTCCTTGGCAGACTTTATTGCGCATGTGCAACTCAGCAAAGATAGTAAAAGAAGGCGATGTCTCACTCTGTAGTTTTTTTCTTTGCGCATGCCCAACGCTCAGCAGAGATAGAGGAAAAAGACGATGTCTCACTCTGTAGGTTTTTTGTTTGTTGTTTTGCCGACAATAGTCGACGGGTAAATTCGTTGTTGACTATTTTATTGTCGACTGTAGTTGACAACGTTGACTAATCATTGCAGCCCTACTCTACAGACAGTATAAAAAGCAATAAATTGTCTCTTTAAACCCTTAATTCCTTCAGACGGATACCAAACTGCCTGTCGGAGGTGAAGTGATCAGGTGTTTAATTTTGGCTGCTCTCCCATGACTCAGTAAGACAAAATTAGCCTTCAGGGAAATGATGCCTCTGTCCCTTCAATGACTCCACGGAGGAGGACTGTCTCTGGAAGATTACATTCAAAACACACTCATACACACTCTCGTATGACCTTTTCCCTGAGCTAAACAATACACAGTCAAGGCAGCTTTAATCCTATATGCTGGAACCAGACTTGAAGCCATAAACACAATATAAATTCATCTGTGGTGTCTCCACTGAAAATGAAGCAACACAGGACTTATTTATTTTTAAATAAGGGTCTCAAACGCTCGGAGAAGGGAAAGAGACGCATTTCCCATAAGTCTGTGACTCTTGAATGCAGACACACCCTCCTGCTGCAGAGCAAGTGAGGTCAACCTGCGCGTTAATAAATGATGGGTTCTGAGTGGAAACCTGGTCACTGCGGGAATTTAGGGTGTGAGAGTGAAAAGTTCAGCACATATTCAGGAGTAAAAGCACATCCAGCTCTGAAGCTCCAGCAGAAGAAAGCCTTCATATTTCATGAGCACTTTTCTGGCTTCACATGACGGCTGCGAACAAAGCTGACGGTTTTATCGTGGCACACATAACGGGTCACTGCTGCCGAGCAGTGAGAGACGAGAGGTTTTAACGAGACATGCTGAGAGCATCTGTCTGAAAAAACACAACAAAAGCAAACACACATGCTGGTTCTTTTTCCTGTACTTTCCCTGACTGTTGCCTCTTCTTGAGGATTTCTGCTCAGTTCAAAAAGCCGTTGGTTTGGATGTCACGAGATCACATGCTGCTGGTTGTACGAGGCAGAGCTGTTTCCACAAGCAAGTTAGGATGACTTTACCTCTACATAGCAGTGATTCTCAAACATTTTGTAACATGCCCTCCCTTTGATGAAAGAAAAATTACAAGAGTATACAAGGCCCCCCTGCCACTATAAAATTAGCTGTAATATTTAGACTCAGATCTGACTTTCAGCAGCCACATCAAAGCTGTCACAAAGAAAACATTTACCAGCTCAGAAACATCAACAGAATTAAAAGTTTAGTCTCCCAGAAAGACCAGGAGAAACTCCTCTGTGCATTCATCTCTAGTAGGCTGGATTACTGTGATGGTCTTTTAACAGGACTTTCTAAAAAAAAGCAAAAAAAAACAACATCTGTAGCTCATCCAGATGCTTCTGCTGGAGTTTTAACCAGAACTAAAAGGTCTGAACACGTCACACCAGTTTTAACATCTTTATACTGGTTTCCAATCTGTCACAGAATAGATTTTAAAACCCATCTGATCGTTTACATATCCAGAGCGATTTAAATCCCAGAATACATCTGTGATATGTTTAAAAATAGTAACCTAGCAGAGCTCCTAGATCCAAGGACTCATGTCAACTAGTCCAGATCAGAATCTGGACTAAACACGCAGCCTTTAGCTGCAAACAGTGAACAAACTAGAGATTAAACTTTCACCAAATGTAAAAACCTTTAAAGAAGTCATCACCTGGAAATTGCAAGTTTTCAAGTTAAAACATGTATTGGTGTTGGACCGAAGTGTTAACATCCTCGAAAGCCTTTCTTTTGAAGACGGTAGAGTTTTTCCGTCTGGGCTCTTTGTTCACAGCAGAACTGTTAACAATGGTATAACTCGCAAGCACGGGATTTAAATTTGCTCCTGTAATTTTGTCGTCACAGGAATAATCCAGTCCCTCTTCCACACCTAAAATCATGCTTTAGGCGTGGAATGATATAATGATATGAAGTCATGCTTTACTGCTGACGCAGCTAACGCTAACGCTAATGCTAACGCTAATGCTAACGGTAAGGGACGAGCCTAAAAGTTTAACCCCCTGCAATTTACAAACGAGCCTCGGGTTTTCTTTTTATGGGCGGGGTAAAGTGCTCTGTCACGTAAAATTTTGTGAACATTTAGTTGTTAACGTGCTTCTGCCACCATCTCGGTATCTTCACTCTCAGACTCGGAGGCGGGTTCAAACAGAAATGGCTGACTTCCGTAAGCTGCTGCTCGGTCAGGTTCGCTCGCCATCACTAAGCTGTTGATGTTTTGGAGTCAATCATGCACTGGGCCCGCCCCCCTTCCGACTCTGGCCTTCCTGCGGCCAATCAGCGCGCACCTCATTAACATTAGTCAAAAGCTTGAATGAACTCTCACAAAACAAAGTTGTGGTATGAGCAAAGGGTCAGAACAAGCTCTATGTTTGATTTTGATTTTGTTTTACAAGTTTAAAAAAATAAATTTAATGACACTTAGATGACAGTGGACACATGAAAAGACCAGGTGATGACACCTTTAAATCCAGGTTGAAAACATTTCTTTTCTCGTGAGCATAGGCATGAAATCTACACCGTAGCTTCTAACTCATCTAGACTGTAATCGTTTTAATTTGAGTTATTTTACATGATTTTATGATTTTTCCACACCCTTTTAGTTATTTCCTAATATAATCTTGTTTCTCTTAATGTTCTTCTAAGCACTTTTTAATACTTCTCCTGAACCCCACTTTTAATGTTTTATACGAAGCACTTTGAATTGTCTTGTGTCCTAAAACGTGCTGTACAAATAAACTTGCCTTGCCTATACATTTATAAAACTCTTCCCGACCCACCCCCCATCTCCCCTGGGTGGGGTGGAAGGCTGTTTATCTCAAGCTTACTTCCTCAACTATTTGCCACTTCTCATTCAATATGCAAAAGGGATGAGTAAATTTACTCCTCTCATAAACAGTTTTATATTCAACATTTTCTCATTTACTGTTTGCTTTTATCTCTAACCCCTTCCTAGCTACTGTCTTTTGAATAATTCTTGTGCTGTTTTTTCTCACGTCAGGTCCAGCAGAATTACGGCTCCACAGAGGGATATCATTTTGTATTTCATGTGCAGGAGGAGTCGTGAGTTGGCTCAGGCAGAGATCACAATCTAAACATGTAAACTGGTTTGGGTGCATGGACTTTCAATGAATTCCTCTTCATTTTCAAACCCAGTTGTCTCCACACATACTGTAAACGAGCTCTCTGCAAAACAGGCAATGAATTAATCAATTTCATGTCTGTAATTGAAGTGATGAAGGCGGGTGCTTGTGAGAGTTATGTTTTCTTGTTTTAATTCAGTGCTATTTAAAGTCTGACAGCTTGCTAATGTGTGTTGGTGTGTGGCACTCACCAGGTTGCCGAGTCGACTGCGGGCGTTAACAGCATGCTTGAGAGCCAGTTTAATCATTGAAGGCAGTCTAAGAACAACAGCCTCCATGTCCTGCTCTCCCTTCATGCCACCAGCCAGCTTCCCCAGTCCGTCTATGTAGCTCCTCCAGTGAGGCTGAACTTCTGCGGCTCCCCCCAGGCAGCCTTGCATCACCGTCTGACAGAAGCCTCTGCAGGCCGGCGGCCCCAGCATGCCCTGGCAGTGCGGGCAGTACCACAGCCTGAGCAGAGCTCGGCTGCAGTCTCGGCCGGGTCGCAGATGGTCGGTTGTGTTGACAACCTCGATGCCCAGGTTCAGGGCCTGCAGGAAGACTCGTGTGGCCAGGAGGGAACGCGACAGACGAGTCATCATCAGTTTAGGATAAGAGCCAAATGCTCCAGAGTCCTTCCAGGCTCCTCGTAGGCACTCCTCGGACACAGAGGATGCACTGCCCCCCAGCAGGCGGCGGTACATGAGGGGGAAGAGTCTGCCAAAGAGCGCTTCAACCATGTGGTCAACTGTGGAGTCCGAGCCAAGGATGTAGAGTGACATGTCCAGGAAGAACTGCCCTACAGAGCTCTGGGCGCCACCTCCCAGACCTGGGAACTCCAGCTTCAGCACGGTCAGGGTGGAGTTTCGTCCATGACGGAGCACCAGGTCAAAGGCCTCTGCAAGAAAACAAGACAACAACACCAGAGCGAGTCAGACGAGTGGAAAAACATGCCATTATTGGAAAGCTGGTGCATTCATAAGGCAATTTTGTGGCTCAGTAATCACAGATGCTGTGCCAAACTGTCAGAAGAAAGGCATCAGCAGCTTAAAAAAAACATGAAACACTCAAATAGAGTAAAAAAAGAGTCAATCCTCGACAATCACAGCTCGGGAAAACTACCCACGCACAACCACTTTTTCTCTTTACCCAGTTTTTCTTGATCTGTTCAAACATGAGCAGGGGAAAAAAACAAGTCTGCAGTAATACATGATGACTTGGAAGAAAAAGGCAACAAAGCTTCTGAAGCAAATGAAAAGTGAGACTCTTGCTTTGGCCTTTCAATACTACAAAACAGCAATCTTAAAAGGTTTTTTAAAAAGACTGTATTAATGTCAATGTATTTGTAAAGCAGGAGAGGCTTGACTGTGAAGATTTTTGTATTAGAAAAGCACTCAGAACAACGGGTAGGAGGAGATGTGGAGAAGCAAAATAATCAGCACAGGTTCAAGGCGCCAAGTGAAGTCTTATCAACAAGGTGGCACAAGACGCGGGAGCTCTGTCATCGACCCCGTGGCAGAATGAGCGAGGACCCGACAACAGAGGGGATTTAAAGCTCCATTACTGAACTTAGCAGGGGAGCTGAGACTCGGTGAAATGAAGCTTTGGACAGGAGAATGGCTGCAGATGCCAAAATCCCATTTATACCGCAGCAAGGCCACTTTATCACTTTGTTGAGAATGATAGCCACAACTGCTTTTTGAGGACAGGAGCTCGGAGGGAAACACTGGTTTAGGGACATTAGAGGAAGTTGGTTTTTGTGCTGCAACAGTTCGTCATTTCATCTTTCTTTTCTGATTTTTCTTGCTTGAACAGTTTAATTTCTTTCTTGTCATGCTTCTCTGGGGTCAAATGAGGCTTGTCAGCCAGCTCGGAGCTTCCTGTCCTCAGACAGCACTGAGAAACAATATGAAAGCTTTTTTTATTGTTGTTCTGTAGGAGTCATGATATTTTACTATGTGCAGCTTGAGAGACACGTTAACATCACTATTCGATCATAATTAACTCAGTGAACAATAATACTTTTTTATACACCTCTCAAAAAAATAAAGGGAACACTAAAGTAACATCCTAGATCTGAATAAATAAACTATTTTTATTAAACACTTTGTTCTTTACATAGTTGAATGTGCTGACAACAAAATCACACAAACATTATCAATGTAAATCAAATTTATTAACCCATGGAGGTCTGGATTTGGAGTCACACTGAAAATGAAAGTGGAAAAAC
>JBAMHW010000007.1:31401848-31412033 GCA_037177495.1 Rhadinocentrus ornatus | reverse complement strand
TCTTAGCTGACAGGAGGCACCCGGTGTGGTCTTCTGCTGCTGTAGCCCATCTGCTTCAAGCTTGGACGTGTTGTGTGTTCAGAGATGCTGGTCTGCAGACCCTGGTTGGAACCAGTGTTAATCTGACTTCCTGTTGCCTTTCTATCATCTCCAACCAGTCTGCCCATTCTCCTCTGACCTCTGACACCAACAATCTTTCTGGTCCAGACAACTGCTGCTTGCTGGATATTTTCTCTTCTTCAGACAGTTCTCTGTAAACCTTAGAGATGGTTGTGGGTGAAAATCCCAGTAAATACTCCCAGTAAAAACAACTATGCTGCGTTCAAAGACATTTAAATAATTTTTCTTATTATTTCGGATGCTTAGTTTGAACTTCAGTAAGTCGTCTTCATCATGTCTACGTGACCAAAAGGATTGGCTGATTAGATATTAATGTAAACTTGTAATTGAATGGTTGGACCTTATAAAGTAAATGGAGGTCTACTCCAAAGTACAGTTCTCATCTTAACATAAATGGTTGTGGAAATCCACCAAAAGTCTCTGTTCAGATGTGAATCATGCTCGGTTTCTGATTCTGCTGCTGATCTCATTACACAGAAACCAGCAAGATGAAGAAATTCTACAAACCGCCACACTGTTAACTATCTTCAGTTTAAAACAGAAGTTTTACATCCACTCAAATAAATTTCACGAAGCAGCGGCACATTTCCACCTGAGAAGATCATCATAGAAGTCTCTCCTGCTCTGATCACATATTCACAGAGCGCAGAAACTTACGAGGAGCCTCAACAGCCTGCGGGCCTGCACCATGAGAGTCGAAGTTCAGGTCTCACTGGGGGGCCCCCGTCACATTTCAAGTAGCTCAAGCAGATCCTGGATCGTATTCAAACAGACACATCTCCACGCACTCTCAAATCCACTGTTCCTTGCTCAGGTCCGCTGTGGGCCGCTGCAGTCGGCAGTTTGTCTGTCACACTGGCTGTGCTGAGCCTGGCAGCCAGACTCCAAGGAGGAATTCTGACTCGCGGGTGGATGAAGCAGCCGAGTTCAAGCCTCCAGTGGCGCCTGATCTTGCCGTGACATGGCCCTGCCATTCTGTGAAATCAGAGCTGTGAGGCTACAGCGGTACTGCTCCAGTTTAAGCCGGTACAACAAGGGATGTCAAACTGGCACAGCTCATTCTCATGTTTTATTTAGACTGAGAACTATGAAATACACACAAGGTTTCTAATCTAAAAAGAAACACAAACCAAACCGTATAAATGAATGAAAATCTTTAGATTCAGAATTCAGAATAAAGCAGCATATGTTCCAATTCGTTCCAGGTGTGTGGAGCACAAAATGTAAAATATGCCCGTCTCAGGTCGGTGCTAACTCAAAGAAGCTTGAACAGCAATAAAGCCCCACCATGTGTCTCATTTCAGGTATTTCTGTTCCACGTAGTACACTGTGTGCGTATCTGCCCGTGTGTGGTGTGAATTTTGACAGCCTTGTGTTCTCTTAACCTAGCAGTGCATGTTCTGTAAGCCCAGTATATACCATCACTTTGGCAGCACACAAGGTCAATGGGACATATTTAAGCCACTGGGGTGTAAATCCCAAGTTTGATCATTTCACAATACTCTTGATTCAGTGTGTTTGCCTCTTTCTCAAATTCCACAATATGATTCGATTCAATCCTGAAGGCAACGATCAATGAGGCTGATTTAAAACTCAATTTTAAATCACAAAAAACAGCTTCTAACAGATATTTTAGCTCTTGTCGGTAATTATTTACATTTCTTATTTTGATATTTGTTTTGAAGAAATATTTTTGTTATTTAGCTTAGTTTCTGTCTTAAACCATAAATATGATGTTGAGTGTGAGATCAGCATGCACCAGGGTGGTTTTTTCCCAGCGTAGGAAAAGCAGAAATTTAGGAAAAAGTGTTTGATTCTTTTTTCTTTTTCTTGCTTGCAGTGGATGAATAAACTGTCAAATCTTTTTGCATAAACAACTTGTCCACGGTGAAAATATTTATTTTTTATTATTGAAGAACAGCCACAAGACTGTACGTATACAGCGCTTTAACAGTCATGTTGACTACTCAAAGCACTTTACAGTACATGTCCACGGTACATTCACACCCCTACAGACACATCGGGAGGCAACGCGGGGCTCAGTGTCCTGCTTAAGGACTCTTCAGCATGGAGTCTGGGGAAGCCTGGAATTGATCCATCGACTTTCTGATTGGTGAACGACTGCTCTTCCTCCTGAGCTTCAGGAACAACTTCTGTTAAACAGTTGTATTTGACACAGAAGTGTCAAACAGCTCCTGTATTTAACACTTTGGGACTGACAATAGTTAACTGGGTGCTGTTAGCCAAATAAGATGCATGCCGTTTTTTTGTAAGCTAGTCCTCTAATTATATTTACTAATTGTTGTACCTCATGTCACACATTTAAGTTTTCCTACAGTGAAGACAACACATTTAATATCAATGCTTTACATAAAACAGAAACTGTTATCAAGCTAGCTAGTTAGCACTTTAGCACCATGGGTGTCACTGGTTGAAAATTCAGGGCAATCAAATGTAATAGAGCAAGAAATTCACACAATACACACTTAAAAAGCTCTCAGGCCACGTGGCCATTACAGTGAAAAACAATTGATGACATCACGATGTAAATAATGGAAATTTGCTGCCAGATTTAGCAACTTTGTGCAATTTCTTTTTTTAAAAACAGCGACTAGCAACAGCTAGAGTGACTGTTACTGTTCAGCAAGACCTCTCCATGAGCTGCTGGGTAGACTGGGTTGAAACGAGTCTGACTTTGTGACTGAAAAGGAACTGATTTACCTCACGTGTCAACCCGCGATCTCCATCCTAGCACGTTTAGACTGTTGCTCTGCACTAATAAAGGTTTTTTTTTCTTGTTAAACCTCAGAATCAACTGACAAAGTCACATTTCTTCATCTGACAGAAGAAACATAAGATCATCTTCACTGGGAATTCAGCTGTATTAATACACAGCACATGTGAGCAAAGCAGCAGGAAATCAAACAGATAAAAAGCAAAATGTCACATGACGATGTGATTATGAGGTCAACACACAGCAAGGGCAGGTATGTTAGAATGACTGGGATTTATCTTCTTTGAAAAGCAGCCATTGACAGATACTAACTCTCGTCCCACTTCCTGACTGATGTAATTACTCTCACTGAGAAAAACCTACGCAAGGAGCAGGAATGTCAGAAGTGTGACCTCATTACGCTGGTCACGTTGGAGGCCCAAGACAGCACATACAGATACCGCAGCCTAATCAGATGTGTTTTCAGTCACAGAAGGAAATAAAAAGAGAAACAAAGATGCAGTGTGGGATTTCACTTGTGCAAAGACAGAAGTTAAAATCAAAATCCCAATATCAGATGTTCACCGTCGTTCATATCACATCACAGAATCCTAAGCAGCAAAAACAACTACATGGAAAAAGCTCACAACAACGTCTCCTAAATGATGGCTCAGGAATCACGAGGCCTTTTAGAATTATAAGAATGAAGAATAGCTATGTTTTCATTGCACAAAGGCACAGCAAATAAATTTGTTTAGCGCATTTCATGTACAAGACAATTCAAAGTGCTTTACATAAAACATTACAGCAGGGTGCAGGAAGCCATACAATTAAAGGAAATCAAATTAATTCAATAAAAACAGAAAGAAAAATCTCAGATAAGAACAGATAAAATGCAAGAAATAAAGTTAAGGTTCCAGCTTAAAAGAACCAGATGCAGGTCTGGACTTTTAAATAAAAACTACTGAACTGCAGCAGAGACCAGGTGGGTCCTGGATAACCTGGATTTGTGTTTCAGCTGATCTTAGACTTTCTGGGAGTTTGTTCCAGACATGTCAAGCATAGAAGCTGAATGCAGCTTCTCCATGTCTGGTTCTGACTCTGGGAACTGATAGGAAACTGGATCCAGATGACCTGAGGGATCTGGTAGGTTCTTACTGGGTGACTGATGTATTTTGGTCCTAAACCATTCAGAGCTCTTTAAACCAGCACCAGAGCATTGAAGTCTATCCTCTGGAGAACAGGCAGCCAGTGTAAAGACCTCAGAGCTGGACTGATGTGATCCACTTTCTTGGTCTTAGTGAAGACTGGAGCAGCTGAGTTCTGAATCAGTGATTTTTTAGGTAGAACCTGTGAAGACACTGTTACAATAATAATGCCGACTAAAGATGAAAGCCTGGACTAGTTTTACCAGGTCTTCCTGAGACATTTGATTTTTTACCCTTGATATATTCTTAAGGTAATAGTAGGCTGATTTTGTGATTCCCTTAATGTGTTTCTCAAAGTTAAATCAGTCCATCACTACACCCAGATTTCTGGCCTGGTTGGTGGTTTTTAGGTGCATAGACTGAAGCTCTGTGGTGACACTTATTCGTTTCTCTTTGGCACAAAGAAGAACAACTAAATTAAGGTGCATCTCCAAGCCGTGCTTAAAGATATAAAAGTGCAAGAAATAAGACATATACTACCAATATATTTTAAAATACCTTAAAGTAAAGTAGTAGTGAGAAATCATTGCACATTGTATGGGTTGTGTTAGTTTTGCAGATGGTTTAACAATCTTATTGCAGTTTATGTGTGTTCAGTGGTTAGACGCCCGCAGAAAGCAGCATCATCCAATGTTATCCTGGCTACGTGGGCTGTGATCCTCCTGTATTGCTAGCCAGAAGGAAGCAGGTTGGACAGGTGAAAGGCTGAGTGGGAGGGGGTCAGATGGCTTTGGGCCATCTGAAGTGGCGGTAAGTAGTGATCGCCTGCTGCAGATGCTGTACATGATGAGTATGCTCTTACGGTCATTCAACTGGATCACAACTGAAGTGTTGGTGGACCAGGAGAGCTTGTCTGAAGTTAGGACACCCAAAAACCTAAAGCATGACACTTTCTCCATCTCCACTGATACGGAGATGACCGCAGTCCAACCCATTCCGCCTGAAGCTGGCGAGGCACTCTTTTGGGTTGGCCTCACTGCGGTCACCGCTTCGTAAATGCCGGTACATATACGCCTTAAGGTACATGCAGGGGGAAAAAAAAGTCAAATTTAATTATGGTAAAATGGAATTGCGTTGGGAGCGGTTTGGCTGCGATCCCACCACTCCTTCCACATGCATATTATTTAATCAATTAAATCTTGGAGTGAATGCTGAACAATATTCTCTCTTTTAACCGGCGCCTACAGGTGGATGCTGCGCTGGCAGAGGGGTTTAAAACAAAAGCAGGCAGTGTGCAGTGATCATGGCGGCGCTCAGACTGGATGGGTGTGTTAATGTCATGGTCTGCAGGTTCTACTCTCTAGTCTTTAATGTTTCTTTGTTTGTTTTCTTTTAGTTCTGCCTTCCTCCTGCTTTGTTGCCCTTGTGTTTGCTTGATTCCTGTTCCTGATTTAATTGTCACACAAACTTCTTGTTTTCTAATCAGTCCCTCTGTATATGCGCTCCAGATTTTCCTTTTATAGTTGCTAGTTCATTGCGTGTGTTAGGGTTGGGATACACTTCCACTACGTTTGTGATTATAGTTGCTGCAAGATGACAGCAGGATGGCGCAGCCAAGTTGCCGCTAGTGGAGGTACACAGCAGTGAAACACTTTACCAATCTGTTGCCAACTGTGACGGCACGAGTGTTTATCGCTGTGGAACAGGGAGGAAAAATCCGGTCCGGCAGGCTGCAGAGCATAACCATCCGACATTGTGACCTTGTGTTCATGGTCTAGCTGGTCTAGCATTCAACTGAGTATTGCAACACGTTACCCTACATGCCAAACGAATTGTAGGAACACGAGGCAGCCATGATACATACGCGAACGCGTTGCTAACAGCAAGTATATCCAGAGGTCTTATTGTGTGCAAGTGGTGATAATGTTTCATTTCCCATGTGTCCTGCAGACTTTCTGCTTCTGAAAACTACTTACGTGTGAGCTGTTTTAGCTGTGAATGTAATCCTAAAGAGGCAAAATGCAGGTTTCAGCACATAGTTTTATCTTCTGTATTTGTTCTGTTGCCCCTGATTATATCAATGGAAATACTAAACAATGAAGTAAAAGTCAGTAGAAGAAGCAAAAACTGTTAAACATTAAAAGTTATTGCTTTATTGCTTTAACAAGAACACTGTTAAAGATTATATTATTAACATGTTATTGTCATTGTTATAAGAAAACAGTATCAAAACAAAAAAGTGGTGAACACTGGTTGGAGGGGCCCCTTGTGAAATTTTGCTTGGGGCTCCCAGAGACCCAAGAATCGCCTCTGAGCATATCCCAGCCCTTAGTTGTGTCGTCTAGTCTGCAGCTGTGTCTTTTTAGTTAAAGCTTCATCAGTCGCCTGCACTTCCACTTCTTCATCTCCAGCTTCCATGTTGACTGTTTGATATGTTGCATGAACGAATGAGGCAGCTGACACAGGATGCAGCTCAGCCGCTCGAATTTTCTGCCTGAACTAGCTCACACACTTCCTTTTTCTTTAAAAAAAAGAAAAGTATAATCAGAAACTTTTTAAAATCTTGGTACAGCTATGTGACTGCTTGTGATATTGAAAAGAAACCATTTAAGTTTTATCCTTCACAGCATAACAGCATATTTTTAACGTTATATTGTGGTATTTCAGTAATTGCATATTCCAGTATGTTCACATGCTGTTTTCTGCTCACAGTTGGAAATCTTTTATCTCTTCTTGAATGAAAAATCTAATCAGACTGAGTCAAGGTTGGTCATGTCACCACGAGACGAGTCCAGTAGCGCTGAATTGAAGCAAATCAAGCTCTTCTTTTGATTAGCAGATCAGTTTTATCGTTGCACTGTAGTTTTAGATAAATGTGGCTCGAATGTAGTTCGTTAAGAGACTTCAAAGCGACGCTTTGAAATGAGGCCATGAAAATGCCAGTGCACGGGTGGAGCGTGTGCCTGTCCTTTCAAGTCTGCTCCTGGCTTCCTGGCTGCGTGTTAATGATGAACAGATAAAATATTCAACTGATTGGCATTACTCTGCATCTGCCTGCCTGTGCTCACCCCTAACCAGACATATGCCCATGCAAACTCAAAGCCCGGTGGTGTCCGTCTGTCCATCTGTCGGCTCGCCGTTCCCGCACTACGGAGCATCGATGCAAGATTCTACTTTTTGGGCTGGAAGTACAAGAGGCTGCAGCTAGAGCATGTCTGAGTGTGAGGCAGCAGGCAGTTTGTCTTATCTAAGAGATGGAGAGTTGGGTTGTGTAATTATTTTCCCTGGCTTTGATCCAGACTAGTCTCTTCTAGACACCTGTTGGCCTCTGGCTTCTGTCTGAGGCCGGATAATTAGACCCGCAACCACGGGAGCAAGGACATGCGTGCAGCGATCACAGTCACTCACACACTTACACTATACACTGTCGTCACTTTTTGAGCCTCGACACTCAAAATAACAGACGTTGGTGGTTGTTTGGTACATCAAATGGGTCCTCCTGCCGCCATCCAGGCTTGGAAACTGTCAGGATCTTCATAAAAAGGAGGATAAAGTGTTTCTTTGTTGATTCGCTTTACCACTGTAACAAAGCACCTGCATGCCCAAAATCTGCTTCTAACACCAAGGTAATGTCAAATTCAGATTTTTATATGAAGCGAGTAATAACTTTGTTATTTATGCCTGTATGCTTTTAAAAAAAAATTCATTAGTTTTACAGATTAATCTCTTTTTAATCCATTTTTTCTGCTTACAACCCAAAATAAATTAAGAACATCTTTACAGCTGTATGTATAATCTTGGTCTCAAAAGAAAGCTGAGACATTTGAGATCACTACATGTGAGAGTCAAGATATTTGTTATTGCTTCAGAGTAAATTCACCTGGAACACAGTAGAAAATGTAAAGGGTCGTAGCCCTGATGAGCAACTGTGCTACAGTAGAAGCTAAAAAGTGAAGCTGAGCAGTTTTAAACATGTTTTAATGGAGGTGTTATGCAGGTAAATATCTCAGGAAGCCATCAACTGATGTTGATAATCAACACATCTTTCAATGGTCAGTCAGGAGTATCCAGGGATAGCCCCCACTTTTGGCTTAGAAACACCATGAGCATCCAGAAAGAAGTAAAGCCCAACATAGTCTATGATAGGAAGAGTCAATCATTCACAATAAAACCTTCTTCATCTCCATGGAAACCAGCAGGACCTTCATGGTTAATTTCAGGCCAAGGCAGACTCATAGGAGAAACATCAGCAGAGTTTTTTGAGCTGGAATCAAACTTTTCATCACAAAACAGCAAAAGTAAGACCTGGTTTCTGGTTCTGGCTGCTAGCTCCAGAGTTTCTGTCCCACAGGGATGAGACAGACGTCTTTGTAATCAGCAGAATTTCTGCTTTCATACGACATCTTGTTTGTGTGGAGAAATTAGCAGAAGCTTTAAAGTGGACAAAGATGTTCTCAGGATTTTATTACATTCCCGTATAATTACTTGGGGTTTGAACTGCTTTGTTTGGGTGCCAGTGCTTGGTGGAGTCTTTTAGCTGAGTTTCACCCTGCTATTTTATTATGCTACATGTTAGGATTATGTGCAAACATCTTCTGTACCCCACTGGTTAGCTCAATTGGTAGGGCATAGTTTCCCGTGTGGAAGACCAGGGTTTGAATCCCCCATGGGGAGGAATATTAACATCTTCGGCAAGACCTTTAATGGTACTGCCTAACCATTGTAAGTCGCTTTGGATTAAAGCGTCAGCTAAATGACTGTAATGTAATGTAACGTATCTCATGCTTCCCCCTGTGCAGGGCATTCTTGCAAAGAGGAGGTTAATTTCATATTCACAAGCAACCCAGTTAGGCTAGATTGTGGTGCACAGGCGGTGTGATGCCAGCTAAAAGAGAGGCCCAGGAGTAGTGACAGGCTGCAGCTTTGTGTCATAGATTTCATTTCACTGTGTTCTTCACTTAAATATCTCACTCAGAGCCTCAAAGCAGCCGCGTCCCTGCTGTCACTCAAATCCTTTGAAGAAAAAAATAAATACATAAAAAGTTACAGACAGCAAAATTTTTCCCCACCTCAACAAACGAAGGCAGCCGCAATTGATTACTCCTTCTTTGTGATAAAACAAACTTCATTTAAGTTTCATTCAATTTGTGGGTTTCTGTTCTCTCGTTATTCTGTTAAGAACAAAAAGAGAGAGCAGAACAGGCACGTAGAGGGGTGCAGTCAATGAAACTGCTTTAGAGAAGAGAATTCTTTTAAAAAAAAAATCATACTTGAGAGAAAGTAATTTTCCTGACATGCTTTGTCTTGTCCTTTCATTTCAGTGCATTCCCAAGGCTTCCTATTATTTTTCAAAGAACAGAGCAGCTTTCTGCCAAATGAACTGAAGAAACATATAAAAAAAGAGAATAGAACCACAAACATCCTTACATTCAGTGGCCCAAGACTCTTGTGCTAGGAGTATTTTATATAGAAACAGCACCATGCAGAAAACTCTATTTTAATATGCATTCCACTTTAATTTAGTTATTTTGATCCGTTAATGCTCAGTAATGTTCTAGAGGAAACTTACACACCCCCAGGCTAAAACCTTGTTAGTCTAATCTGTTTATGTGTTGTGAATTACATAACTTCTGTCTGCCCGAGGAGGTTATTAAAGTGGACAAGCAGCAGCCCAGCCCATATGTTGTGTACTCATTTAAATCAAACCTCCAGCATGAAATGATAAAAAGACTCCAAAAGAATGTTTTTAAATGAGCTAATCCATCAGTAAACTGTGATTTCTACACTGCAGACCAATTTGCAGACTTTTTTTTGATGTGTCACAAATGAGCCATCAGTGCTAGAGCTAGGGATTTCTGCTTTCTGCAGGGTGCTACCTAAAGCCTGGATGCTACGTGTAGAAGGAAACATTTCAGACAACAGCTGGATTTATAGCCAATGTGCAAGTGGTGCAAGAGGCAAACTAAATGAGATGAAATTACATGGAAAAGCTAGAAGGTGATTATGACGGTAGTAAAGACTCACCTCTCAGCTGCAAGTATATTTATATTTTTACAAGAAAGTGGACCACATCAGTCCAGCTCAGTGACCTCTGACCCCGTATGAACCTACCAGAACCCTCAGGTCGTCTGGATCATGTTTCTTATCAGTTCCCAGAGTCAGAACCAGACATGGAGAAGCTGCATTCAGCTTCTATGCTCCACA
>JBAMHW010000007.1:31340396-31386426 GCA_037177495.1 Rhadinocentrus ornatus | reverse complement strand
TCTCCCCTCCTCCCCCCTCCTCCAATCTCCTCTCCTCCCATATCCTCTCTTCTCCCCTCCTCTCCTTCCATCTCTTCTCCTCCCCCCTTTCTTCTCCCCTCCTCTCCTCTCCTCCCCTCCCATCTCCTCTCCTCCCATCTCCTCCCATCTCATCTCCTTCCATCTCTTCTCCTCCCCTCCCCCCCTTTCCTCTCCCCTCCTCTCCTCTCATCTCCTCCCCTCTCCGGCCGATGTACTAGTCATCAGACTCGATAAGAAACAAAGCCTCCTTCTCTCAGCTGGAGCTGGGAGGAGCTGTCAGTCCCTTCAGCTCTGTTTGATGATAGCATTTGAAATGACACTTTGATCCTATCTCCACACTGTTTGTTTTTCCCTCCATGATGAAATTCAGCTGGAGAAGCGTGCAACAGGGCTCATCATTAAAATGTGGAGCAAACAGGCGGAGCTGGGCTCGTCCCTGGAAACCCTCTTACACTTTTTTTTTTTCTTTTTTTGGTCGCGTCTACTTAAATAACACAACAGGGAAGATGGTGCTGGAATTGTGCAGACGAACAGAAATCATGCTCTCTCTCTCTCTGCTGAAGAGGCTCCAGCTGAGGTGGCGCTGAAGCTGAGTCAAAACTCAGAATAAATTAATCTAATGTGGCAGATTTGCCAGAGCAAAGCTTCGTCTCTGAGAGTAGATCACAGCCAAAGGAGATGGGAGTATATGTCAAGATGTATCTGCTGGGCAAAAACTCTCTATGAAACCTTCCATGAAAGTCTATAAAAAGTTTTTTTTTCATCAGGTATTGATTGAAGACATTCAAGGACACAAAACAGAAGCAGCACCAAACGCAAAGCAGCGCAAAAGCAAAACTAATCAATCTTCTACAGATCTTTACTAAATTAATATAAACAGAATGCACTCACTCTTAATCTAAATGGAGAAATGAGGCTTTTGTTTAAAAAAATAAAATTAATAATGGAAATGAATGAGAGGAAACCCCAGCTTTATTTCTTTCTGTGGTGATAATTCTCCTATTGAAGATTCCCAGAGTCACGGCTGGAATAATATGCAAATATCCACCCCATGTGGCGCTCACTCGCTGACACAGTATCAGCGAAGAGACAGCCGTCACACTTTTGGGCTTAAGTGTGGCGGAATCAAAAGAAAGAGGCAAGGTTTAAAAAGGTGTACAGTGAAGCATACAAGACTACGGGAGTACTTTAAACAGGATGCCAGGCCTGTTGGGAATGGGATGCCGAAGCATCCTGCGGAGCAGGAGCGCCTGGCAACCGACACAAAGCCTGCAGAGATAAGACAGACAGTTTGGAAAGCTAAACAATGGAAAATGAAAGCATGCAAGAATGGAAATAAATTTTATTTGGGTGAATGAAAAGGCAAAACCTTTCACAGGATGAAGTGAGATCATTTCAACAGCCTCTCCTCAGGTCTGTGGGGCCACTGTGATTAGATGAAGGCTTTGAAACCTTGGACAGACAAATGCAGCCGTATTTACCACTGGAAAAACTCCCCTACTTTGCTGCTGAGGCTTCACCTTGTTTTTACTTAATTCACCTTTATTTGTATAGCATCACTTCACAACAACGTCATCTCAGGGAGCTTCACAGACATTTCTATTCAAGCCAGTTCATAGTTAATATTAGCCTAGTAAGAAAAAACTAACAAATCAAATCAAATTTTATTAATATACGTAGCACCTTTCATGCACAAGGCAACATAAAGTGCTGTACACAATAAAAACAAATCATGCATATTTACTACCAAATTTTAAAAGCCTTCACATCAAAAATTATAACAAAAAATAAAAAGTCACACCCCATTATTGTTCACACACACAAACTCACACACATGCAAACCAGGCTTCGTGCACACTCGCCCCGCCCACCCATAGTCCTGTTCTATACAAACATGAACTCCGATCACTAATAACTGTCTCTGAACTTAAAGTAAGTATAAAAGTAGTGCAAACATTTGGCTCGACGCTGCTGTGAGGAAAACGATATCTTGGGGATCCATTCACACCGGAAGCCAGCCCACCCATGGGCACATAGGGCGCCACCACAGGAACCACCCAGGCCAGGGCAAGCCGGGGTCCACACCACAGCCACAGGGCCGCAGTGCAGGGCCCCCAGCCACCCAGACAAGGGTAGTCACCATGGCAACAACTCGCAAACAGAGCAGGCGGAGCCACCGGTGTGAAGGATCCCCAGGAGGAAAACACTGGAGTTAAACAGTAAAAACAAGAATAATACACTTAAAAACAATAACAACTGATAAGAGTGACTAAAATAAAAACACAGATAAAGATAAATAATAATAAAAGCATTTAGAAAATAATAAAACAATAAAACAATAAACAGTAAAGCAATAAAACCGAAAGCCACATAATTGGTAGTAAAAATATTTGAAGAATAAATGATTTGATAAGAAAAATTCTTAACAATAGCAAATAAAATTCAGCTATAAGCTAAACTAAAAAGAAAAGTCTTGAGCCTGTTTTTAAGAACATCAACTTTCTCTGCAGCCCTGAGGTTCTCTGGCAGGCCGGTCCACAGTCGAGGCCCGTAGTGGTGCAACGAGGCCTCACCATAAGTCTTGGTTCTGACTTTGGGAACAACTGACTTTTCAAGAGCAACTGAAAATATATTATAAAAATAATCAGATTTAAAGGGAATAATGTGCGAGTGTATTTTTACACTACATGGTAAATGAATGTATAAATTATGATAATGCAAAGGAATTAATATTATATTTGTCGAAAATGTAAGATGATCAAAATATTATTTTAATATTTAATTTCTAATCTGTTATAAATTTTTATTGTAAACTGACCCCAGGAAGAATAGCTGATGCAGCATGCTGCTGATGCTAATGTGGATCTAAATAAACCTAAACCTAAACTAAAAGGCCAGTACCAGAGGTCCGTGAGGGTTCATAATCTAAAAGCAGGTCTGACAAATAAGAAGGCCCAAGACCGTTAAGACATTTATAAATAACTGTAAGAACCTTAAAATTAATCTTGAAACACACGATGAGCCAATGCAGCGATTTTAAAACTGATGTGACGTGTTCCCGCCCTCCAGAGTTCTGGAGTAATTGTAGGTTAGAGAGAGACGTTTTGGGTAGACCAGAGAGCAGGGCATTACAATCATCTAGTCTACTAGAAATGAAAAGCACGCACCTCGGTGCTGGCAAGAAAGAGAAAAGGGCGGACTCTGGCCATGTTTTTAAGATGATAACATCCTGTCTTTGTGACGTTTCTAATGTGTGGAATAAAATCAAGCTCAGAGTCAAAAAAGATTTCTCACACTGAGAATATTTAGTTTTTTAATTTTTATAAAATGGTCTCTCTCTTAAAATTAAGACTTCTGTTTTGTCCAGATTGAGCTGACGGAAGTTCTCTGCCATCCATGACTTAATGTCTTCAGTGTTAACTGTCTCCAGGTCATCAGGAGACAAGGCAACGTAAAGCTGCGTATCAGCATAGCTGTGAAAATCAATGCCGTGTCTCCTGATGACATCTCCAAGTGGCAACATGTACACATTGCATCGAATCTTGACTTCGATCCAACGCCCCATCCTGGGCAGCAGGGAAACAATGAAAACCTGCAGAATACTGGCCCTCAAGGCGACTGTGGAAAGGAAAAACTCCCTTTTAACAGGAAGCAGGAGCATGCTCAGGGCGGCCATCTGCCTCTAGCGGTTGGTCTGGACAGGACAGAAAAGAGACCACCAGGCATCACAACTCTTACTCCCTCAAGTTCAATCAAGTTCATCTTTAAATGGTCAATGGTTGCCCCAATTATGCCGTCAGAACTGAGAAAGAAATATAAACCTAAATAAACTTAATGCAAAAATCGAGGATTTACAGAAATACACAAGACATAATAAAAAGCAAACTTTGCCTTAATATAAAATCAAAGGCTTAATTTGCATCACAGTTACATGACAAACCAGTTAAAGAAAACAAGTATAATATTGCACCTCATTGGCCGCATTAACTTCAAGGGAATAAAGATCATATTCACAGCTTCTTTTTAGACTAAAGGACTTATTTCCATCTTCTTGGCACACCCTTGCAGACATCACAGAACCTTATAGCAACAATGTGGACAAGCGGAGCAAAAAGAATGGCTCCCCTTTCTTTTATACATTTTTATCCAAATACATGCCATACTTTTACTTGGATTTACTGAGAAAATAACTACTTATTTATAATTGAACATTTTGTGAACTACTTTTTATGTTTGTTACATTTCTGACCAAATATGAAAAAGATTAATTGAATATCCGACGGTTGCCTCTGAGGGCGGCTACAACAACTTTCAGCCCGGAAAACCAGCTGAGAGAGAAGGAGAAATATTTCTTCTCCATTTCTGGTGCGAAGCGATACTTCTATCAATATTTCCCATCATTTTAGATTTCTGCTTTTCTTTAGCAACAGAAGTGAGAAAGTTTAAGCTCAAATTTGTTGGATCTGCTTTATCCTGAAGCAGTACTGCAGTTTTAAAGCTTAGCAGGGGTGTCAAACTCTGGTTCTTGAGGGCCAGTATTCTGCAGGTTTTCATTGTTTCCCTGATCTAACACACCTGACTGAAATTAATGGGTCATTGTGAAGAAGCTGACAAGAAGCTGTTGGATCCGTTTTATGTTATTCTGGTGTGTTGGAGCAAGGAAATAACTAAAACCTTCAGGATAGCGGTCCTTGAGGACCGGAGTTTGACACCCCTGGCTCAGAGGGTTCTCACTTCACAGTGTTATTTGTCCATTCAGAGACACCGTAGTAAAGATTGTGGCAGCTGCCATGCACACGGACCCACAGCAAGTAGATATAAATGGCTCATTCTAAGACATAAAGACAGTTCTCTAAGTAGAACAAAGACATGTTTAATAAGTGAAACCCTGTAACACGTCTGATGGTCATTAGATAATCATGTTCTTCCAGTAATGTGAGGGAAAAAAATCTAAATCTTTCATTCACAAAACTCCTATTTATTTTATTCCAAGTTGAGTTAACACAGATATATCAATAATAATAAAAGGTACATTTCCACATCCATATTCAGTCCATGAAATGACTGTGTTTTGTTTTTCTTGTGTTTCTAGCGTGCTGCCTTGTGGTTTTGATTATGAGCGCTGATCTTAAAGAAAGCCTAAGGGGTCATAAAATCATCTAAAATACATACGGAGAGGGAGAAACATTCTACGTATGTCTTTTTGTTTGAGACCTGCACTGACGTGAAAACACGCAACAACAATGAAAACGTGAATCTGAAGCATGAGCAGAAATGGGAAATTTCCTGTTTCCTGAAGCACAGCAGGCCCTGCAGTTCAGCACTGGGTGCGATGCTGCATGGCCTGTTGCACTTTCAGGGAAGAAGGAAATTGTTTTGCTTTGTGAAATATGAAGAAAACAAGGGAGTAATTCTGAATGCATCATTATTACCACAAAAACTATCTTTGGAGTCAAAAACATAAAGAGAAAATAGGAAGAAATGTGTTTTCTTGCAGTGACATTAGCCTGTGACGCTGCAAACGCACCTCCAACCTGAAGAACGGCATCCATGATAAACTGGGAGCTCAGTCCCATAGCAGCATTCATGTCTTCCTGTCTGACAGCGCCTGACGGGTCATCAAGGCGAGGATCGAGTTTAAGAAGGGGAAAGCAGAAGATGAGGAAATTATACAGCAGCCTGTCTTTATTTTTATTTTTCCATATAAATCTATGTGAATCCAGTTTTTGTATATTAAAGTTCTCTTTCAGGGAAAGAAAAAGAGCTACAACTGAAAAGACCAAAAGAATTCAATAAGCTGTTCACATTAACAAAAGATATCAATCTTGACATCTATTCAGGTAAGAATTCAAATCACTACCATCATCAAGCGCTTCTTACAGGGTTTATGTGTTCTTGCTCTACTTTCTCCTCCTAAAAGGCTTTGAGACTGAAAGTGTATGAATCTGTGGTTAACAATAAATCTGTTCCTCACCTTCACAATGCCTGCTTCAACTCTTTCTAGTTCAGTCCAGGAGTTTCCTGCCTCACACACATAAAAAGCACTACAGCAAAACACGCATTATATCTGAATTCAGAGGCAAACTGCAACCTAAACATCTATTTTATATTTGCCTCTGGTGATATGAGAGTTTCCTCACAAACAGCAAACTGGTTATAAGAGGGAATGATAAGAAGAGCAGCATTACTGGTACATTTTCAGTACCTGAATTTTTTCAGTGCTGCCTTGTGGGTCTGTAGCTGCAGCTCTTGTCTTTTCCTCAGGCTCTTAGACACTAAAATGTTCTGTCAGGCTCACTGTGAAGAAACACGCTAGCGTTTTTTCCTCTGTGGCTCCGAGAAAAACCTCAGAAGTCAAACAGACGGCACGCTCCACAGAATTACGCTTTATTAAGGATCAATCTGAACAGTTTGCCAGCCCAGCAGAGGGGCTCAAAAAAGTCCCAGAAATCTCATTACAAGAAAAACTAATAAGTGACGCATTCTGATAAAACACAGCAATTAAGTTAAAACAAAATTACAAGTTGATAGAAGAAGATGTGGTAATGGCTGGTCGACCCCATTGCGTTCGGTAAACGACACTCAAAGGAGCCCGTTGAACATTGCGAAACTGCCTCTTCCCGTGTTATTAGATTAGGCCGGTGCAGAGCGTAAACAACTTCAGACATCTTGCAGCAGACATGCATCCCACCAGTCCTCACTGTTATTGAATTACTCGGGGAAACTTCTCCAGAAGACAAAAGAGAAAGCGAGGCAGGGGATGATTATTGGCCAGCAGATGATGGGAAGAACAGAGGGGAGGCGTGCTCGGGCCGGACTCCTGCAGCACTTAGAATCGAGCGGGTGGCTAACGAGTGGGAGATGGCGAATGGATGCAGAGGGCAGTGAGGTCCGGTTTTGATTATTGGCTGTTGGGTGGAGGAGCAGCTTTAGCCCGCCAGGCTCTGTATCATTTGTCTACTGCCACATCTCGTTTGGGATGCTGCCACAGCAAATGTCCATTCAGCACTATCAGAAACAAATGAGGGCAAATTTCTCCCAAGGTCAGCAGCCGCCTCCACCAGGGCCACAGGGGGTCTGCTATTCTAATTCCTCATACACTTAGAGTAATTAAAACCCAACCAGAAGAAGCAGGAGAAGTCGATCTGAGTTTTTAGAGACTGCTAATGAGATGCTAATTTGTTGGCCCACTAGAAATGAGGTATGAGGAAGTCAAGGACACATAAGATTTCACAGGCCTGAAGAAATGATGACATGTGTCCTTGCAGTAGTTTTCTGACTTTTTTGGAAAGTGCACGCCGCAGGTAGACAGACATTATGTTTTCTTTCCAAAGTCCCGATCCTGGGCAGAGCGTGGCCCCCCGTGGGTTTTAAAGTAAGGTGGGGAAAGCTCCCCTGCCTCACTGCAAAGAGTCAAGCCCCATACGGGTCGCCCTCATGCTGCTTAATGTAGTCCAACTCAGGCCTGTTTTCAAACACCGCACTCTGCCAGCCTTCTCTGGACTCATTGAGTCATTCCAGGAGCACAAGGCTGGCTGTCCCACTTTCTTCAGCTGCCATCGCACAGACTCTCTGATATCTACGCACACACAAACACGCTGCACAACTTTCCTCCCCACATATTTCACTCTACAAGCAATCAGGCCAATCCTGTCCTCTCATGTTTATTAATTGGGTTTGCTCTTTGGACTCGAGCCTGACTCCCTTCAGGGTGAGGACTGTTCCTCGGGAGCACCGAGCTGTGATGAAGCTGAGCAGACAGCTGTGTGGTCTTGCTTTCTCCACCAGCGCTGCAGTCAGCGGAGGCTCATTTTCTGATGTGTCATTTTACATAAGCACCGCACAACAAAACAGCCTGTGCTGCCAATCAGCCACAGCACCTCTCAGCTCGTACACAATAATAACTCCAATAAATCATATTTAAATGGGTAAATAAATGCCTTGTTAACAAAGCAGGATAATCAAATTTTTAATCTGCTGGCTCAGGCTCGGGCTGAGCACTACGCTGCAGAGGCGCAGCGTCTTAAGGACACAACGCAGGGGAAATAACAACAATTAGAGCTGCCAATCACCCAAAATGCCAGAAGACAGTTTTGGATGAGTTTCTGCTTCGGTGGTCGGTTATACAGGGGATAATAACAGGGAAGACGGGGGAGTGGGGATGACATGAGACATAAAGTATAATCACATCACAAACATAAATCTGTGACTTACATAACCATAATTGTAGAGACATTGTTTTGCAAATGCAGCTCCCGAGTAGACCGGGATTCTTTTATCAGCTTTTTTTCATATTTTTGTAACAGATATACCGACTGGAGAGTCACTTAATAATCCATTAGACAGGCAGCAAAAAGTTATTCAACAAAAACTTGTATAGTAAAAAGTGATGTAAAGAAACTGTTCAGGCACAGCAATAAAGAAGCACTGCTGAACTTTTGTAGACTTTCTCAGTGCGGCTTTCCCCCAAAAAACGGTTAAATTAGCATGGATCTTGCATCTGTCTCTCCTCTGAGATCCCTCCAGTCAGTAAAAGTTTTTCTAATGTCGACTCCTGTCTCTGACCCTTTCTCTTTCTTTTCCTCTCTTCCTTCAGGAATGTCTTCTTGCCTGTCTTTGATGAATCAGCCACGGTGCAAGCTCAAAATAGCCAGGGTCTTGATATCCAGTTGCTAACGTGTGGTGTGGTGCCCAAAGTGAAAGTCAGCGGTGATGCAGCATCCTTGTAGCAAAGTTGTGAAGGGAGGTTTCTCAGCTTCGGGATGCTGCAGGGCAGCAGCAGCCTCAGGAATGTGCAATAATAGTAATAATGTCAATGGCCATCAAAACAAGCCAGAAACACATATTCGTAAGGTCAGAAAGTTACACAGTGCTACTTTAAAACCAACCACCTAATATTGTGCAGGTTGCTCTTGCGTCATCAAAACAGCTTGAAACTATCAAAGTGTGGCTTTGGAAACATTCCTAAAGTTGTCCTTACATCGGGTACCAGGACGTTAGCAGCAGATCCTTTAGGGCTTAGGATATACTTGTCCAACCTTGCATTTGCGTATTCAACCTCCTGCGATTTAAACATAATCAGTCAAACAGTTTTTTGTGTAATTCGCTTGTTACCAGAGGAAATCACTACAATGCACATTGGTGAAACCAAACCGGAGAGAGTTGTCAAATTTGTTGGGTGTAAATAAAAAATAAAACATGCCAACAATGGAGGATATACGTATTTGGCTCATTTCGACTTATTTCCACTTAACTGTTGCACATCTCCCATCAACTTCTAAAATAGTACTGATCTCTCTCCGTCTGTTGGGACAAGCATTTCTGTCATTGTGCTGATACGTCATAAAGATGAAGGTAATATCATACTCGATCAACAAGCTTGTCTTCAAAACTTTCCTTCATTTTCGTCCCTATGACCTTACATCCGGTCAAATCAGGTTCCTACACTGCCCCTAGCTGCAGCTTGCAAATATGTAACATTCATTTCCTAAAGGCCGCACACAAATGGCACTTCAAACAGACACAAATTACACGAGGCCGCCAAGATAATCACACATAATCCACAGCAAGTATATTTTCAGCCTTAGAGATGGAGCCTCCCTTTGCACAGACTTGTTTCCCCACAGTAAATAAGTGGGATCTGGGGATTTGGAGCCCGAGTGGAGCCTTGAACTGTTTATCATGTTTCTCAAACTTTTCCTAAAAAGGCTTCAGTGCAGCAGAGCACATTATCCCACTCAGGTACACTCGTGCCAACGCTGACGGGAATTTTGAGTCACAACCGAAAGAATGCAATGTGCATAGCACATGCAAATTTTATTTTTTTTGTACAATTTTAAACATAAATGTTGCCATTTGATGCATTGTGCCAGAGTTACATCTGCAATGCCCTGGCAAGGCACAATAAGAACCACACAAATACCAGTTATGTGGTCACACCCTCAACCCACCCAGACACATATTTATTCAGCATTATAAGAAAACAAAAGGTTAAAATTTAGAGTGACACAAATCAGTGGTTACAGATTTTTGATGTTTTTTTGTGGCGCAGAATCAGTTTGTTTAAAACTGAATTTTTCTGAAGTAAAAAACAATGGTCAGTTTATATAAGATTTTTCTTCTTTCTACTCTTTTTCATTCTTGTATTTGGGTAATCTTTTAATCGTTATTTGTTGTTTTGCCTCAAGCAGGAATGAAAACAGTCTGTAAACTGATGAAACCGCTTTTCTACCACACATGTATGACACAATGGAAAGCTCATCCAGAATCACAGAGGATCCTTTACAACAGGTTTTACAGACTGGGTTACTGCCCCCAAATAAGTACCGAGCTATGAAACGGTCTCTAAAAAGACCTTTACCACTCCCCTCATAATTACTCAAAATTCTGTTATAAAAATCTTGGTAAGTGTGTGTAGCATCACACACTACAGCACACTTCAGAAGTATTAGACTCAGCTGTGTTGAATTTGCATCATGCACAAGATTAGCTCCTCATTTTACAAGATTTAATTTAGAGATATGCGTCCTGCAAAGGTTGACAGATTCTCATTTTGAAATCAGTAGATGGTATCTGGTCACTGAATGAAAGGCAATCCCAGCACGAGGTGGAAGATGATATTATGATCTCCAAAATGTCTTTCAAAATGAAATCCAATCATCTGCCATATCAGAAAAGATGCTGCAGTTTATCCGATATGTTGTATTTCTCTGGTTCACTAAAGAGAAATCAGCTCAGGCTCATCAGAGACATGCGAAACCCATGCATCATTAGAAATTCCTAATGCCTCACCTACTGTATTTCCTGGTATTGATCTTGAAGAAGCCTAATGTTAAAGCTGCCTGTCATCTAACAGCTTTAAAGACAAAGGTTAGACAGAGCCATTACTTTTCTATTGTTTGGAGAAGTCAACTTCAAAAGGAGGAAAACTTCTGGTGCAGAGCGAGGCTTGGGAAAGCAGAGCGGTGCAGGTGGAGCTGCAAGGAGAGGGGGATGCAGGAATAGAGAGAGCACACAGAGATGTGAAACAGGGGAGCGTAGAGGGGAAGCCCTTTGATCTCTGGCAGAAGTGAGGGCTGAAGAAAAGAGACGGAGAGCAGCCGAGAAGATTGCAAACAAGGAGCGCTCAATTCCCAATAGCAGCACAAACACGAGAGGCAGAGACAAACGGAGAAAGAAATGTTGAGCAGATTGGGAGAGACAGGACAGGGTCACAGAAAGAAAGATGGGGAGAAAAGAGAACACAGAGAAGATGAAAATGAAGCAGAGGGAAAACAGATAAGACCAAGATGTTAAAAGGGTTTTGGTCTAGGGGCTGTTTGGGGAGTTCTCTCAAGCCCTATGCTAAAGCAATTAGTATTGAACCCCTTCTAGTAAAGTGAAGCCAAACCACAGTGGCACTTACTAACATAGTTAGTGTGTAACAACCAGCTCAAGCAAACCCCACGGTCCCTATTAAAGCTCAACTTTTAATTGGCGTGTCAGAATGGTGCTGCTTTTCATAACCCACAAGTGTGCATGCCCAAAAGCGTGGCTCCAGTAAGCTTGCTCATCCCATTTCAAGAAGAAACTCCCAGACAGTCAGCATGTGGCCTGCTTGGGTTAAAGGACTCTGTGTGTAGTTTTATAAAAAGTCTAACATTAAATGCAAAAGTGATATTTGATAACAACAGTTGCTCAGATATTGCAGAGTAAGAAAAGTCATGTTGTAGTCCAGTGATGAAACAGGGTTTTAAAGTTTAAGGTTCATGCTGTAGTTATGGTGAGTTTATGTAACTTTTTCAGTAGAAATGACGTTAAACTAAATAATAAATGGGAATCAAAATCATTATAACCCATGGAGGTCTGTATTCAGAATCAGATCAGATCACAGACTGCCAACCTCTGTGGAAATTTCTCAGGACAATTCAAAATGAGGGTCAGTAGTGTGTAGCCTCCACGTTCCTGTATGCACTCCCTACAACGTCTGGGCTCGGATGTTCTCCTGAGGGTTCTCCTCTCAGATCTGGGTCAGGGACAGTCTGTGGTGCGACGTGGAGGCAGTGGATGGAATGAGACATGATGTCCCAGAGGTGCTGGATTGGATTCGGGCCTGGTGAACCGGAAGGTCAGTCTATAGCATCAACGCCGTCATCATGTAGGAACTGCTGACACACTCCAGCCCCATGAGGCCGAGCATCGTCCTGCATCAGAAGGAACCAGGTCCCACTGCAGCAGTACTGGTCTGACAATGGGTCTGAGGATCCCATCCTGATATGACAGTCAGGGTACACATCGGGGTCCTCCAAGGATATGCCTCCCCAGACCATCACTGACCCACTACCAAACTGGTTTTAGCATCCCTTCATTGGCCTCCCATTCATCTATGAATCCATTTTCAGATTTTTTTTTATTTGTTTTTGAGTCTCTTAATGGCCTTTCCCCTTTAAATTTGTCTTGAGCTGCTTCATCCTTACATGCCATCATGTGCTCTTAGATCAGCTGACCTGATCCCCAAAAATTTTATAAATCCAGAAACCAAGCCTTTTTTAGTTTTAGCTCCTAAAATATGGAATGAGCTCCCACGGCCGGTCAGAAAGGCTCCTTCTCTTGTTGTTTCTAAGACTCATTTAAAAGCACTTTGACTCCTTAGTTTTCAAGCGTGAGTTGTCATCTGTGTCTTAATCTTTTACCCTTTGTAAGAACTTGTGTTGTTTGAAATTTCTTTTGGCTCCTATGTGGTAATTTTTAGGGGTCCTGCTGCTGGGTTGTTGTCCACATCTCGTGGTAAACTGGCCTGTCTCCTGGCATCTCCTCCATGCTTGGCACACTGTGCTGTGAGACACAGCAAACCGCCTCATGTTACCTCTAGTGGTGAGGACCGTCGCTAAATGCAAACTTGACTAAAAACCAGCCAGAAAGGATGAAGACAGAGAAAGGCTCTGTGGTCAACACCTGCAGGATCATTTCTTTATAGGGACTGTCTTGTTAATTGCTTCTCATTTCCACCTGTTGTCTGTTACTTTTGTACAACAGCAGGTAAAACTGACTCACGATCCGTTTTTCTTCCTAACTGTACAGATTAATAATCCTCATGTTACATGTTGATGATTATGTGTTCCCTTTATTTTTTTTAGCAGTTGTGGAAACTAAATATCAGAAGAAAAGTTTAATGAATTGACTGAAAAATAAAATAAAATTCTCCAAAAGTTTGAAAATATTAGCTAGCTACTAGCTAACATAAGCTAAGCTGCTAGTTGTTCAAGTTTAGTCAAGCTACAGTTTCAAGTCAACTAGAGGATTTTATTGGACTACTCTTTCATTTATTTATTTATTTTTGCACGCTGTTTCCTTCTTTTTTCTTCTTCTTATGTTACCTGCAAGTAAAAACAGGAACTGTGGAGAATGCACTAAATGCTAAAGCTAGTTTTTAGTAGAGTTAAATCTAAATTAAATGTAAGTTATTAAACCTTCAACCACATTATCTTGGTGTATTTGTCTGACTTTCCAAAAATCTGTTCAGTTAGAATAATGTTTACATACAAATTTAAAAGTCTGGTTACTAATTCAATCATTTATTTTTTAAACAACGTTATGTATGGCTACTGGCTAAAAACCTACTCTAAGTTTCTTTAGGGCTGTAACATACCTAATTCAAGTTTTGAAGCCTTGTTGCAACAAGCAACGAAAATTCCCCCAAAATGTCATCTTTATGTACAATTCTTAGAAGTCTTACATATTGTCTTGATGAACTACTTTTTTAATTACATTGTGCATGTTGTATAATGATGAATAAACTGAATCTTCACTCTTTAATCCTTAGAGTTTTATAAATGAAGCTATATTGAAGTTGCACATTTTGTTGTAGTGAGTTTAACAACTTTAAATACAGCAGAATAATATAAGGAGTTGTGTGATGTTAAAGGAAAGAAGAAGAAAAACTCGGTAAGATACTGTATCATTTGAACGTTTATTCAGAAATCATCTAAAAAGTTTAGAGGGAAAAATCCTTTCTTAGAGGAAATGTGAACAACTCAAAGATATCTGAAACACAACCCCAACTATACGCATGCCAGAACTCACTGTTTCAATCTTTAGCTTTATGTTTTATTTATAAAAATTATTCCATCCATGAAGTTAAAGATTATTTTAAGCTGTCAAATAAATATAGTGGAACAGATTTAACGATTGCCTGAGAGATGTGCAAGAAAAAAGCTGGTAGAAAAGACATGCTGGTATCTAAAAGTGAAGCATTCAAGAAAATGCAGTCTGCAACAATACTTCTACTGATTATTTTCAGTTGCAGATGCATCTCCTTTGTACTGATAATCCAGCCCTTCTTTTCCCAGGAGACTCTGTGGGAGGCAGAGCTGCACAGTGAAAGTGGGGAGGCCGACATAAAGTCAGTGGAATAATTATCCTGCGGCCATTACACTGTGCAATCAATAATGATTTCATAATGATAAGTTAAAGTAAAAAAACTCATTTATGTATCATCCTGACTAATGTAAACAAATCAGCATGCTTTGAATAATTTTGATTAAATTAATTAGCTTCTCCGTCGACCTTATAATCACCCATACATCTGTTTATAATTGTCATTGTTGTTTACTATACTGGCTTGATTTCAGATTAATAATTGTCTCTGATTGAATAAAAATCTGATTGCTGTGCAGCTTCTCTTTGTCCACTGTCTTTCACATGTAAACATGCAAGATGAATAAATAGATTTATATGTTTAGATGTGTTATATTAAATAGGTTTCCATTATGTGAGGCTGGATTTTTTTTTGTGTGTGTGTGTGTGTGTGTGTGTGTGTAAGAAATGAAAGGAAATGGTGAAGCATGTGTGTTTTCTGAGGGGAGGCTAACTGTCTCAAACACGGAAACCCCTGATTCATACAGGACTGTATGTTTTCAAGTTAAATAAGCCTTAAAACTGTTCTCTAAATTGTTGCCAAACAAAAATAATGAGACACAAATCTAATGGCATATTGATTTTAATCAGCCATGGTTAAACTAAAGCAGATCCACTCAGTATCTGGTCCATGACGCAGACCAGAGCTGCTCAGTTTTTGGCCTGGTTTTGCAGGTCCTGGCAGAGATGCCATTGTTTCTGACATACATCCTGCTGGGTCCATTCCTTTTGACTCAGCCGGGTGATGAGGGACAGTTTTGGGGTAGTTACTCTAAAAAAGTAATTTGTTACTAGTAACTCATTACTTCTGTAAATTGTAATGAAATTACTTTACTCGTTACTGCATTTGAAAAGTAACGCCACTACTTCTCACTTTACTTGACCATAATTCAGCGTGTAGACATGGACAATCATCACTGCCTGTCTGCATAGTGTTTACTGTATATTGTAAACAAAAAGGCTTTAAAACCACAAGGACAACATGGCCGTCTGTGGGAAGAAATGGACACACTTGTCTCATAATCTTTTTATCTAGTATGTTTCTAAACCTGGGCGATTCAACCATGGACAGGGGGAGCATGTCTTCTACAATGAACCTGCAACTAGCTTGTTAATTTCTGTCTGTTACCGGCTGCTGCGCTCCAGGAAATGTTGAATAAAGCTTGTTTAGGAGGGTCGGCTGCTGAAGGACTCCTTCCACGGACCGGTGAGCAGGATCTTTAGCCACAAGTTTGGACTGAAACTGGACTGAACTGAAAATTATGTGAATATCGCCACTGACCAAAAGCCCGTATCTCCGACTCCAGCAGCATTTTTCTTTTTCCTTAGTTGCCGCACAGTCAGCTACGTCACGCAAATCGATCTCTATGGCAACGTGCCCAGGCACACACACAGGCAGCAGCATGCGCGCACCACTTAACACAAATGAGAACTTCACACATATGCAAACACGGCTCGAGTAACGCAGAAAAGCGCATTACTGTAGTCCAGTAAAGTCATTTTGTTACCAATATTTTAAGTATAACGCACTACTTTACCTCGTTACCCAAAAAAGTAATGTCATTACTGTAACGCGTTACTCCCAACACTGATGAGGGATGACGAGTGAGGAAGGAGTTTACCGCTAAAATGGAGGGGAAAGCGTTTGCTGGTTGGAAGAGGCATTACCATAATGGAGAATACATAGATCTTTCAGAGCGAAGTTAATAAAAACAATGAAAAGTTATTATTAGTCATCATTTTAAATGTACTTGTTTCAGGCTGTTTTAGCTGGCTGCCAACTGGCACTTATAACAAATAAGGACATTTATTTATTCATTTATTTTCTACACCGCTTAGCCTAATTCAGGGTCGTAGGGTAGATGAAACCTTTCCCAGTAATTAGCAGGCGAGAAGCAAGGTACACCCTGGACAGGTCACCAGTCTATCGCGGGGCCCAAATAAGGACAATACAGTATAAATAAGTTAGATTGGGACATATATTTGTTGCTGAGAGCATCAAATTATATCAGCTGAAGTTGCTTCAAGAAGCATTTTGTTGTGCAGTTATCTATTGTACTTAAATTAAGGTCATACATCAACATTATTGAACAAGTTAGGACACTTTTAGGCTTCTCAGTGGTGCCCGTTTGAGATGGAGGGAAAACTCCGCCCACCCAGCTGGTCGCTTGGTTGCCTGGGCAATTAATGGTGCAGACCCACAGTAAAACTCCAGTCTTCCCAACATAAAAAGTCTGATTACGGGCACTGTTGGAGACTAATTTCCATACCTTTTAGGACTGCCTCAACATGTCACCCTACTGGATGAAAAAACAAGCTAGATGCTTGCTACAAATATTACTTGTTGCAGGAAACAAGAAAGCAAAAACCAGGAAATAGACTGTGGGTTTTTCCTCAGAAAAGTTTTGTCTGTGGTTTCGTATTACCTAAATGTATGAATCAGCCAGAGCCAAACTATATGGACAGAAAGATGCTCCTAAATGACCTGGATCTGCACATCTCATAATTAAGACTGTGTGGTTTTACAGGGCTACACAAATTACTAACAGATATAAGGGGGACACAAACTCTGTAGTACTTGCCCTTTGTGATTATATCTGCCTGTTATTGCGCATATTATTTCTGTTGCCTTCAGGCTTTTCTGTCCTGTTCTGTTTTAAAATGTTAAAAATTGTTCAAAAACTAAAAAGTTTAAGAAAGAAAAAAATCCTTTGCTCTGATTGGTCCACTCCACAGGCCTCAGAAGGCACAAAAATGAAAAGAAAGCATTTAAATGTCCCTCTGCAGGATGAGTCATCAACATTCATCCAAAAGATACAATAAGAAAAACCTATAAAATGTATTTTTGTCATTAAGCCAGATTCAGTCACACGGATAAACTAGTTTATACTGCAGAGGATGATAAAAACTGCTCAACATCAAAGCAGATTTCATGAGTTTTAAATCAACAATCCAATCCAAACACCTCAGAGCCTCCTCCATTGTTCCACCAGGTGTCATTTCACTTTGATCCTGCTTGCACCACCTTTACCTCCAACCAATAATGAACTTTAGCATCTCAGCTACGGACATTTTTCTGCATTTTTCCTCTCACTATAATCTTTTAACACACGTCTGTTAGCTTGAACCAGCTCCACCCGTCATCTCATCTTGGACCACTCTCATCCAGGTTTCCAAGACTGCTGCTGACTAGCCTCTCAGTCCCTGTGAATAACCGTCATTACCAACCAAATCTCAGGAGGCTGTCACTTTCTGGAACACCACGTCTGGCGCCGACAGCCACGATACATCTAAAGTCACTCAAAGCACACACGTCTGCCGCTCTAACATTAAGCTGAACAGCAGCTGAATATCTCACCCGTGTTCAGAGTGAGCTACGATCCTGCTTTAATAATATGTGACTCCCTGGAGAAGTGAGGCAAGAAAGTGGAAGCAGACTGCATTGATTTCAGCACTCACCTTTAAGCTTTTTTTCTGCTGCAGATAAAAACCAATGTTTAAGTTTCAGCATGTATGACCAAATCGACTTCTTACCTTGGAAGATGGCAGCGTTCTGGATGATGAGGCGTTTGAGGTGTGCACTGACAACCTGCAGACCCGACTCCATGTTGCTGCGAGCGGCTACCTGATACCGCTCCTCCATCTTCTTGGAACAGCAGGTTGGGCCTTTGGTTTGGCAAACCTGCAGATCCGCACCTGGCAGGAAACCAGCAGAGACAGGATGGTAGTCTGGATGAGCAGAGGGAAGGAGCTGCAGAGCCACCGTTGTTTCATTTTCAAAAGCAGAAGCCTCTCCATTCACACACACAACACAAACACAACAGCATCCTCTGCAAGCTAAAAGCAGAAAATACTATCTATCACAGACTCTGCACGCTTAATTAGTGTATTATTTTTATGTACATGCTGTGTTAACTAGCACAGCTGAAGTCAAAAATAAATTGCCGCTTGAAAATTATTCATTTTGATGCACATATGAGCAATACACAAGGGCTGTGCAGCTCTCCTCAGAGATCAATTTGGTCAACAGAAACTTTTCCACGACTCAAGGCCACACGTTTTGTTATGAGGATAAAAAAAAGTGCTTTTTTAGGCACAAAGATCAGAGCTGGGAGCAGTAGTTCCGCATGGTTTCATTATCTATGATATGATGATATGAAAACAGCAAGCGAAAGTAAGACTGAAGGCAATGAAACAAAACCTGGCTGTTTACTATAAAGGTTGCTTACAGAGATGAGAGATAATTGTACTCCCGAAGCTGATCTGAAAGAGCAGATTTAAACCAGTAAACTGTAACAAGGATGCTTCCTTCGTGGGAATACAGCCGCGTGCAACCAGTTATGTTAGGTATAGAATGTCTCCAACCTGTTTTTGGTTGTTCTATATTCGGTTTGTTTGACCACTTAGTTAATTATCTAAGAACAGAGCTTTAAATGACCCTGTTTTTTCGGCTACTTCCTGTTGCCTTTCTTAAAAGGGTCACATGATGTTGCTGTGAAGGGTCCAACCTGCTCCGGGACCCCTAACCCTAACCCTAACCCCCCCAAAGAGCACAAGGAGTCCCTGAGGCTTTAAACATTAGAGCCATTGTGATTAATGTCCACAAATTGTCCTAATTTTAATTAAGAAAAGTAAGGCTGTACGTTGTTCATTTAACTTTGGCTTTATCAAAGGACAGGAATCAAGCAGAAAACATTATTTATGGTGGAAATTTCACTTTTGAAAGCCTAAAACCAGCATGGTTTCAGCCCAGGGTGAAGCAGGGAGTCCACAGCATTTTAGTATATGCATGAAGGGGGTCCCGGGAAAAAAGATTGGGAACCACTGGTCTAGGCTGTTCTTTCTCAGGTTTTCCAGACACCAGAGCATGATTACGGCCCCTGCTGCCTGGCATCCTGTGGAAGATGAAAGCCAAATCGGGACAACTTGGGCCAGGGTCCTTCAGGTTTTAGATGTTTACCTGAAAAAAAGCTGATTCAAATAAATGGTTTTCCAACAGATTGTTGTCAAGTTCTGCACATCCTCTTAATGACCCATTAATTTGAATCAGGTGTGTTGCAGCAGGGAAGGATCTAAAATAAGGGTGCCAAAGTCCGGTCCTGAGATCTACTTTCCTGCAACTTTTAGATGTATCCCTTCACAAGCACACCTGAATGAAATGAATGGCATGTTACCAGGCCTCTGCAGAGCTTGGAGAAGGGTTGCATCTAAAAGTTGCAGGATAGTAGATCTCGAGAACTGGACTTGGGCACCCCTGATTGAAAACCTACACGACACTGACCCAAGAGGTCTGGAGTTGGTTATCCCTGCAGTGAAGGATGGCATCCCAGGTGTAAAATCCCTCATCCCTGTTGATACAGCTTGTTTCTGTATGTCTATGGCAGGATCCTAAATCCTGGTCCTCAATGGCCAGTGTCCTGCAGGTTTTAAAAGTTCTTTCCTGGAACACACCTGACTCATATCAGTGGGTAATTAGCAGACCTGTACAGAGCTTGACATCAACCCACTCTACGGCCTCCCTGGTCCAGTATTTATGGTATTTGTTGCATTCTGAGCTGATGAACATGTTTTCTTCCCAATCCATTACGTGGTTCTCTCTTTCACAGTGGTTGGATATGGCTGATTTTAGATTTACTTGTTCTGCTTTCTGTTTTGCCATCCTTTCATTTTCATATTCTTTCCTGTGTTCACCTTTCCTTCGATACGAAGCCTGCCATGTCAAGGTGAACATAGACTTTTTTTCTAAACTGTTTTGCCGAAAGTAAGTTTTGTATGATAATAGAACCAGAAGACTACCTTTTCTGATCAGCAGTCAATGTAACTGGTAGATTCTCAAAATAACCAGCCAATTTATCCATCCGTCCATCTATCCGTCCATCTATCCGTCCATCCATCCATCCATCCGTCCATCTATCCATCCATCCATCCATCTATTCATCCATCCATCCATCCATCCGTCCATCCATCTATCCATCCATCCGTCTGTCCATCCATCCATCCATCCATCCATCTGTCCATCTATCCATCCATCCATCCGTCCATCCATCCGTCCATCTATCCATCCATCCGTCCATCTATCCGTCCATCCATCCATCCATCCGTCCATCTATCCGTCCATCCATCCATCCATCCGTCCATCCATCCATCTATCTGTCCATCTATCCATCCGTCCATCCATCTATCCATCCATCCGTCCATCCATCCATCCGTCCATCTATCCATCCATCCATCCGTCCATCCATCTATCCATCCATCCGTCCGTCCATCCATCCATCCATCCATCCATCCATCCATCCATCCATCCGTCCATCTATCCATCCATCCATCCGTCCATCCATCCGTCCATCTATCCATCTATCTGTCCATCTATCCATCCATCCATCCATCTATCCATCCATCCGTCCATCTATCCGTCCATCCATCCGTCCATCTATCTGTCCATCTATCCGTCCATCTATCCGTCCATCTATCCATCCATCTATCCGTCCGTCTATCCGTCCGTCCATCCGTCCATCCATCCGTCCGTCCATCCATCCATCCATCCATCCGTCCATCTATTCATCCATTCAATCAATCCATCCGTCCATCTATTCATCCATCCATCCATCCGTCCATCCATCCATCCATCCATCCGTCCATCTATTCATCCATCCATCGGTCCATCCGTCCATCCATCCGTCCATTCATCCATCCATCCATCCATCCATCCGTCCATCTATTCATCGTCCATCCATCCATCCATCCATCCATCCATCCATCCATCCATCCATCCATCCAACCGTCCATCTATTCATCCGTCCATCCATCCATCAATCTATCTATTCATCCATCCATCGGTCCATCCGTCCATTCATCCGTCCGTCCATCCATCCATCTATCTATCTGTCCATCTATTCATCCATCCATCTATCCGTCCATCTGTCCATTCATCCATCCATCTGTCCATCTATCCATCCATTTTCTTGGAGGACGAGGAATTGAGATTGTTTAATAAAACAAGCTATGCAGAAACAGCAAAACCAGAAACAAAACTACTAAAGCAAAACTAAGACTGGAAGAGTAACTGACTGGGAAACTCCTAACGAGCATACAACCAGGAGCACGATGACTGACGCAGGATAACATAGCACAACCCAACGAACTGGCGAGGAACTAAAGAAAACCAGGAGCATAAATACAGAGGGACTGATTACATAACAAGGCACAGATGTGACTACAAACCAGAATCAGGGAGTACGAAGAAAACTGAACTAAATACACAAGAGGATAAACTCTACAAAACATAGCAGGAAACAAGACAGGACTCAAAGACAACGAAGACAAGAAGCTAAAGGACTACAATGGAAAAACTAAACCAAAAATCCACAAATCATAAGTAAATTAATCTTGAGGAAAATAACCCAGATTATAATTCAACTGAATGCATTTAGTCCTGAAAATGCAACAATTTTCCTTCAGAATTATCTTTTCCAGTAAGGAACAAACTAACTTTTGTTCCTAACCTTTAAGCTACACTAGAGCACTATCACTTATGCTGCCAGCAGTTTCTCAGGAACAAGAGTGTGGAGCTCTGTGGGGTTGTAATCCGTAACTTCTACAGATGTTTTCCCAGTATTTATATCCTGTCCAGGAGGTTAACAATCCAGCTGCAAAATGTAGTGTTTATTCACCACTAGTGTAAACGACACCAGACACTAAAGTAAGCATTTGGTTGTATGATGTCATAGAATAGTGTTAATGGGAAATGTAGTGGTAGGACTCCCAGGACAAATCACTGAAATGATTTGCTTCATTCATCACCTGCTGAACTTGACTATAGGTTTTCATTTACTCCCCAAAATCAATGTGGCTGGTGTTAAGTTAGAGTTTGTGAGTTAGAGTCCACCCACATCAGTGACTCACTGTCTGAGTCACAGGACCTTCATCCAGGAGCCAGAGGACGGCGTCCTATCTGAGGCCATCACGTTTGCATTTCAGTTTCTTTCTGTTACCACTAATATTCATTCTTATTCCAGGACTTTATTTTTATTTTTCCCTCATGGTCTACTTCCATCATCAGATAGCTTTAGACAGAATACCTTTGCTAGAAAAAGAACATCCTTTGAGACCCTCTGATTTTGTTTACCCGTGCTTCAAAGCAGCAGATTTAGAGCCTTTATTGTAAAAGTGTTGTACACTGAGGACAACGTCGCTGTGCAGCTTTGTGATGTGAGACTGGGCTGATCAAGGATAGAAACAGGACCTCGGCTGCTGCAGCTGTAACAAAGAGTGAACTGTTTCTTCTGTGATGATGCTTGAAAGGACATATTTTTTCTTCTTTTGTTCCATACTTCTGTTCAATGTCTCCTTCTTGCTGTGCAGCGGAAAAGCAGAAAGTATCTAATCTATTCTAAAATTTGTAAAGAGAAATTTTACTCTTGCTCAGACTCGTGGGTTTTGCAGAAAGATTCACAAATTTCTGCGTTGTGCATTTTCAATAAACAAGCTGTTAGTTTTCTCCCGATACCCAAATCTTTCCCTTAAAATGATGCACACAGACATAAATAGGGCACAAGCATGCAATTGTTAAAAACAAAGAGGGGTTCCTGTGAAAATCCCTCCTCCTCTCAGCCTGTCTGTCCCACATGGCTGCTGGGAGATCGGTGGATGCTGCAGTCGTAACACGCCATGACGCGTTGAGGAGTTGTTTGCAGGATCTGCTCTTGAGACTTAACTGACAAGGGCCTGATTGATGGCGTGGTAAACAAACGCCTGCAAGAGGATAAATAGTGATTAATTTGAAAAGGGGTTGCGGGGTGAGGCTGTGAATATGTCAGAAAAGACACTCGACGGAGGCTTTTTCCTCAATAACAAAAGTGAATCTCCCCTTTGGTGTGAGGCTTTGTCTCTATGAGATCTTCAAACACCGGATGCTCAGAGACAGGCTATGACAATGCAAACAGCTGGCAGGAGATGTGACAGAGCGGCAGCCTTGATAATTAATAACAGTGGAATCAAACAGAGGACAACTTCTGAAAACTCCCGACTCGCTGCTGACACCCATCAGGGTTTAAGGTCTAATGAGCCAAAGAGGCAATAAAGCTGTCACGCAGCACCTTTTGTATGCACACTGGCAGGCTTAATATCTTAAATCAATACCGACAAAAGACTCCTGACAGATAAGATCAAGTTAATTTCAGATTGCAGGGGTAAATTACTAAGTTTTCAGGAGCGACGTACGTGAGGTGAGCGCGGCCGGAGCAGAGGCGGGGATTCTGCAATAATTACCGGCAACACTGACAGTTTCATCTGCACGTTTGTGGTGTTGCTGATGATAAATGTGTTTCATTACACAAGTTCCACAGCAGTGAGAGAAGTGATTCCCAGTAGAGTTTCACAAATAATAAAATCACACCAACTAAATATAAAATCTTGGTTGTGACTGACAGACCAGGTGGGAATAAGTTTCCTCCTTCTCCTCGTTGCTTAAGGCTCAGCTTTATTTCTTTTTTTTTTTTTTTTCTTTTTAAATTCCATCTCATCCCTGCAGTTTTGTTTTGAGCTTGTTTCACTTTTGCCCACCTTCAGCTTAAATAGCTGCCAGGCATCGTGAGCAGTTTTCTATCAGCCTGACATCTCTTAGTCTTCTTTTTTGTGTGTGTGTGTGTGTGTGCATTCTGATGACCAATTCTCCTAAACAAAACAAAAAAGGACAAGGAGCAATTTGCATGTAAATTCCCCCCAGCATGCAACCTCAGTTCAAGGTGACACCTCTGAATTATTACATGCTTTCAATCAATACTCTTTAAAGAGTCAAACAACTTCACATGCGGAACAGCAGCTGACCACACCAGTCTCGAGCTCTTTCAGCTCCTTTTAAAAACACAGCATCACCCGACCGTCCCACACTCCTGGAAAGTCCTGAGTAAACACAGAGAAGTCTCTCTACTCGCATCTTTAACAAGCTCTGGGACTTCCAAGTCTTGGGAGCGGAGGCAGACACAAATACAGTCTCTAAGTTTCCCCAGCACCAATTAGAAAGCCATCGCTATGCAAGTTTAATGATGGAGACCATGGGGGAAAAACAAGTTGTATTAAGATATAGAATATGCTAAAAGCTCTTCATGGTGAGAATAAATTATACAACAGCTATCAGAGCGAGGTGGAAACATGGGAGTCAATGGCTTCCTCTGCAGGGCAAAACAAGCCCTTGTCAATTTGTAGAGACAATAAATGAAACTAAGATTTAGAGCAATTTACATCCAACCTAAGGAATAATAATATCATTTGCTGCTGGGTATTAACCATTGTTTAAGTATTTTTAGAGCTTTGTTCTCTGCTCTACTTTTAGTAATTTGAAGAAGCAACTAGTTGAAAGCTGGAGGCATGAATGTAAAAAAGCCTTTTTTTTCCTGTTTCTTTTTTTAAATGCGCACAAATGATGATGTAGAAAACAGCATGAGCTTTCATTAGAGGAAGAGCTGAAAAAAGAGATGGAGTCAATGTTTAGTTAGACTAAAAGATGCGCGACTTCAGGCCGGATGAATCCAGCTGTTTGGTGTCTGTCAGTCAGCAGGGCCTTTTGTTTTCAGTTGCTCAGTTTATTAATGAAAAAAAACTTATCCTGCTGATATACAATTAAACATCTAAATAAAGAGAGTATATGCTTTTCTTTTCGTTTTATTGGAGAAGTTAATGCTTGAAATTTGAAATAAACGAATTGTAAAGCTGCTGAAAAGTACAAAACTGGAAATAATTATTAATTATATAAAATTTTACCACTTTTTCCTTGTCTTTGTAAATCTTTTCTTGTTTTGTTAGTAGATAATTGTAGGTAATGTGCTGCCAGTTTCATACCTTTTTTTCTCTTTTGCAGAGTAATTACTGAAAATTTAACCTTTTTTCTTTTGCCATCCATCCAAAGAACAAAAGAAAGGACTTTTTCCTTCTTAGGTTCAAAAACTGAGTGAATGAGGCTGTGATAGATGCTATCTTAACGTTTAGTAAAGGAGCTTCAGTGCTTCCTTTTATATTGCTAATCATTGAATTGATGTATGGATGTAGATCAATGTATTGTTACATTCCTAATGGTTACCGGTTGGTATCATGTCTTAATACATCCAGTGATTTAAAAAATAATCTCACAATTTCTGCACATGTATTGTGGCACTTTCACGTTTTGTGTTTTATTATGACTGTAGGGGGAAGGGGGATCACTTTTTGGCTGCTCAACCATGTCTAAAGTCTTTTGTAGCATCGCTGTGAAGGATTTCCTGCTGAAATAAGTGGCAGCTGTCAGCTCAGCCTCCAGCAAACTAGTAGCACTCTTCCATTTCATGAGTATCTGCTCCTCATCTCATGAATCAGGTCTGCTGCTGCTGTCAGAGATCCAGCACATCCTCCCATCTGAACCTCAGCTGACACTCATGGAGCCACTTTCACGCTCGTGTCCGGGGGTATTTGTTCTGAGCTGCTTGTCCGCCCCCCTGCACGCATACCATGACACGATGGAGTGAACTGACACTCAGCCTCCATTTCACCTTCAGCTGCTCCAAACACCCACAGCAACAGTCACAACAAAAGACGTGCGTGGTACAACTCCCACAGCTGAGTCGGATTTTGTTGCTTCCCATCTCCGCTGTGATGCCGTTTCTCTGCACTCGCTTCTTTTGAACCACACTGGTGGAGATAGAAACTTTTGTTTTTTGGACTTTTGCCCCCCGGCACCACATGCAGCATTATTAGAATTCTGTTCTGCTTCCTGCAGACGATTCTCTGAATCAGCCACCTCCCCCACACAATACTCCTTATTGATGCAGGTCACTTCACTTTTTTCCCTCATTGCACACACACTCACAGAAAAAGTGACACTTCTCCCACTCAGATCACAGCTAGCCTCCTTAAACAATCCTTAGTATAATTTCATCAAAGTCGGACATCAGACTGCGTGACGAGATCTCAGTTTCACATGTATTCAGCAGATTTTCACCAAAGTTGAGAACAGTTTGAAACAAAGTGGCAACCGTGATTCCAACATAGTCACTATAAATTAATAAAAGGGATATATTATAGATGAGACATTAATAGTGCCATATTTAAGTCTAAGCTGGAAGAAATCCTCATTTTGTTTTAATAACGACATGTAAGATCACCATAAATAGACACAAGGTGAAGCAAATCAGTATACCATGTTCACAAAGTAATACAAAATGACTACATAGTGCTAGAGAATGACTAAAAAGAGTCATAAAATGGTCAAAATATGGGACAAACAATGTCCCAACTAGTGAAGGAGACTCAAAATGGTTCAAATCATAACCCAAAATTAAATTAAAATAACCACAAAGAAAGGAAAACCACTAAAATTAAAGATAAAATAACCCTAAAATGATTTAAACAAACTCACAAGGGACAAAATTGTCTAAAATAGGCAGAAAAGTCATTAATAGCAAAGATAATCATAAAGTTATGAGAGATGTTGTATAACACAAGTATAAACAAATTTGCATTTAAAGGGTTATAATCATTTTAATATCTCCATATTTAGTAGCTTTGATTAGGACTATAGTTGAGTGACATATTTGAGTAAAAAAAAGTAGAAAAATTATAATCTGTGAAGTTTTTATAGCAGTTTCTGGGAGAGGACTTTTTATTTGTTTTAAGTGTTCGGACTCAAACTGTCGGGATCTGTGGGTTTTGGTTCTGTTATTTGGTTTAGTCTCTACTAGACTTCTATTTCAAATACGTGTTGTCTAGTTTTGCTTTACAATGCACCAAAAAGACTGACTTGTTTTTTGGTTAATAAAAACTTTAGCCTGGGAGGTTTCTTACTCGGTAGGAAGAGTGGGGCTACTGGTGGTGGTGTTTGGGGGCTTCTCTGTGCCCCATGGCCCCGTTTCTTTATTCTATGCCCATGCTTTTATGTTGCAAAGGATCTCATTTGATGCAAATCAAATTTTCATACTGGAAATATTGTGGAGACATCAAACTGATGTAGTTTTTTTAAATCTTTTTTAACAGAGAACATCTTTTTTTTTAGTAGTAGTTTGTTGTTAGATCATGTGATCAAAGCCCAGCCTACTTTTCTTACCTGGGGCCAAAAGAGAAACAGCAAAACTTGTTAATGTCATAAACAGGACACAAAAAGAGATCACTGACTCGTCACTACAAGCAGAATTAAAAATGTCTTATGCAACTTCTTTCCACCAGATTTTTAGTGGGACAAATATGAGAAAATCTGCCAATCTTAGAAAGTGCATCATCTCCTGGTTCAGCTGACACCCACTTAGTGCTGTTGGTTGAGGACCCAAAAACACTAACCTGGTGTCCAGCTTAGACTCTCCTCAGCGAAGGTGCACACAGCCTGAAGCTACTCTCTTGGGAGGCTAAATATTTCTCTTGACCTGCTGCAACGTTTCCCCCCGCCACCCTTTGGATGGCAGATAAAACGCTCGGGTAGAAGATGTGTGATTAAAGATGGATGTGCAGAAGGAGGAGGGCTCAGTGGTTAGAGCTGCATGCACCTTACAAGAAGGAGCATGACAAAACACACTTCAAAGTGCATCTTGCTTTATTCCCTGCTGTTTGATTTGTAGAATTTCAGTCTTTCATGTCAACTAAACATTTAGGATAATTTTGTAAACCTCTTAGGATCAGCTGGGAGTGTTGTGTGCAAGAATTGCATGCTGAGACTGAAGAGGAAGCTGTTAACCTGGAGCGCTTCCACATGCTGACATGACACTAAAACACCCAATTAACATTTGAAGCTGGTTTTGATTCAGCCTCACGAGAGTTTCTTCCATTAACATACAGTCAGAATGCAAGCAACAGGCTCCACAGAGCACCAGCCTGTTGTGCTCTGCAAAACAGGTTTGTGACTGGTCCTCACAAGGACCTGGATTCTCTCAAAGGTGTTATTAAAGTAACTTTTTTTTTAGCAAGGTCCTTAAAACTCCGAAGAACAAGTCCCACATCTTTAAGAAACCCGCCTTCAGTTTGGTCACAATTCAGATCCCATCACTAATCTAAGTACTAAGGCAGTGTTGCAGAGGAAAAGCTGCCTACAGACCAGTCTGGACGGGACTAGTAATCACTCTTCCTCCACATGACCACTCCATCGTCATGTCGAGAAAAGAGGCATCAAACTTGGCTGGAGATGCTGAGAAAAGGTAAACACCTGCAGGAAGATGTCCACGTCTCCTTCCAGCTTGCATACCGAGCAAATCAAAGTCAGGTCTGAGGAAAGGTTACTCGTCTCCATGTTTGGATCAATACTAGAACGAATTGATTTTTGTAAGTTTGTTATATGGCAGGTAAGCGCAATTCAACCTGCGTTTTTAACGAGATGCTCAATGTGGGCGATAGATTTTTTTCTGAGCAGGTTGTAAAACGCCCACTGTGTGTGTGGATTCTCTCTGAGACGAGTGAGAAGCGGAGTTTCTGTGCTAAAATACCACAAAGTATTACCACTTTCATCTAAACCATATGCTAGAAAAAGCATCAGATTGTTACCTGACACTGGTGTCTCGGGGACCCACTTGGATCCGGGGTGAAGAGTGTGAAACACCGCGCGCACTTCCTGGCAGTCCGGCACCTGCCCGCCGGGAAGGGGAAACAGCTGGAGGAAGGCGCACAGGAAAAGCGCTCCGCGGGCTGATGGCGCGCCCATGGCAGGCGAACAGCGCTCGCAGAACCTCCGGGGGCTGATAACGGAGCAGCAAAAAACAGCTGAGGTTAAACTTCAGCGCGTGAAAAGTTAGAGGAAGATCCCGCTTTTCCACGGACGGGGTGAAGCCGCAGACCTCGGCTCGGAATGATTTCTCTCCCTCCTCATTAACGCATCACTTCGCGCACAAACCTACACCGACGCCAGTAACTTCTGAGTCCTTCTTTACTTGCGGCACTGACTGAATCACAGCTCTTTGCTCAGACGGACGGACCCAGATACGTGCGCGTGCACTATAAAAGCGCGCACCGAGGCTCGAACCAGGTATATAAAGAGCTCCCGTTACTGTAGATGTGCTGATCATACCAGCTCCCTGCATGAGTGGGGCTGTAAGGAGAGGTGGGTGCGGTGCTAGGTGTTTTAGATCAGTAGCTCTGGGTTACAAGGCGCGAGACGAATATATTTTACAATTCACACAATTGACGCCCGTGCTGCTGCAGAGCTGTGTGTACTTTAAGGGTGGGGGAAAAAAACACCTATAAAAAGCATTGGTAAAGCCTTCATTTTATTATTTAACCACATTAAATCTGCAGAAAGAGCCAAAAGGAGCAAAGACAATTTCATGTTTACTTTTTCCTCTAAATTTGATACATTACCTGATGTTTTCATTTCTTATTAATTTATTCTACTGGCATTAGTTCAGCGCAAATGAGATATTGAAGTTGAGGTGGCGCCATCTAGTGGCCAGTCTACATGCCAACAGGAGCGACTCATTGCACCTGTTATCAAAGAAAAACATCTGTTTTTGCTCATTATTGCACCATTTTTATACTCATATACATTTTATTTTGATCCTGTATGGATCTCCATCGAGAAAATACATTTTCGCACTTCATATCTGAAAAAAAAAGCTCTGAGCTGGATTGAAACAGCTTTGGTTAGAATCTCATGCATGAAGACAGTGTGCAAGCATATGAATGTTTTGTACATTCCTGCACTTTAATCTATAAGAGCTATTTGCCTTTATGTGTCATGACCTCGTATTTCTACTCAAAATAGTGCAATCCAATAAGGGTGCAGCTGCTTCACAACATCTGACAAATAGAAGAGGGGTGCTGTGCAGTTTCTTTCACCAATATGTACTGAAATGATGAAGTCATCTATAGGAAAGCAGGGAGACAAACAGCTTCAAAATACATGTTAACATACTTCAAACATCACACCCAAGTTAGAAAAAAAACTGCTCATCTCTTGTGCCTGCAGTGACAGACATTTCTAGTCTTTCAAGTGTTCCTCAAAGCTTGGAACGGAAAAAACGAACAGTACACCCCGTGTGTCTGAGGTACAGAGAGCTTTGCATGGATTTGCACAGCAAACACTGGCAGAAGCTGAGAGCAAACCAACAAAACTCGATGTAAACCCAGCTTAGTTCAACTTTCAAGTGGAAAGAACAGCCCCGTGAGAGGTGACGTGCAGTGCCTGAAGTGCGCAAACTGCAGTAGTTTGTATTTACTACTTGCACTGTGAGCACTTTTGAACTGTCAAGTCAATAACGCGTACTTTAAAGGAGTTTGAAACTTGCGAGGTAGGATGTCTAAGGAGACGTCTGCACAAAGCCTGGTTATGACAGCTTTCCGCCTCCATGGAGAAAGAGATAATCAAACGTTAACATTCAAACATTCTTCACTTATAACTGTGCTGTTAAATCCCACTTAATTTCTGTCACAAAGAAACTTGTACATTGACAGCAAACATTCTGAACCATTATATTTCAAGAATGTTCCTGCATTACAGCTGCATTATTATTATATGCATGTCTTGTTGCTGCTGAAGTAACCAAACAATTGATGGACAGAAAAAAAGCACATGTACTCTATTTATAATATATACTTGAGGATTTGCATCACAGTGGTTTTCAGGGTGAAATTAAGTAAAAGTCACGAAAAAGGACAAGCCCTCCAGCCAGAAGGAGCAACTAGGGCAGTAGATGCTGAGCTACTTCACTGACTACACTAGATGCACCTTAGCTGGAAGACCGTGTAACAGGTAGGAGACGTCAGAGGGAATTAATTAAGTGGATCGTTTCCTCCAGACAAGTTGCTTCCAGCCAGGAGAACCTGAAACACATTAAAAGCAGGTGTAAGTGACAAAAAAATAGAAACATCCACAAATCATGCAGGATTATGGATTAAATGCTTTGAAAGTTGTGGCATTGTGAAGGTGTTTGCCCTTCATGTAGAACGAATGAGTCATTAAAACTGCAGATTAACCAAGACACTTCAAGATAAAACACACACACAGACACAAAAAAACAGGCTTTTAAGTTGAATTTGGTGACTGTTCAGTCTGCATTGTTACACTAAGTTACATGAAAGAGTTACTCCTATCAGTTACTTCAGAGGCAAACCAGATGCTAACATTCACATTCAGGCACATAAAAACCTGATTGGCCCCCATGTGCTACCCCGAAAACAGACTAATTCTACCAAATATTCGGTGTAAACTAATCTTTACCTGGGTAAACCTTAAATGCCCAAGTGCAAGTGAATGCAGCATGAAATGTACTTCTATATGTTGCTGCTCAACACCATGTTCGTCATCATAAAGCAGAATTTATACAGCATAGTTTCAACAACTGCCCACATGGGTGATAATGTTTGTCCTAACTACATTTTATGAAAAGGATATTTAAAACATAAAATAGCCAGATTTGACAACTGTGAAAAGTTTAACAACCAAGACTGTGTAAAATATGTAATTTTCGCACAAAGCAAGTTTTCCTAGTTACCGAAGTACAAAAACAAAGCAGCAGCATCCTAAATCTGCTTTATTTCTTACATCTGAAAACCACTTTAGTTGCAATAATTAGTTAATTCCTAAAATCTGGACATTTTAAATAAATAAAAGCATGCACATGCTACCCTTTGGTGTGCCCCCCTTCCTCCCTATAAAATTATTTCTAGACCCGCCCCTGCTCTTTAGGCCTACAACACTCTAAATCCAACACTTTGGGTTATAAATGTGCTGATTTTGCGAGATTCTGAAAAGTTTATTTCTGTCTTCTGTTTTTGATTTTATACCCTGTCGGTTTCGTTTGTTTTACTTGAGGAAACATATTTTGCCTGATAAAGTGCAGGTTTTGGGACATGTTCGGACGCTGCACGAGGCCGGAGTTTGCACTTAAGTGACATCATTTTCAAATAATGAGCTCACAACATGTTGTACTTTCTTCGAGTTGATCAATGTGAGCTCGAGTGTGAGAGCTCGGTCGTACATCTAGTTTAGAAGGGTCTGAGAGCTCTGTTGCCACAAAGTGGCGCCAAATGAGAGACGCGATAATAAACGCGCGCGCGCACCGATTCAATTAATAAAATATGGATCCCAGCGGCTATCACGTCCGCTTTTATTAGATTACACGGGCTCATTAATGCAAATACGACCAGCTGTGACGGGGAATGTCTTCATTACGCGTAATTATGCACTAATAATTGGAAAAACTTGCTAAAATGTCTCAAAATTACAAATGTCGGGGGAAAAAAAGTTATGCATACAGATTAGACCACAAGAAAACATTTTATAAGTACAATTCAGCCAAATGAGGCAAGATAGCGCCCCACAGAACTTTTTAAATGGCCAAAACTACCTAAAACGTAACCAAACGTATTTAAAAGTCCTCAGCTCATGCAGGAATAAAGAGGAAAGCTGCACACACCCTACCTGAGGACTGTGTTGCGTTTTCTTCCATTAAATGGGTCCATGTGAACGCATCCATCAAGCAGAAGCCTCCACTCTTGCTGCGTACCTTCCTCCGCAGATGTTGTGTCCCCTGTAGCCCTCTCTTTTCAGCCCTTTGGCTCAAACAAAAAGTTTTGTCATGCATGAAATTGTGAGAGCATCTTCCTTGTTGTTTTTCCTCTTTGTGGGGGTGGGGACGGGACCGGAGCGCAGGCGACCCACTCTTGTCAGGATATCATCCAGAAATCTCTTAACCATCAGGGTATTTTTGTCGATATCTGAATTAGATTTAAACTTGTCCTCTGGGGCCATGTCCCCTTTGAAAAAAAACAGATAAATACTCCATTTACAGGCCGAGACGAGAATAGTTTTATTGACCCACCTCCCTCCGCCATTTAGCGTCGAGCTGGTCAAGGAAGCCCATGAGGCTTGTGACCTGTAACCCCTCTAAAAACCCAACCCCCACACAGCCTTCTGCCACTACGTGCAGAAGCGTCCCTCACCCATCCTGACGCACGTGCAAAAACTAATGTTGCTGCAAAACCTGGCTTTAGCTCCTGAGATGAGTAGCGTTTGGCGGAGCAGGGTGACACTTCCCCCTCGCCGTGGGAAAGGACTGCAGCTACTGGCCTTCTTCTCCAGTTCAACTTTAACCTACTTTCTCATGCTGCCTTGATTACGTTGTGATTGGTGCAGTTTCAGGGATAGATCCCATTTTATCTCACCCTGCAGAATAAATGTACATTCTCTTTCATTCACACTTCAATGATACGTGTCTCGTAACAACTCCATCACCCCTAAAAACAAACAAAAAGGTAGAGGTGACGTAATTTGGAAGAAGGACACAATATGAAAGGCCGGACGTTAAGTAGAAGATATATAAGATTTTGAAAAACATAATCAATAGAAATGCCTATAAGGTTCCCAGATTTTGCTTTCAGGGGAATTCCTCTTCATCATGGTGGGCTTTGAATTTACTGTAGGAAAAATTTGTGACCATTTTGAAACATGGGAAGGAGTTTTAGGACAACTAGTGAAGTCTGATGAGAAAGGAGTAAGTTGTTTGGGAAAAAGGGGAGAGACCTGCAAGCATGGGAAACACAGTTCCTCGTGTTAAACATGGCGGTGGGAGGATAATGCTGTGGGATAGTTTCATTACTTCACATTGTACCTGACTCAGGGGGTTATGAAGAAAAAAAGGAAATGTACTTTATACTTTATTTGGAAGGGACAGTATATGTTAATGAACATTACATAAAGCATGCTACAAAAACAGTCCAGATTTTAGCCAAAGGCTCATTTCCATCTGTTGTCCCTGTTTAAAGCAATGTTTTGAAAGAAGATATATATTTAATAATAGTTATCGTTCATCATAAATGATCAGAATTAAGCCATGTGTGAAATGTAGAAATTACTTGTTTGTTCAGAGAAACATTTGAGTTTATTTTGTTTCCTCAATCCTGAAAATGTTAAATTTGAAAAATATATATATATTTTTTATCTTCAAAAGTCTTCAGTCACTTATCAGTCAAGTGTATATGTTGTGTATTGAGTTGTATTTGTTGCACGCTTTGCTTTTTGCTTCAACACTTACAACCCCCAATTCCCCAGTTTTGGCTCAATACAGTATCAGGTATATGAAATAAATAGTAAATTCATTCCTGTGCGGTTGTTAAGGCTGCAGCAAACAAGGAATGTTGGTCTGCAGGATCAGTTAAAAATACCCTCAAAGTCAAAGTCAGCTTTATTGTCAATTTCCTCACATGTACAAGACGTACAAAGGAATCGAGATTACCTTTCCTATTGTACAATGGTGAAGACACGATGGGATATTTCAGCACTGAAGTAACCATTAAAAATAAAAAGTGCACAGGCACAACAAATATCTGACATTGCAGTGGTAACAAAGTGTAAAGATTTAACTGTAACAATAAGGGGTTCACAGTTTGATTTAAAAGTAGCAGCAGAATTGTATAAGTTGTAGTAAGCAATGAGTTTTTTGTATATGTTGTAGTGCAAAGGCAGGGTGGAAGGAGCTGAGGGTGGAGAGGAGAGAGTTCAGCATCCTAATCCCCTGGTAGATGAAGCTGTTGGTGAGTCTGGTGGTACGGGAACGGAGACTCCTGTACCTCCTACCAGAGGGCAGAAGGCTGAACAGGTTTTGTGCAGGGTGGCTTGCATCGCTCACAATTGTGATCGCTTTGCGGGGGGAGGCGGGTGGTGTATATACGTCCTCCAGGGAAGGAAGTGGTGCACCAATGATCCTTCCAGCTGTGTTCACTATGCGCTGCAGGGCTCTGCTGATGTAGTCAGTGCAGATCAAAATAGTTAAAAGCTAATTAAAAGATTCGAGACTTACTGTATTTATAGTACATAAAATTACAGTGGCGCGAGTGTGGTAGAAATACGGAGCTAGAAATAGAGCCAACAGAGTAGTGATGTGCCATGCGCGAAAGAGCCGATGGTTGGTATTGAATCAGAAGAGCCGGCTCCTATTTTTTTTTCCTTTTACTGCACGCTTAGCTCTCAGTGCTAAGCCCCAGCTCTGCCCACGGCACTGCTTTGCTTGGATTGGCCCGCATGGACAGGCGGCCAATCACATGTAAGGATATAGGATCATACCATTATGTGGAAACAGAAAGGTGGTGGTGGAGGGACTGCACTGAGGACATTAATGCTGCTTTCTTTATCGTTCTGTTATGTGGATTTGTTTGCCGTTTTTTATATATTTGTGCAATTTTTGTTGAAATAGCAAACAAAAGTAAGTGGTTTTGTATCAGAATAAATGCTTAAAAGGAAGCAAAATAAGGCTTCTCGTAAAAATGCTGAAGACATACGGGTTTTTAAAACACAATTCATTCATTTTTGTGAAGTTAAGGTAAATTATGGAGCTAAAAAAGATGCTAAATTAAGAGCCGTTCAGGAGCCAAAAGAGCCGGCACTTCTTTGGGAGTAGAGCCAAAAGAACCGAGTCTCTGAAACGAGCCGAACATCCCATCACTACAACAGAGGCAACATTGAGATGTGCCTTTCCCTGAAAGCGCGACTGACTCCGCCCCTTTTCCTGCGGGCGGGGGTAGAGGTAACAGATCCTGACGGAGAAACACTTCTCGATACCGGACCGGTCCCAAGCACGAATAAATGCAGAGGATTGCGTCAGGAAGGGCATCCAGCGCAAAACATGTACCAAATGAGCATGCGAATACATCCTGCGTCTTCCGTACCGGGTCAGGGGGGAGCGGATGATTCGCAGTGGCGACACCAAGAGGGGGAAAAGCCGAAAAGAAAGGACGAGCTGCCGAATAGCCATCACAGGAGTGGACAGAGATCAAAATCAAAGCAAAAATTGAGTCAAATTATGTAACAACTATCTAAACATGCACATTTCTACTGTGATACATATGTGTAAACTTTCCTGAAGCTTCGGTTAAAGTTGGAAGAAATTAAGCAGTTTCTGTGACACTTAACTTTGTGTGCCCAATAGAGTTATGAGACAGAGCAACCACAAATCCACACCAACACAAAAAAATTGCCATAACATTTTATTTTCATGAATGCTTCACACTGCAACAATCCTTTATAAAGTTATGTACAACTGTATATAATTTGCTCCCATAGTAAATAAAATAATATCCAGTGTGGAGTGAAAGGAGAAAAAGAAGGTAATGGAGTTAAAAAGTAAAGCACAAAACAAATGATGAAATGTAATAAAATATATAGTAAATAATATGAATTTATGTTTATATAATATTGCCAGTGATTTAAATAGTTATAATAGGAGGTAGGGTTACAGAAACATGAAATGTATTGTTGGTACAACTACAAGGTGCTAGCAGTTGCCAACAGCGCCCTCTGGTGGCGAGCCTGTCAACATGTCCTACTTGACTCAAATTTCAGGCAAGACCATGTGCAAACTTACACGCCTCATCTGAAAATACTTACGTTTTTTTCCACAGATTTGTCAAATAATATTAAATATATATATATATATATATATATATACCTAGTTAATTTGATAATAAAACATGTCAGATCGTGGGGAAATCAAGTCTTACTTTGAATGTGGTTTATGTCCAGCACGGTTCTGCAGTTAAAAAGAATATATATTTCACATAGTAGAGCTAGAAAGCATCTGAAAATAAGATCACTGTCAGGATATTTTAAGACACTTTTTCTTTTCATGTACTGATAACAGGACAGTGAAGCGCGACAGAGCTGCGGTCGAGTTATGTACCACAAATTCAGCAGAGTGCTTTAATTATTTCATGGCTCCTAAAAGGCCTTAATAAGGACCTTGTGACTATTTGGTGCAGTCTACTTAAAAGTGGTGGAAAAAAAAGAAAGAAAGAAAAAAGAGAGCTAGTTATTAAGAACTGCCAGCTCCAAGTGATGTTGAATCCTGATCTCTGCTGAATTCAGTTTACTCTGGATTACATTGAGTGTAATGCAGACTATGAATTCATTTGACTACAAATGTAGATTTTTACCCTTTTCATCTTGACTTTGGATTTAAAAAGAGATGAAGAACTCTAGCATTGCATTTTACATGATGATTACAATTTATTAAATGTCTTTAAATAAGGCAAAGTTCATTACAAGGTACCACACTGCAATTCATTATGAATTAACATACGTGCTGCACCACCCAAGGAAATATTTAAGTCTAAAAATGGAGTTTTCCAAGTCTTGTTCAAGTCTGAACATACATACATACCAGCCAATGTTGCTTATCTTAAAAATATAAAATAAAATATTTTTTAATGGTAAGTCAGATAAGGAAGAGCACAGTGTTTCCAAACTCAACGCCCGTGAGGTATATATAATTTCAGGCTGTGCACCGACGACGCATCTTTAAATCCATTGCAGCCATTTTTATGAACGAGGGTGAATATTTCCTCTGGAATCAGAGATGCACATGAAGAATAAACTCAGCTTCCACCACAAAACAAACTTACCCCTGTTGGTCTAATAATGTGGTGACATCTTGACCTCCATGTTTTAATGTATTCCCTCTTAATTAATATCTTATCAGATAAGATGCAAATCCCCGTTTGTCCGGTGCAGCAGAACAAAAAAGAGGCAAATGAGAAAAGCTGACCTGATTAAAGTTAGTACGAGGTCTTTTTTTTTTTTAAACAATATCTTTTAGTAATAATGCTCCAATATAAATTTAATGAATTTTCAGTCTAACCTCCAGATGCATCTTTATGTGTGAACATTAATACTGCTTGTGCTACGTAGGGCTGAAGTTTTGTTAATTCAGCGCCAGATATACCCAGTATGTGAAAATGAAATGGAGTGCAATCAATTGGCTGGATGAGTGAATGGATGGCAAAAAGCCTGCAGCATTATCCGATGCTTTGCTTCTATTTCAGTCATGTAAGCGTCGCTGGGCACAGCCAAACGAAGGGGAAAAAAAGAAAAATCTCCACACAATTTATCGATTCCTCAATGGTTTTGATTTACACTTCCTGTGACACCTACTGCATTGGCAAGTACAGCACCACAGGGTTGCTTCCAATCTCTGAAGCCACCATCTGAACTGGCCCATAAGATCCCCACATTACTTTGCTAAAGCCATGTTTCAAAAGATCATTTAACTTCCTGTACACACACGTACACACACAACTTGCAATAAGGCAAATAAACCAAACGTTAAGCATTTAGTTAGATTAAGTAGTTCACCTGGAATATACTTTAGAAAAAAAATATATTTATGTCTCAGCATTTTAATCTATAGACAAGCTCTGGAAAAGGATTTCCAAGAACACCTCAGTGCTTGTGTTTGGTGTTAAAGGTGAGAAGTTTCCGTCATTCTATGGTCTGCTAGCAACAATGTATGTAGATGGGTAACAGCTTCAGGTCCAACACTATAAGCGGAGAAAAAGGTATTTTATTATTACTAAAGAAGAAGCACTGTGGTTTAAATAACAGTTCTTGGCCCACTCGGGTTAATGGATGAATCAGCTCCACATCCACACTAAACCATATGTGAAGGAAGTAACTTTAGCTTTAATCCTATATTCTATACTTAAAATGAAATCTTAATGTTTATTTTGTCTCATTTAACCCTCTGCAGCTCCAACCACCACTTCTATAATCTATTATCTGTCGTTCCTGCAACCTTAAGCTTCCTCTGGCACTGTGGGTCTCTTCAGGTCCCGGATCTGCTTGATCAGATAGTTTTTCTCGTCGCAGAACTGCTCGTCCTCAGATCTGTCTGTCTGGAAGTGGCTCAGGAAGTCCACAAGCTTGGTCTGGTTTTTCAGCAGTATGTCAAGCACAGGCTGAGTCTTGTTGGGGTTTGCAACAAATACCTTTTGAAAAAAAGGGAGAAAATGTGAAATTCAGGTGGCTGCAGTAACCACAATGTTCTCATTGTTCTCACTTCAGAGAGCAGATATGAACATACATCATGCTACCTTTCACAACACAACCTTAACTTCTACGTAGAAAATCTTTAAAAAAGTTTTGATGCAGCTACTGCTCGTTCAGATAAACGCACTTTGGCTGAAATAAAACGTGCATTATGGAGGCAGCCATGTTAGAAAGACAGCTGTCACTATGGTGACAGAAAATAAACTTTTGAGTGTGAAGCAAGTGAATGGTCAGTACTTCTATATAGCACTTCACATCATACATCACATTCACGCAGTGGTAGCTACCACCATGGCGCTCACCACGACCCATCAGGAGCAATTATGAGTTCGGTGTCTTGCCCAAACATTTGGCCGAGGGTTACAAGACCACCGCTCTACCTTGCCGAGCCACGCCGTCCCCGTGCTGCACACAGACATACTGTCTGATGAGCAGAGACACCGACGTAAAATCCTCAAACGGTGTGTGAGAAGAGTATTTACCTGCTGAATCAGAACACTTTCTCGGTGGTGTGTGCGAAATTTCAACGTTACACACACAACTGTGCCTGCTTGTTAGTGTTGCTACGACGACTTAGACATTCTGTGACTGCTGAGTCACTCAGAAACAGAGACAAGGTCAGAGCTTTCAGGTCATTTTTCGCTTTTCACAAAGTCGTATGAAAAACTTCTGGAGCGGTGAGCAGCAGAGGGGTCTGCCCAACATGCAGATATCATTTCTATCATTCTGCCGTCTGTTATGTGGTTTATAGCACGAGTTAAAAACACACCTGGCATACCGAGTTAAAGCGGAGAGGGGACACACTGCGGTCCGAGTTGAGCGAAACCTGTAAGGTCTATCACAGTGATGGCTACGTTGGGTGAAAGTCAGGAAATGACCATGTCTTGATATATAATTTGCATAAGTACAGGAGAAGCTGTGAGTGTGAGAGGTTTGTTTGAGAAATTTTCAGAATAATTTTGAGGCCCAGATTTGGTGCAGCAAAAGTCAAAGCACCCTTCTCCTAATTGAGCCGCATGTTTTAATATGTTAAAGTTTAGGTGGAAAAAGTATACTTTTCTTTTTTTATGGCTTTTTGCTGCTGTTGCACTGAAATCTGAGAAAACCTACCTTATTTTATCTTATACAGAATAATAATACGTGTGCTTTTATGTCCAAACCTTGAAGACGTGGAATGCTTCAAACTGGATGTTTCGGCTGTTATCTCTCAGCAGGTTCATCATCAGTTTCAAGTTTTCTGCCCGACTGATGTACTTTGTCATGACTGTGAAGTTGTGTCTATCCAGGAGAAGTTCCCCAAGGAGCTGGAAAACAGCCAATAACTGAATCAACGCGTAGACAATTAAAGCAAAGAAGCCTTCACGACAGAACTGGAGCCTGACAGGTAAAGTCAACATTTGAGAGTAGTTTTGATATAACAGAGCAGGTGTGGGTACCTTCAAAGACTGCCGTTTGGTGACGTAGTTGTCCGAATGCAGGAGCTTTTCGTACTCTGTAAACACCTGAAAAGACATTTGAAAAGCGTGTTGAGCACAAAATGAGCAGATTTTCATGTGAAGATTAAACTTGGGACAGAAATCTCACCCTGTCATAGTTGTTCTCCAGGAAATCTGCAGACATAATCTTGTGTCTTGTGAGAAGATCCTGAGAGGGGACAGGAGCAGGAACTGATTAAATTATGATTATATTCAGGCGAATGTTGGTTCAGATAAAAACGACCTGTTCGGAATAACTTTATAGCAAAGCTGAATTTCTACACAATTTAGAAAAAAGTTCACACTGTATAAAAAATTTCCAGCTATTCCCTTTAGTACAAAAAAGGAGTAATAAGAAGAAAGAACTTTGCGAGGCCTACCCCTGAAACTTTCGTTTGTATATCAAGTGTGTCGTATAAATGAATATTTAGTGTATCAAACAAACATATGTCAATAATAAAATAGATTAAAAATACCTGCACGTACACAGTAACAGTAATTTATGGTTGCACATTCATGTTTCTCCAACAATAAAACAAGACAAATAAGAGTCTACATTATGTTTCCATCCTGGATTTCTTCAGTACATTATTTCAAAATAGTCTTAAATTGGTTTAATGTTTTACATGTCATTGTCATTTCCTAACCCCACAATAATAATAATAACAATAATAACAATAATAATAATAATAATAATAATGATAAACTGATGATCTTCTGTGAGTCGGTCCAAATAGTGTTAAAAGAGATCATAAAATACGCATATTCATTGTTTAATCTCGTTCTTTCGGGCCATATCCTCTCCAGCAACTAAAACCACAAGAGAAAAATAAACCCTTTAATGCAGAGTAATAAAAATGTCTTCTGCTTCTCTTTTCAGCGAAGTTCTATCAATATTTTGATTGCGCTGTCTGAAAGTTATCATTAAGTCCTTCTTTAACTCTTCCATACCTTTTTCTCTACAACAGAAAAAGGTTTTTATACAAAATATTCAAGAGTTTGGTTTATTTCTAATGTTTCAGGAAATTTTAATACATGTATCCTCATTTAAAATGTTTAAGAACTTCAAATCTGACATTTAAAGCTTGTCTGTTCCAGCTTTTACTCAGAGGCCGACTTTCTGCATGAATTCTTTTGTGCTGAAAGTAACTCAGTGGTAGTCCAGCCTTTCATCAGTATTTTACTCATTTAATGTTCAAGCCGTGGATTCAGAGTGAAACGTTTGTTCTCGGGTAAATTCTTTCACTGCCTCCCATCAGAAACCGGGAACCGAGTACGACTCCAATGTTTTCCATATTGTGTATCTGATAAATAGTAAAGTGTAGGAATGCCGTCTTTCGTCCCATATCCATCCCTTCTGAAACATTTTTCTGATTCCTTAACTTGATTATTGTAAATCTTTGTTTCTTAAAAGTCAGGGACGTCAGGAAAATTAAAAAAATATATATGAATGAATAAAAAAAACAGCCAAACAAAAAATTTAAAAGAATAAACACAGATAACTGAGATAAAAATATAAATATATATATATACTCTTTATCTTCAGTTCATCCAACATAATTTCCAAAGCCATGAATAGAAAACAAAATTATGAATTGACCATCATTTCTATTGTTTTTTATTTAGTTTCTAATCCACTTGCAAGTAATCTGTATTTGTTCAAGCCCTGTTTGTTTCTACTTTTCAGTGTTTGATAGTTCTTCTTAAATAAACCCAAATAAAATCTAAATGCTTTTATTTCCCTGTTTCCCATTTCAGGGGTCATTCGGGGTTTACTAGGTTAGTCCCATCATCATCATCATCATCATCATCATCATCATCATGTGTTAACTATGGATTTTACAGTAGAACATGGTGGCCATCTAAAGAGCAGGACGGTGAATATGAATCCCCTGAACAGAAACAATAATATTGTATATGACTGATGTCTGTTTTGGCCGTGATGGAACAGGTACTCGAGATGTTTTCTCCTCACACTGAACCGTATCATCTACACTGCCTCTCCCCAAAAAATAAATAAATTCTTACAGCCGGATATTTTGTTGGACCACCTTTAGCTTTGATTCCAGCAGCATTCGCTGTGGTATCGCTTCAAAACCTTCTGCAATGTCACCAAATTTAATTCCGTCTAGAGTTGCGTTACTTTTTCTCCAAGATCTCCAAGAGTCGGACAACTGTGCAAAGTCTTCTCCAGAACATGTTCAGGTTCAGGTCTGGACTCTGTGGTGGTCAATCCATGTGTGAAAATGATGTTTTATAGTCACTCCCAGTGTTACCTGGCATAAAAACAAAGCAGGAACTGCTTCTTGTTTAGGGTTTTCTTTTTTTTAATTAAATCTCTCTTTAAAACGGCGTTACGAAGCACCACCTAGAAGAAAGAACACAAACTGTTGGATGATTGCCATTCTCCTCCGTTTTACATTACAATCATTTAGCTGACGCTTTTATCCAAAGCGACTTACAACAGTTAGGCAGTAGCGATAAGGGTCTTGCCTAAGGACCCAACTGGAAGGTGTTAATGTTTGTCCCCTGGGGGGGATTTGAACCCTGGTCTTCCACATGGGAGACTGATGCTCTACCAATTGAGCTAAACAGCAGTTTTCTCCTGAGTCGTGTTTGGTTCTACTTTAAGGAAGGTGTTGCACTGCGATGGCGTCATGTTATTACGTAGCTGAGGCATCTATCACTTTCCGGCTGATACTCCACCTCTCAGGTAAGATTACGGTTGGCTTTGGGAACGCAACGAGATTACAGTTTACAAACCATATCCACACCCTAATCGCTCCGTCCCCTTGGTGGAAAAGAGGCATAGAAATATGACTACTGACCAACAATGTCAATTCTTATTGTCTAGATTAAAAACCTGCGTGCTTCGGTGCCGTGTGCAGCCATCGACACAGCCGTGTCCCTTTATATCAACCTGCAGAGGAACGTGGACATCGAAGTGGAGACAACCTGCCGTGCTTTGCTACGTAAGATTGCACAAGCATCAGCAAATGCCTTCATGCAGCAACAGGTCAACGTTCACCTGGCAGCCCTGATGAACAACTGCAGCCCAGGCCGAGTGCAGACACCTGAGGTCAATGCAGGACTGAATAAATGAGCCAATCTGCACAATATTTATCTATAAATGAACCATAGTGACTGCAGAAATCCAAAAGCTCTACAACTCCAACTACTGGCAGACTGGGAGCAGCAGCATTGTTAACAGCAGGACAGCAGGTTGTTCTTAGTTTATGTCCTTTGTTAAAAAAATACTGTAAAGGAAACTTGTATCTGAAGGCATCATGGACACTCCACCATCAAAGCACTGGCCCAGCACAGACTTTCTCCAGCCGTGGAAAAGATCATCCCAACAAAGGATCTACTTTTACTGGAAAAGATTGTAAGGAATGGCATTAAAACAAAGAGGACACAGCGGCATGGAGATGCAGAGATGGAAACTGCCTGGATGGAAATCATCACTTTCATATTTTTAAGACTAAATAATAGCCATTTTGTATAATTCATCCTGAATGCATTAGACGAAACTTAGAAAAACTATTGTAAACTATAAGATACATCAATGGGGACCAGCTGGTACAGATTTCCCAACGCTTTGTTCTCAGACTGTACATGTGGTTCCTAGATTTTCTTTTGGGGATGAATTATTCCAGATTGCTGACCAAGATACATCCTTCACCCTGTGCTCTAAGCGAGTCTTTGGGACTGTCTTCTTTTACTTGCATATTGTTGTTAAAATAAAGAAGAAATTCTCTAGTTTTTCCTCATAAGTTCCCTCTAAACTTCTGAACTATATTCCAGGTTTTTGCATATAAATGCTTGGAATCGTTGGGTTTCTTTTTTTAGTTTGCCCTGAGATGGCTTTTCATTTTCCCTGTTAACAAAAAACCCCTTAATTTTAAAAAGATTTTTAGTTGCATTGTTTATTAATGTCAGATATCTAAACTGGAAGTGAGTACTGTAAAGAAACAAGTTAGGAATATTCAACTTTTGGGTGAAGTTTATAGAAAATGTAAAACGTTTATGCTACACTGACATTATGTCATGAACAAAGGCCATTTCAGTGGAATCATGTGATGGTAATTCCTTCATCTAAAATTATTTACTAAAACAAAACCTAGCAGTTGTGGGTATGGTTCAACATAAAATGTCAAAGTATCATTAACTTGTCATGTGTTTGGTGTCGTCTTGGTCCTATGAAGTCTACGTGTCAACAGGATGATGAAGAGGAGCGTTTAGATACAAGCTGTCATTGAACCAGAACATTTAGTGCTACATTCATGGTTCAGACACTTGTTTTGGTGGTTAATCATTCTGTTAGAGAACACCTTGTTATAAAATAAGGACTTAAACAGTGAGAAGATGTACATGTGCACTTAAAAGTTTAGAGAGGGTCACCTATAAAAGTTATAATAAAGTTTAGGTTCATTCTGACATCATACAAAAAGTCAAATATCTCAAACAGTTTTGTGTAAAAACTGAGTAGACTTCAATTACTGTCTTTAATAAAATATTTTCTTTTAGTATTTTTGGGAGTTCTTGGTTTATGATGACTCCCCTATCTCAAAATGTTATGTTGGCTTTAATACAAAAAAGTCCACACAGAATTTTATGTGTTTACCACAAACCTCCAAATAAATTCACAATTGGTGATAAAATAAAAAGGTCAAGTGAACAACTTCTTGTATAAGAAGATCCCCCCATCATTTCCTGAATGAAATCAAATTAAAAATACTTTATTAATCCCAGAGGGAAATTAAACGATTAATTTCAAGATAATGCCTGATCATGTTTTCTTGATAATATTCCATGCAGTACCATTTATTCAATACGGGCTTGTACTCTAAATATCTGAAAGTGCTCTCGTTGGTTTTTGCTTTGATATGAACTCAGCTGAACCATTTTAAGCCACAAGAAGAATCAACAGTGTCATGAAAATGTCTGTCCCTTCTTTAGATACTGTACTATAGTCATACAGTAAAAAGTCAATAATAAAAAGATCAATGGTTAAATAATGTCCTTTATCCTCATCTAGATACTACAAATTGTAATGATGGCAGTGCTCCCATTTTTCTCTTCTCTCATTACCACTGTGTCGGACTATAATAATTAATATCAACACCTATAAAGTCTTTTTTATACACTTTTTTTTACAGATAAAGACACAAACAAGCAAGCAGAAAGGAAAGGGAACACGAGCTTAACTAGATAGTTATGCTTTACTACTAAATTGTTTATTAAGTTTTTCACTACTTAAAGAAATGACCCAGAATCATCACTGATTATGTTTCTTTTTTTTTTTCCCCTGTCCTGTCCAGCATCTTAACATACAGAATGGTGGTCTGTGTGCCATATTTTGCCGGACAGATTTGCTCTTCCA
>JBAMHW010000007.1:31311426-31321896 GCA_037177495.1 Rhadinocentrus ornatus | reverse complement strand
CTACGTGTGTGTTCTGCTACGTGTGTGTGTAGGCTACATGTGTGTTCTGCTACATGTGTGTTCTGCTACATGTGTGTTCTGCTACATGTGTGTTCTGCTACATGTGTGTGTAGGCTACATGTGTGTTCTGCTACGTGTGTGTAGGCTACATGTGTGTTCTGCTACATGTGTATGTAGGCTACATGTGTGTGTAGGCTACATGTGTGTGTAGGCTACATGTGTGTTCTGCTACATGTGTGTGTAGGCTACGTGTGTGTAGGCTACGTGTGTGTTCTGCTACGTGTGTGTGTAGGCTACGTGTGTGTAGGCTACGTGTGTGTTCTGCTACGTGTGTTCTGCTACATGTGTGTTCTGCTAAATGTGTGTTCTGCTAAATGTGTGTGTAGGCTACATGTGGGGAGCAGCGATACAATAAATGAGAAAGTGCTCGCAGCTATTTTTCTCCTTTCGACTTATCTACATGATTCGGTGTGAGAATCGGAGGTTTAGAGTGAGAGCGTGAGAAACCACTCAAATGCGCGAGTCTCACTGCCGATGCGTGAAAGTTGGCAGCCCTGTAAAAAAAACAACGTGCTTCACCGCGGTCTCGTGCTGCAACATGCTGCTGTCAAGTATGACACTAGACTAGAGAGATCACTTCTCAAGAAACGAGAGCGTTAAGTCGAGATCCTCCATAGTGAAACCTGTTGTCGTACACAGTCTCTGGTAAAGTAACTTAAAAAATAAAAAGTAATGAAAATTATCGTGGCCGGCAAACTTACCGTGCAATTAATTGACTTATTGCTTTTTGCGACAGGCCTTCTGACAGACATTACTGTTATTTTATTTATGTTTTTTAATGAACCAAACATCAGAAAACATCACAAACGCTGATCTGTTCAAAGATCTTGACGCTACAATGTTTAAAATTGATCCTGAGTGTTTGTAGGCTTTATTCTTTGCTAAGAACAAATCAAAGATACTTTAGATTTTCATTCATTCTTCAATCTTCATAAAAAGTTCTTAAGTACGACTTAGTTTGTAAGAGCGATTGGTGAATGTTTGATTCGTTAGTTCAGATTTAGTTTTTCTCCTTTCCCGCCATGGATCTTGCTTGGACTGGTTATTTCAGCAGCTTTTGTCTTCACCGTGACTGTTTTTAGATGATGAGGGCGGTGTGGCCAACGACTCAGATTCATCCCCTCCACAAAGCAGAGGTAGGAGGCGGTTTGAGAAGGCGAGAACCAAGGCCAGCTCACGTGGCGAGTCAGAAGAAACCCGCTCTACCTCCTCACAGGCAGCAGAAGAGGAGAGCTCCTCCCATGTAAATGCACTTAAAGAAATGGGTTTGACTGGCTGGTTTTATGCTTGCAGACCTGGCTCATGTTGCTTTAATGGTGCTGTGTTTTAGCGGGACAGGTCACCTATTCGGGCCAGTCCGGGAGATGGCGGCCAGCGTTGTGGCTTCTGCCACGCTGGAGAGGAAGAAAATGAAACTAGAGGGATGCTACATACGGACAACTCCAAGAAAGTGGCTGCACACTACAAGTGCATGGTAGGATTGTTTGGCCAAGGGATCTTATTACACCCTCAGTGTTCAAAGCTCTGCCGGTAGCATTTCCCAGTAACTTCCCATCTCTTTCAGCTTTTCTCCTCGGGGACGGTACAGCTGACAACTACATCACGGGCTGAATTTGGAAACTTTGACGTGAAAACTGTTATCCAGGAAATCAAAAGAGGGAAAAGAATGGTGGGAAGCGTAATGCAACACAGTCCGCATAAAAGGATAAAGAAAAAAATCTGTTTCATATTTACGTTTTTGTTTGGTTTAACTTGTTTTTGGTTTTGTTTACCAGAAATGCACGTTGTGTACTCAGTTGGGTGCTACCATTGGGTGTGAAATCAAGGCGTGTGTGAAGACCTACCATTATCACTGCGGTCTGCAGGACAAAGCCAAATACATCGAAAACATGGCCCGTGGTATTTACAAGTGAGCTCATGCTTTACAGAGGACATTTTTCTAGTTTTTTTCTGCATGCGTGCTCCTTTTGTTTTCTCACCATCTGATTACTGTCTTAGCTAATTATTTGTAATGATCCATAAATCTACTGCCAGAAACTCCTTTTAATATCTGATCATCCGGATAATAATCTGGATATAATAAGTTATCAAACGTTGATAAAGAAATTGCTCGTCAGGTTGTTTTGTTAGAAAACATAGGACACCAAGTCTGTGATCTGTATGTGTTACTGACCAAATTATTATTTTCTGGTCACAATTTTGCCCTAAATAGAGCAAATAACGTTACATTTCACAATATTCCCCAAATGAGTCATTTTCTCACAGCAACACTGCTGCCCTCTGAATCTTAAGCCTTTAATATTAACTAGTGTAACAAATGTTGCGCCACATTAAGTTGGATGGTAACATGGATACATAGAATTTAGTGTCACCAAGATTCAGATTGCTGCTGTTGGGAATAAAATCCAGCGTTTCTCCAACTATAAGGGGGGCCGGATGTTGTTGAGCTTAGTTCTCCTCTGCGCTCTGATTGGATTGCGTTCTGCCCTGATGTGGTCACACTGCCACCAGCTGGCAGAAAGCATCAAACACTAACCTGAATGTACACGGATGTAGCTAGAGGTTACATTACCCGACGCCTAATTTGAGGAACTTCTGTAAAGTGCTTAAGCATTTATTGATTGAACAGATTGAACATAGTCCTTCCTTTCTGCCACTGCCAGAGTTTCTGTTCTTACAGTGGCAGCAAAGAACCACGTTTTGTGTTAAAACTTTCATATTCTTATCAAGAGATTAGCAGAAACAATTCTGCACTTCTTCTTCAGCTATGTGAACATCTGCCAAATGAAAACCGATGCTTTAAATTGTCTGCTGGCTCTGAAGAGAGAAGCCATCTCCAGGATGGTTCAGCTGTAAATATCTTACGTCGTAACCACAGCATCCGATACAGATGCTTTGATTCCAAGAAAATGCTTGAAATCGGATCACTTCCATTACATCCTAAGTACATCCTGAGAGCCACATTATCCTACAGGTTTTATTAAAGCATAGTTTTCATTTTAAATACTTTTTCCTAACAGCTGTCTCTGCTCAGCCTGCAGCTTTTTGTGTTTTATTTAGTCATTTATTTGAACGGAGCAGTGCATATTGATGAAGTTACAATGTACAGCACGTGCACACCAAAAATCTGATCATTATTTGATTACTGGAGTTTTCAAATAATTCAAGTGATCATGTTTAGGCTGCATAATTTGATCTGCTTTATCAGATAATGGCAGTTTTCTGATTCTGAGTAATCTGGTTAGAACACCTACATTTCTCCCCAATTCCCAGTTTTTTTTAGTTTAATTTATTTAGTTTTTTACATCTACGCATGTGCAAAAAACAGCATCACTCCCCTATTTTCATCGACTTCCATTAAATAGACGGAAACAGCGCCAGTACAACAAATAATGATAATCAGAATAAGAAAACTTTATTAATCCTGGAGGAAACTGCGCGCACAGTCGCTCCATACCAAATAAAGAAGGACAAGAAAGAAAGAAATCACAAACTAGTTAGAATAATCTATATAAACAGATCCAGGATAAATCCTGCCAGTGAGTAATATTACAATATTATCCATATGATAAACAATAAAAGGGTAAATGTACAACAGTGGATGTTGCTGCTGTATGGAGCAGCTCTACAGTTTGATGATTCCTGTGTTAGTGGAGCATTTAGGTGGTATCAGTCTCTACCTGAACGTACTTTACGTTGACTGATCAGCAGGTAGGAGGTACTGTTCAGTATTTTCTTCTCATTCTCCTCTCAGACACACTGGAGAATGTTGTTCATAGTAAAGAAAATACTGAATAATACGTTCCAACATAGGGAAGAACATACACATGTATGAGAAAATTAAATAAGAAACATTAAAAAACAAAAATATACATAAATTACACATTTTTGTTACAAAATAATTTCACAAAATTCTTTTTCTTCGTGTTTGAAAATAAAAACTCTTCCTGGAAAATGTAGAATTTTGGTTTAGTTTTCAGAAATGTATTTTTGTAGATGACAAACTTCCCCGGCATCCCTACGCTAAGGGCCGTATGCTGCAAGCTATCCGCCATATCCATGCTGAATAATACATTATTGTTCCAGCGGAGAGAGAAATTTAGATTTGCACCAGAAAACATTTACAAATATACAGTTAAAAACCTGTTTAATCTCGCTTTTATAAAAGGTGCAGTAATTCACTTTAAAGCCAGTTCCATGGAAAGGGCATATGTCCCTGTTCAAGTTTAAATTAATTTCTCTACTTTAGGAGCAACAGGAAATGTAACATATTTACTCTTTAATTTGCCCACTTTCGGAGATGCCGTCCCAGGTGCCACACGATGGCGTGCAGCCGCAGGAAGTGGGACAACGTAGAACAGCCACATGTATTTATTTTGTCGGCTTATTGGCTCCAACATTAGCAGCTAATGCTAAGACCAGGGGGCACCGCCATGTTCAACAAAGACCTGATGCTTTGAAAGTAACAGGAAGTTACATCACTACGTACATACTCCAAAAGAAATCTAATGATAGACTGGAAAATCTAAACCAGGATTTTTTTCAAATATCACCCTTCAGCAGATGCTTCAGATCTTATTACAATGATCTAATTATTCCAAATTATCGGATTTTGATGGTCATGTAAATTGGCTCATTGTTGGAAACTTTGTGGTTGTTTCCACCTAACGTGGCGCACAGTGGGTGGGGCCATTAACAGGCACTTGGTGTTCCCGCCGCACCCACTCAGAAAAAATAAACCTCTCCAATTATCGTCTCCCAAGTATCCAAGTTTTTATCGTTTACAATCATGTTATAAGACTAGAAAACCACAAGCCAACTGCTTGGTAATGGTTAATAAACCAAACATGTTGAACCAACATTTCATGAACAATTCCACTGCAACAACTTCATTATCAATAACAACTCTGTGCTGCTTACACTAGAAACTTAGTGGACACAAAACAGATTTAATAAAGACGACAGACTACCGGTGGTACTGGATGAACTTAGGAGTTCGTCATTTCTGGCAAAAAAATTCCAAAGGACAACCGGAGCGTACGATTATACTTGTTTGTGTAACTTCTTAGGCTATATTGCAAGAACCACAGCGGCAACGAGGAGCGGGATGAGGAGGACGAGGAGCGAGAGAATCGCAGCAGAGAGAGGGCGGCCATCGACCATGGAGGAACACCGTCTACACAAGTCAATGGCAACTAGGTATGACCAGCACACGCATCCGAAATGACTGATTAACCGGCTGGATGTCAAAATTAACTTTACAACTAATGGCGGTTTTAAACACCACGAGTAATTATTCGTAAATCTGAACTGTACTGGCAGAATAGAACGAAAACAAAGTTGCATCCGCTTGTTTTTGTTCCGCGTGAGTTGCAGAAGAGGCGTGTTGGAGAGGGAAAGTAAAGCAGAGGAAGACTTTTTCCCTCCAAACAAACGGATTAAGTCATCCTTGTTGGTTTTCTTTGTCTTTAGGATGAGACGTCCCCATGTGGTGCTGTCACCTGTTTGGCTTCATACTGTCAGATGCTAATATTTTTCTACACGTCTTCATTCTTTTTCCACCATTGCAGATGTGCGTCATATTTTCTTGTCTTTTTTTTAATTGTTAAATATCTTTTGTTTATTCATAATAGTTGTGTTTTTTCACAGCTTTGCTAGCAGTGCAAAGCTGTTTAATTTAGCCTGTTTTTAATTAGTCTTGTATCTTTTTTATTATTCTGAGTACTCGGTAGTCATGTTTGTATTGTCCTTCGATGTTTGGTTTTGGTTTTAATGTGTGTTTTTCTACCAAGGATGGCCTTTCCTACTTTACTGCAAAATAAATCTACCTTCGGGTATCCATAAAATTACCTTGACCTTTAGCTCCTTCAGCCTTGTCAATCTGTTTTGTCTTGAGAGAAATCCAGAGTTAATATGTAGTATTTATTTATTGTTTACATAGCAGTTCGGTACTTTACTTTTTTTCCTTAATGGTTCATAAAGTTTGCATCAAAAGATAGAAATACATAAAACTTATAAAACATATTTATATTGTTAATTTATGCTTTAACTGTGATAATCATAAAATGTAATTATTTCTTTGACAAAGATTATACCAAGAAAATCTTTAATGGTGACACCCCTAGTCCACATTACCTGCCCAACATTCACATTAGCTGTAAAATTAAACATTTCCTTGTGTGTGTGTGTGTGTTGTTTCTTTTACAGGTTTGGCTGAAATGTTTTATGTGAAGAAAAGCAGAAGAAGACATGGGAGAGCTATTTTTTATACTAAATCTTAGCCAACTCTCCAAGGTGTGGTCTCGGGGCTCTCATGAGTCTTTTACATGGTTTCTTTCAGTAAATGGACAAAATGTTCCAATGTGCACCAGATGTCGTCTTCATGAAAAACCTGTTTTGAGTTGACTGGGCGAGCTTTTCACAGACTGGTGTTACTCCAGCATCGGACTACTGCGGCATCATGAAAAGCCATGGCTAATCTATCCCAAGACTCCAGTCAGGGACATCGACGGACACCATGAATAAGAGCTGATGAACTGATTTTTTGATTGTCACTCACTGCCCGCGCCCCCTCCCCAGACTACATGAACCACACTTGCTGAAAGTTGAAGCATTCTGTCCCTCCTTCAGCCTCTAAAGGACTCACTTTTAAGAGGGGTCTTATTTGTTACTAGTCTCTCTGAAGTTGTGCAGTTTGATTACCTTGTTACTGTAATCATGTCTTAAGAATACTCTTCATTTTAGCCTTTCTTTCTTGATATGTAGTATTTTGCTACTGTATTATCATCATGAGAACTTTTGAATATCTGGATCTCAGAAAGTCACAAGTTTTGCCAGCATGCACTTGGATTTTCCCACTGTTAAAGGCGGTTTTCATTTGGCCGCTGAAGGGTGCAGTTTAGAGAAGTTGGCTCGACTGTTTGATGTTACTCGTATCTCAACAAATGTATCCATGAATGATTGGAATAGAAAATATTTTATTTTACACATCCCTGTGTGAATGGAAAGTTTCATTTGAACCCCCGAGGCAGCGTCTGGTCCAAGAACGTCAAAGGTGAGGATTACTGGTGAGGAATGTTGCACCGGCTGCAAAGACACATTATATGTATGTGCTACCCTGCTAACACCTGCTGTAGCTCTACGCTCATTGATTAATACAAATGATTGTTTATAAAGAAAAACTATTGCACTGTTTATTTCCTTAAATCTTCAGATTTATAAGAAAAATACTGAAGAATGTTGAATGACAAATCGTGAGTATAAAGGTAAATGGTTGTAAATGATGCTTCCAAATGTAGATCTGCAGATTCCTGATAGTTTCATTCATCTTCTGAATGCTGATCAGTATTTTAATGAATGAATGTTCTTTGCTGTTGGGTATGCAAAATGTAGTTGTCTTAGAAGTATTTGGCAGTGGAAAAAGCTGTAGTTAATTGTCCCAAGTATGTGAAATTAAATTAGAATATATTAATTCCTAGAAGGGAAAATTCTAAATAGATATAACCAGACACTTTATTAGGTACATGTTTTCAATTTGTTTAACACAAATTGCAGATCAGCCAATCACGTGACACCGTGTAGACGCAGTCAAGACCACTTACCATAACATGTTCATTTATATAACGTAAAAAAAAAACATGGCTGACCAGAGTGCTGCAGAACAAGACAGAAATAAAATGCATGAGACTCCCCAACTATAAAACATATAAACACTAACAGAATTAAAGTCATATAGAAATGAGTGCAATAAAATCTGAATAAACTGTAAAAGCAATGTCAAAGAATTAAAGTGTTCAAACTAGATTTAACGACTGAGGGAGCTTGTCTTGTCTGCAGAGCTCTGGGGCCACAACAGGAAAAGCTTCCCGTCGTTTAGGGATCCGCTGAGTGGAGGGAACAAGAAGGGGTGCAGCAGGATGGACAAATATGCTAACGCAAGGCCATTTAGAGAGTTTAAACAAAATAACTTTAAAACTGACCCTGAAATAAAAAGGAAGCCAGTGCAATGAGACCAACACCGGCGTGATGTGTTCTCGTTTTGCACTAATTGAAAGCATGACAGAGTGACCTGGCTAATTCCTGTTAAAAGAGAGTTGCAATAATCCAACCGGGAGGTTATAAAAGCATGGATGACTGAGTCCAAGTCACGTCTTGAAAGGAAGGGTTTAAACTTAGAGGTCTGAGATGAAACAAACACCATTAACATGGTTATTAAACGTAAGGGCAGCTTTTTTACACCTAAGTTGGTGACAAGAAACTTCAAATGTGAGGTCAGAGCAGAGAGATCAGCTCAAGGGAGACTGGAGGAACAACTGGGACCAAATAAAACCACGTGGTTGTACGTTCATTAAAGACCTGATATCTCTAAGACAGTCAAGAAGGGGATATAAAGAGTGAGCACAACCTGCTGAAACTCAAAACTGAACATCAGATTGGAAAAGAAAGGGAAAGATTAGGAAAGTGAGACTACAAGGGGGGTCTTGTCACACTTTGGGATGTGGTGGAACAGGAGATTCTCATCATGGATGGATTAAGGCAGTTTTGAAGGAAAAAGAGTGGACTTGATAAAGGGACCAATGAGTGCACAATTGTTTCTATTACCTTATAAACAGAGATAATCATGGTCACAGTTGCATAACTGACTTCATTCACCTGCAAGAAAAAAGCAGAGGGGAGCTGAGAGAAATGTTTCATGATGCAAATCATGGCAGCACAGGAGCAGGCCTTGAGTACCAGGGGAACTGAGGCCTAGATCTACCAAACCAGCCAGGATCCCAGGTGCAGGCTGTGCAGAAAGGTCTTTAAACAAGCCAGCACCTCCAGGGCCGGATTAAAAGTGCAGGGGCCCCCTGGGCATGGAGTGTCCAAGGGACCCCCCTACCCACCACAATATTGTGAAAATTGTCCATGACACAATGTAAAACTACGTTTCTCATTCAGTGGTGCCAATAGCAACACACTACACATTGTAGCGTAACTTAGTTGCTTATGTACATTTTGTTTCATGTCCATCAAGGTGGTCTACATTTCTGATTTTTCCATTACTCAATCACAAACACACAGTCACATCTACTAATGTTTCATTTGTCCTCCTTACCTGACTGTCTTTCAGTCTGCACCGCACATCGCCACTATTTATTCTTCTCAGATACTTAGATCATATCGTAGGCCTGTTCCCACTTATTTATTTGTTTTACTGGGCCCAAGAGTAATGAGGCCCAAGAAGTTACTCAAATGTGCGAGTCTCATGGCCAATGCATGAGAGTTGGCAGCCCTGATCATAAATGCGAAAGATTAGGTAGTTTACCCCTAATTCAGATGTTTCATATTCTTCTTGGTTGCGACGCGCTCGTGTCAGTTAAAGCGCGAAGCCCGAGACTTTATAGGATAAAAGTAGACAGTAAAGAGCTAAATGGAGCTTTTATCCCCCCCTCCCATAACATTATTTTATTTGACTTTACAGATCAGTAAAATCCGATGGTATTTTTCACTGCCGTCTATCAGCTGATTGCTGGCAGTGACGTCTTCTGGGTGGCTCAGTAAGCCGAATGCAAACTGTGTAAATTCTTCATGTCATGAATTTACCTCAGAACAGGCAGATGATTAGGTGTTAATAGCCCCCCCGGAGAACATGGCCCGACGAACATTTTTGTAGCCTGGTAGTTCTAGTATTAAAGATGGTGGATAGGGACGGGCCTGCGAGGCAGGTTACCATGGTTTCGACAATCGCACCCCCACCAATCCAATAATTCTGTTAAGGTTAAAAACTGTGTGAACGTGCTTCTTGTTGGTTATCGGCTCTCATATCTAAAACTTTAAGCATTTTTTTTCTTAAAAATGCTCACGTGGACCCCTGTCCATTATGCCCATTGGATAATCCGGCCTTGAGCACCTCACAGCAGGATGAATACTCGCAGGCAAAGAATATATAGAAACGCCACAACCAAGTAGCCGGCACAGTGTACAGAAACATCTGTGCAGAATATGGACTGGAGACCCCTAAGTCACAATGGGAAACACCTCCCAAGATGGTGGAGAATGAGAGGGCTCCTGTGGGACTTCCATATACAGACCGACAAAATGGTGGTGGCCAACCAACCGGACATTTTGATCATGGATAAGCAGCAAAGGAAAGCCGATCAATGAAGCCATCCCCAACAATGGAAATATCAGGAAAAAGGAACACAAGAAACTGGAGAAATACCAAGGACTCAAGGAAGAGCTGGAGAAAGCCTGGAAGGTGACGGCAACAGCAGTACCAGTGGTCATTGGAGCACCGGGGGCCGTGTTCCCCACACTGGAGAAGTGGCTCCAACAGATACCTGGACCCAAGCTTGAGATGAACAGCCACCCAGCCTACCCAGGGAAGATGGGAGAGTGGGTGAGGAAAGAGTACATTATATATATATA
>JBAMHW010000007.1:31293153-31308136 GCA_037177495.1 Rhadinocentrus ornatus | reverse complement strand
TCCACATAGCTTTTTGTTTATAATAATAAATTGAAGAACAAGAAAGTAGCATACTGTATTTCATTGTATAGCATACTGTATTTGTTGAAGGTGTCACAAAGTGCACAAAGCGAAAAAAATTTGGTGAGTTAATGTGGATTTTTACATGATTGCCATAATGAAACGTGGCTGATATAGTTATTTGATCACTGTTGCTTGATAGTTTCTTAAAGGTGACCTGCACCCAACAGACCCCCTCTATCTTACAAATACTGTAGGTGTAGAAAGACCAAGGTTTTTTGCAATTTTGTATTAAGAAATATTTTTGTGGAACTTTACAGTTGATTTTCTGACTGAGTTTGGCACAGATTGGCGAGTCGTGTCTTATTTACTTGGAAAGACTAAACCCAAAGTGGATGCTCCTTTTATACCCAATCCTGACACCCTAACTTGTGAAGGAAAAAGATTAGTATAAAAACAAATTATTTTGTACTTGTCTGTCAAATAAAGGTTCATTTTCATTGACAAATTACAATTTTTCTTTTTGTTTCATTGGAAAAAAAAAATCTCAGCTTTAAAAAACAAAAATGGTTTGTATGTTGATCTTTCTACAGTATTTAAAACTCTTTCCTTTCATTTCTTTTAGCACTAGCAGCTTCAGCCTACTTAAAGGATTTAACCTTTTGTTTCTAATTAATGTTTAAAAGATGTTAGGGCTTATTACACGTAATGACAGATTTGCCTTCTGCTGACACAAACAGAAAAACGGAGCTTATTATCCTCTCTGTTTCTCTCCTCCCTCCCACGTGACTTCAGGACAGAGAGGCTGGCCAGAGAGATCATGAAGGAAATGGGGGGACACCACATTGTGGCCCTTTGTGTGCTCAAAGGGGGTTACAAGTTTTTTGCAGACCTGCTGGACTACATCAAAGCCCTGAACCGAAACAGTGACCGCTCCATTCCCATGACAGTGGACTTCATTCGCCTCAAGAGCTACTGTGTAATCTATCAGTTCATTTTATCTGTATATGTACACAGTGTATGTTGTGTGCATGTGGCACATGCAGATAATGTTACACATGGCCGCTGATCACCACTTGATTGTGCTAAAATTAAAAAAAGGTCCTAAAATAAGAAAGGTTAGAGTGCTCAGCGTTATAAATATGAGGAAAATTGGAGTTTGTCCTCATTTTTCTGTTGCTTTGGAAACATTTTTGTGTCTGTTGCTAACACTAAGGTGTCCCCTTCCTGCATTTTCAGGAAAATGCATCTCATTGTTTAAGGTTTCTATTCCGTTTTTCTTTTTTTTGCCTTCTGTTCTGCACCTGGCCACGCGTATGATGCAATGCATTAGTTAGTTCTGCATGTTGGCCACTGTCTGTAAAACCTGCTAGATGTATAGTGCAAAAAGAAGTCTTGTCATTTAAACCCCGGGCTGACTCTCATTTACGCTAAAAAAAGAAAAAGAATTGGTCCAATTATGTGATAATGTTAAAACTACAAAACTTCTGCAGTGTAATTCAAAGGGTTGCTTTTATTTTTTATTGTTGGACATACTTTTGTATCTAGAGATGGCAGGTCTATAAATAAGGTGGATCATTGTAATCTCCTCCAATCTGCTCTCGAACCAGAACTTCATTTGTTTTTTTGTTTTTTTGGGGGGGGTGCAGTTTTTCTTATCCTGTTTGACTTAACATGATCGCCCTGAGTGTCTCAGTCTGAAGAAAAATACCCAAATTTAAGAAATGCACCGCTACCAGCGGTTTACATAACACTGCTATGCTTTCTGTATGAGTGATGAACACTGCAAGTTTCAAGAGCTTTCTGTTAAAATAAAACATTATCAGCCACTTAGTTGCACTATTAAACAGTTGCTCCTTGTTACACTGCAGCCTGTTTCCTGGTTGTAGCATGTTTGGCCTAATATTGAGCCAGTTTTTCTCCCTCTTGCATAATTGGACCCTAAAACATGGCAGTGCCTGATAAGGACCAATAAATCTCTGTAGTATAAAAGAATTTTTGAGACTCCGTGCAATCAGCTTGAACTTAGTCAGCTAGCATCAACACGATAAATATAAAATGTGCACTGTTTTTTTATTAACTTTGTTTTCTTTAGTTTCTTGATGGCATTTTGCACTTGTATGTCTTAATAAATGAAGTCTGCAGGCTCACACTCTGATCTCTACAGAATGACCAGTCGACGGGGGAAATCAAAGTGATTGGTGGAGATGATTTGTCTACTCTGACAGGCAAGGTAAGAAAAATGGAGGATAGCATGAATAAAACATTATTTTAGAAAATTTTTATCATTTTTGTTATGCAATATATTCAAGTTAAAATCAAGTCTTTCTGAGCCTAATTTAACCACCTTTCTTTCTATTGCAATGGTGCCTTAATTTTGTCTAATTCATAACTTTAGAAAAAGACAGCGTACTACTCAGCCACTCTTAAAGGAATAAGTTATGTAACGGAAGCACTTGATTCTAGAAAATGTTGTGTAGCATTATATCTCGACCTATCCAAAGCATTTGATGCAGTTGACCATAAAGTGTTGATTATTCTGCAAGATATTGGATTTTCATAACGTCCATTCATAACGTCCAAAAAAAAGCAAAAAGTAAACAGGCTGAGGGATTCACTTCCCCCTGATGTCTCTAGGGGTGTGCCCCAAGGCTCAATCCTGGGACCCCTTTTTATTGATCGCTTGTTAACAATCTGTGTAAAGTTTTGCCAAACGTCTATCGACACCTTTTGTAGATGACACAAATTTACAGCTGTGCCAAATCTGTTTATCGATTACTATCGATTAAACTTGAACTGCAGACAAATTGAAATGTGTTATTCTCTACCTTAAAGGAATCATTGAGCGCCACAATGCAGATCATAACTTTAGAAGGAATTTCGTTAGAAAGAGTCAAGTTATGAATATCTAGCTTTTATTATAGATGAGAACTCAACATTCAATGGACATAGTGAAAAACTGATACACAACCTAGTTTCAGTATAGGTTTAGCCGTTATAGAAACAAATCTTTTGCGTGTGAGGAAGCGACTGGTGTCCACAAGCTTTATGCCACTTTGATTATGGTGATGTATATGAGGCCTTCAACCATTTTACTTTGTATACCGCTGTGCATTAAGATTTATAACTAGTTGTAGCTCACCGCTGGGATCTGTACGACAAAGTTGGTTAGCCATCTCTCAGCATCTGAAGGGAAACACACTGGCTGATCTATTATTGTCCTGACCCCTTCATGTTTAGAAATATATTTACGAAGGGTTGAAAGTCGGTCTGCCCTGTGCTATTGTGACTTTTACAAAATGTCCGTCTCTCGTGTGCGGACATGGCTCGGGAAATGAGTTTTTATTGTTGTTGCTTCACCAGACTGGAACAAACTACAAAATGACCTGCAGCCGTCTGATCTTGTAACGTTCCGTACTTTTAACTGCCTCTTACACGAAAACAAAGCGAGCATTGGGAAATGTTCATGTTTTTCATTTTTAACTTGTTATATCTCCCGATTTTATAGTTTTCCTTTCTGGTTTTGATACTGATGTGCTGCAGGTCACCCTTGTGTAAGAGATTGTGATCTCATTTGGTTAAATAAAGGTTATCAATAAATAAAACTTCTGTGGAGTAGGATAATCCACATTTTCTTGGGTAAAATGTATTCCTTATACGATGGAGACAAATTTCTTGATACTTTAGAATTTTTTTGGTCATGTAATTCACTTAATAACCTGTTTTTCCTTTTCTTTTACACAGAATGTCTTGATTGTTGAGGTATGTGCTGACTTCTTTTTCTATCGTGATATAATATATGCACTTCTTTTTTCTAAGATCATTAATATTAGCTTCTGTCTTTGTTTAAAGGATATTATTGACACAGGGAAGACTATGAAGACATTATTGCAGCTCCTCAAACAGTACAATCCCAAAATGGTTAAAGTAGCAAGGTAAGAAAATCCTTCGTCCTGAATACGAGTTACCTTTTGGTAGTAGGTCCAATTCCAAAACGTAAACTTTTAAATAGTGTATTTTATTTCCAAATGGATTGCGCAATACGTGGGACTTCTGTGCAAAGCATCTTGTTTTATTCTTTATTTCTAATGTTCTAGTTTTATTTCTAAAGGGTATGGTTTCTGCTGTGTGGCTGATGGTGGTAGATTACAGTGGTTTATTGTTCTGTTGTGGGGTGTATTGATGTGGCCAAGCGTTTGAGTCCATGACAAATTTCCCTATGGGGGCAATAAAAATTTATCGGGGGCTTTGCAACAGCCTTTTCATGATCTGAATTAATCTTGCTGCCATTGGAAGCAGATATCAGTATTTTGATGAGCAGTTCTGCCTTTGTCCTCAGTTTGCTGGTGAAGAGGACACCACGAAGCGTCGGCTACCGACCAGATTGTGAGTTTCAGACTCAGTTTTTTGTTTCAAAGTTGCCACAGTGTTTTATTCTGAATGTTTCTTTTTCTTGCCCCAGATGTAGGATTTGAGGTCCCTGATAAATTTGTGGTGGGGTACGCTCTAGACTACAACGAATACTTTAGAGATCTAAATGTAAGTATACATTTTTTTTAATGCTGTAAACAATTTGTGTGTTTTGTACATACAGTGGATGTTTGCTAATGTTTGGCAAGTTAACAGATCAATATTCTCCTTGAATACTCATTTTCTCCCTTTTCTGTTTCAGCATATCTGCGTCATTAGTGAAATAGGGAAGGAGAAGTACAAGGCGTGAGGATCTCTTTGCCACAGTTCTCCAGTGTATGGGGCATCTTTTCCTTTCGTGGTTCATTTCATATTTAATTTCTTCAAATTGTGTCATAAAAACCGTTTTCATCTGCTCAGAGTCCCTGAGGATACGCTGAAGTGATGAGCCTGCCTTTTCTTTTTGTCACAAACGAAAAAGAACCAAACCTCGCTTAAAGAGCATGGAGTCCAGCTTTAACTAGAAATTAGTTTGATGCCCCCCCTACAGTTGTTTTTTAATTCATTTTTTAAATTTTATTAAGAAATGGAGTGATTTATTTAAAGAAATGCTGCTAACATCAACTACAAAATTGTAACTGTTGTGACAGTAAGATTTCCAAGCTTATATACAGTATTATAAAATATTGCTTTATTGTAATTCCGCCTTTATCTGGATTTATTAGGAGCTGTTTTAAGGCCACCTTGAGGAGGATGTTGCATTTTCTCAATGTTTGTATCTTTTGGGACAAAATATAGGTACTGTCTTGTGTGCGAGGGAAAAGATCATCTAAAGCTTTCTCAAAAATACGTGTTGTAAAGTAACATGACTGTTGGCAGTTGTCCCCACATGCTTCTGTGTTAAATATCCTCTTTATATGAGTGTTTCTTTGTCCAAACAAAGCTTTCGATTGATCCAATGTTGTGTAAAGTAACAGAAGGTGGCTCTAAATGCTGGAAGCCGGGCTGAGTTTAGACGTGGAAGTGCTCAAATTATTCTTTAAACAGGGTTTAAAGTGTTCACTGATATGTTTGGTAATCACAGATTATGTATTTCAGTCATTGCCTCAGAGGCATCATTTAACTAACACCCACCCCCACTTGGTTTTTAGTTGAATTCAATAAAATGTTTTTTATTCACTTTTTTTCTGTAATCCTGAATTTTACAACACCGTAATTTAAAAGTACTCATCCTTCCTGCGACTACTGGATGGCAAACACGAAGGAAATTGAATATATCTGCAGACAAAATGAAGAATGATTGAGGAGGGCAGGGCATCTCGTAGACAGATATTTTTTATAAACTGAGCTGTTTTTTTCTGTTAACCCTGCAGGAGTTGAAAGATTATCCAGGAAAAAAAATGTTAAGTTTGCAAAAACTTTGGTATGACTTAAACTTGGTCATATTTACAGTAGTTTTTAAATCTGTAATCTCTATTTGGGTTAAGTACAAAACTTACAAGTAATCTAATTAAAAGTAATTAAAGTTAATTGGATAATCATGTTAATATAAGTTTTCTTACATTGTACATCTCTAGGAAATTTATGATGATTTAACTATTTCATGATGTAACTTAATCTCATGAAAATTGAAAAAAGGATGTAATTCATATCTGGTGTTATGTATATTATAGCTTCCATTGTTTTTAATTTATTTAATAAAAAAAGTTATTCTGTTTTTGTGTTACAAGAGCAGTTTTCCATGCTGCACATTACGAATTAAAGCGTTCAAATTTGTGACCTTGTTTAAATAATATGGCATTTAGAAACTAGCTATTATTTGATGAGAAATTTAAAATACTTGGATCTTTATTACTGCAACTGGGTCACAGAATGTGACGGCTCATAATTTGCTGTTTCGCCGGTAAATGAAGCGGTTTCATTGGACAGGTCTGCTAACGTTAAAAGGGGCGTGAAGTTTAAGCTAACATTTTAGCTCTCGTGTGATCATCTGGGGTTTTGGTTCATTCTTGGCGGCGCCCAGCACAAATGATAAATGAAATAAGAGCCCAGGGGGCATTATTTTCTGTAGGCACAGTTTAGGTACTTTTGTGAGCTGGACTGGTTATTAGGCTGATGGACATAAACCTTCAGTGAAATGGTGATCCGGCCTCTCAATCTCGCTGAAAATGGCATTGTGGCTATTTGCGTCAATGCTAACTTTGCTTCGCTAGTTAGCTTATCAGGCTAGGCTACATACCTGAGCTGAGCCGCCCGGCTAGCAATGCCGTGTTAGCATGTAAGCTTGACAATCTTAATAGCAGCGTCGTTACTTTAACGTTGCTTAAAATGAACTTAAGCTGATCATTCATTTTGCAACTACTTAGCTGGTTTGGTAAAAGCTAACTTATTTGACGTGCTTACATGCAGTTGTACTTCTATCTTGCACCGCAAACTAATGGGACAGTAGCTAACAGCTACTGGGCATTGTGTTGTATGTAGCCATGACATGCTAACATCAGGAAAGTTTGTGACTGGTCCTAACGTTTCAGACAACGTTATTGCAGGATAGTTTTCAGCTGACAATTTAGCTGCATATCAAGTGTAGGGATAACCTTATATTTAATTTATTTCTGCACCAGGGTTATACTGACGAAAGGGGCCTGCAGTTTGCTGTGAGTCGTCTACATTGTGTTAGTTGGTTTGTCTCGCGTTAGCCTCAGTTGCCTGATTGGGGACGTTGCTTTCAAACATGTGAAACTAGTGAGGTTTGGAGATCAGTCATGTAACATTACTGGGCTTGAATGGAAGTTGATGAGTCTGTGACGGGCTGCATTATCCAGCAAAATGAACAATCCCGGAGTCATGCCACAAGAAAAGATGGAGCTGGATCTGGAAATCCCATCTTCTTTAGTTCAGCCTGATGGACACCTGAGGAGATCAAACAGTGCACCCATGATAAATGGCTTGAGGTTCAACATCAGTTGCATTCATTTTCTGCAAGATCTCACGTTATTTGTCATTTAAAAATGTTTAAAAACAGCCTTGCACTGCCATGATAGGTGGGTGACACATAACATATAGTCTGAATTTGTCATTGCAGCGACAACTCCCAAGTGTTCCAGAGAGAGGTATTACGTAGTCGAAGAAATAGCACTACGGTGGTCAACAGGCCTAACATGGTATAGTACTCTATTTAACACATGTTGTCTTAAAATCACATAGCACTGACTTCTTTCCACATGCATCCAGATGCCTTCATCGCCTGTCCGCATCCCCAGCACCAGGCTTCATCAAATAAAACAAGTAAGGAACAGAATCATCGTTGTTGAGCTGTGTAGAAGTTAGCATGTCAGACCACCATTTCCCTCAAGCGTAGGGAGTGATGGTGTCCAAAAAACATGCAAGAAGAACATTTGGGAGTTCACAGTATCAGTGATCTTCTAGTGGTGATCAGCTGGTAGTATCAGACTCCGACACTGACTGGAGTTTTGTTTACATGCTAGGTGATGTAGTTTAGTTTGAGGTTGTAACTTTCATTAGAAGTGACTAATGTGAACTTCCAACCATCAGCTCTCATGTATTTTGTTTCAGGAAGAAGGAGTGGATGTGATGAACAGGGAAACTGCTCATGAGAGGTAAGTATCGGTTCTTAACGTTGGTGAATTATGAAATGACTGTTTAAAACAAACGTTTACCAAAGTGCTGCACATAGCATAAAACAAAAGCTTATTTATTTATTTATTTTTTCGTTGTACCAACAGGGAAGTTCAAGCCGCCATGCAGATGAGTCAGTCATGGGAAGAAAGCCTGAGTTTGGTAAATTAACGAGGAAAAAATACTTCACTACACCTTGTCAATCCTCCATTGCTAATGTTGATATTCTCATTTTCTACACATGAATGGAAGTCAGCCATGCTCTAGTTTTAACATGCATGTTTTGGTCCAGTGCCCGTTTGTGTCCTCTTTCTGGGAATATAGAAAGAGGACAAGCATAAACATGCTAGATTAACACCAAAACATTTGGGAGTTAACAGGGCCACCAGTCTCTCAAGGTCAGGCTGAGTTGGTAGTATAATACTCCCACAATCATTGTATTGTTGTTGATTTAAAACTAATATAAGTAGCTTTGCAGTGAAACTGCTTTCGTTGTGTTGTCAGAGTGACAATGATCTGGAGAAATCAGCATCTTCGTCTCCAAAGCGGATCGACTTTGTGCCTGTTTCACCTGCTCCGTCTCCAACCAGAGGAATAGGAAAAAAGGTAAACCTGACCCCACTCCTGCTTTTTTCCCCGCCATCAGCCTGGCTTTTATTTTCCACTCGTTTGTTGTGTTTGAGTGTAAAACAAGATGGGCACAAAAAATGCTGGCAGTCAGATCCACGATGAGGGGGAAGGCAGGGCCGACAGTGGTGTCATGGTGGTAGTGTTTGCAGCCGTCCGGCTCTGATCCAATAGAAATGAGCCTTTTTGTTTATTTTCTGCTTCTTCCTTTCTCAACTACAGTAAATGTTGTTGGTGCTTTCTATCAGGTCATCATTAAAGTAGAAATCACAGTGGGATCAGACCTGGGAATTTAATCTTAGCAATCATAGCGTGTCACATGGAGGGACCGCCACTAGCATGGATTTATTTGGACGTGCTGCTGGACAAGTTTTCCATTTAAATGAGGATTTAATTTTAACAACCATGCTTGTTTGTACGAGTTGTAATATTTAAACCTTAGTTAACCAGATAAGTTGGTTGAGAAGAATGACGACCAGCCACAAACTGAGAATTCAGAGACTTCAGTTGCAAGTCTCCATAATGTCGTTAGATAACAATTAAAGACTGTCAGATACACTTGTTTATTTTGACCAATGTCTTTGTGTATTAATCATTTTTTCCTCATTATTTCCAATTGTTCTGCATGTGGAAGAAAAACAACTCAAGTCATTGATGTTTTTGTTTCTCTGACCTCATTTCCATCTTATCTGCGTTTTTCTTTCCCTCTCTTTCAAGCAGCAGTGTTTCTCTCCTTCACTACAAATACTAGTAAGCAGCAACGGTCTCACGCCCAGCCCGATACCCAGCCCAACGCGCCGATTTAGGTTGGTCCCGTTTTTCACTCGCAGTATTAGCGACTTTGCAATGTTTTAAAATGAATCGGCTTAAAAATTCATGTTTTCTACAGCAGACGGAGTCAAAGCCCAATCAACTGCATCAGAGCGAGCATACTTGGTCCGATAAAACGCAAAGGTTCGATACCCAACGTGCTTTAAAATCTGAACTGTACCTTTTTAAAAACACATTTTTTTACTCATCAGACTCTGAAGATCATGATCATGCATGTCTCCGTGTATTTAGAGAAGTCATTTAGTTTATATTACATATTCCTGGTCGTGTCTTAAAACATCTGACTTGAAGTCTAAAAGGGTAAATATGACCAATACTGCCTTATTTTAATGAAATTGTGTTTAATTCTTATGACTGAGGTCAATTTTCATAACACCCGTTATATTTACTGCAGAGAAATGCAGTTAAAATGTGATTTAGCTTAGTTTTTTTTCATAAATTTGATGTGAAACTGAGATTTATTACGTCATATTATTGGGGGTTTATTATGGTTGTGTTCGTTTTACTCATTTGCAATCAGTGGACTCTACAATTAGGCTTCATCTTACATCCTTAATATCTAAACATTTGTTTTACGTGGCAGGGGAGATGGAGATGGAGAGTCAACCTAAGAGGCTCTTCCAGGGTACCACCACCATGCTGTCCTCGGATGTCTCCCACCTGTCAGATCTCAGTTCCTGGTGAGGAACAGATGAAACACAGTTTATATTGATGCTCAGGTAGATCACACGTAGCTTCAACAGCTAAGCTTGACTGGCTTTGTTAGATTAAACCTCTGCTTCATATGAGAAGTGTCAGGAAGCACCACTCCTAACATAGCATGCCAAAATGGTGGAGAGAAACTTGGTGAAAAGACTCTACCAAGCATCAGAATGAGAAGCAAAACTCCAAGCAATTATATGGGAATGTAAGAAAAACATGGGAACAGCTCTGCACATTTTGGAGCTTCTGCTGTTTTTATTAGCATCAAGCGAACCACATAAACAAGGAGTCATATGAAAGCAGAGACTCTGCTGATTACAAAGATCACTGTGGGACAAACTCTGTGAGCTAGCAGCCAACGAGAGGCAAGAAAACACAAGAACTCACTAATCTCTTATGTCTCTGTATTAGTTTGAAATGAATCGTGAAGGTCCTGCCAGTTTCCATGGAGATTATAGTGAAGTATTTACTCTTACTATGATATCTGGATCCTCATGGTGTTTCTAAGGTGAATGTGGGGCTGGATTCTCCTGACTGATCATTGGTGGAGGTGTCCACGATCAGTATCGGCTGAGGGGCTTCCTGAGATATTTACCTGCATAACTCCTTTTATTAAAACATCTGTAAAAACTGCTCAGCTTCACTCTTTAGCTTCTACTTTTGCACAGTTCCTCATACTTTACTCGTTCTCTACTGCGTTCCAGGTGAATTTACTCTGACAGTACCACGTGTTGACCCTAAAACGTCTGTAGTAATCTCATACGGCTGAGCCGATTTTTAGAAACTAAAAACAAGTTTTGCCTTGTTACTGTCGGAACAAGTTGTATTAAAGCATCACGAATATTCACAGGCTAGTTTCTAGCGTTTTATTATACAGTAAAACAAACTAATATTTCAAATTTAATATAAAAACAAATAATGTGCGTATGTAGTTGGGTATGGCCTGGTACACGCATATTTTTTGTTAGTCTTATAAGATGTTTTTTCACGCGTGAAGAGAAAACAGTTTTGATGGCAGAGGATAAACAGGACGAGGGAACGATGGTGGTCTTGGGACTGAGACTGGAGACGGCGTGAACACGGACTTTATGTCCTTGTTCGCCAGCTACATCCGTCCCACATCACCAACCACAGTCACAACTCGGGACGCGTCGCCTTTCCTCACACACGTGAAGAGGTTTTGTTGTAAATATTGAACATGTTTAATAGTTGCAATTTAATAATTAAGTTAATATTTTCCAATTAAATATTTAATTCCAATTTCCAAGACCTGTTCCAGAGCCGACTATCGGAACGAATTTGCTCTAAACACACCTCAGACCAGATGATATTTTTTAATGAAAATCTTATAAGACTCAAGATAATCGGGCGTTTGCTGTCCTTGGTCGGGAAGGGGCAAAATCATGACGAAACAGCCTGATAATCTTTGTGTGTACCAGGCCTTAGTCCGGTCAAGTGTTTTATGAGGAGATGATGTGTGTACTCTGACACTTTTTGCCACATTCTGAGTGGCAGTCTTGATCCATTTTGTTTCTACCTTTCAGTCACTCCCCAGATTTACTTGATGGAAGTCTGAGCAGCGTCGGCTCATCCACCGGCTCCCCGAGCAAAATGGAGGGAGTGTCACCTTCGTCGTCAAGCAACTCCCCCTTTGCCTCCCTTCAGGATTTGTCCCCAAAGTGAGCACATGATTGCTCGAGTCTGAAAAATGGTGGTAAAGGGCCTCCCCCACCCTGGAGGGAACCGTTTTCCTTTTAAAGACGCCCACCTCACCAGCGCCTACATTTAGTTTTCCATGTTTGCCTCCAAACCTGCTGTTTTCATGAAGTGGTTCTAGATGGGTTTTCAATTCAGGAATCTGGGAGGAGTTTGTGTGTGAGAAGTGGGTCTAAAGAAGCTGACTGAAAACACTGAGTGCCAGCTGCTAGTTGACTATCATGGATGGTGCTTGGCTTCATAGTAATATTGTGTTAAACTGCCTTTCCTGCAAACCTGTCCTCCCGCGTCCCCTCGCCGCAGAGACATCGGGCACTGGACAAAAATGAGACTTTTTCCCACGTGTACATTTTCCTGTTCCTGTGCTGGGAAGCTTCTTTCCGTAAACCTTTGTATGAACTGCGTCTGCAGATTTTGTGAAATATTTAACTTATTGTTTACCTGCTTTGTTTGTAATTATGTACATAACCGTGTCTGATGTCGGATTTAGTTTTATGTTTGGCTGTGAGGTGAATGTAGGCACAGGTCTTAAAAACCAAGAGCTTTTCTTTATAAACTGCATCTGGGGTACAACAATGGAGATTTCGTTTGTTTATACTATAAGATTTTCAGATATTTTTATGATATAGGCTGTGAACTGTGGTGATTTCTCTATTTTTCCCCTTAAATTTGGCTCCTAAGTGGTTTGCTGGAACTAACAGCTGAGACTGAGCATTGGATGCACCTAGCAGTGGATTATTGATGTAAAAAGGTCATTCCTGGTAGTCTTTTAACACTAAAGGTTCCTCTTAATCCTGAGTTTTCGTCAGGAGGATTTTTTGTAGAGATAAAGTATAGAAAAGATTACCTTTGTTTCTTTTCCTTTGGCAAAGTGTTCTTATTTATGTAAAAAAAAAAAGTTTATATAAAACAGAAGGGTGGTAGGTTTCTATCCAGTGAAAGTGAGAAGTGTGAGTTATTTACACCAAATGAACTGACTGCTGGAGCACTCTGCAGCATAGCAGAAGAACGCATCATTACGTTGTGATTAAAAAGACTGCCGTTGCTGCTGTGGTTACGTTTTATTAAAAGCTTATTGCACGGGATGCTCCATCCTGTACCGTTTCAGCCTGTGTCTTAGTCTGAAGTCTTAAACAGAAAGAAAATAAACAAAGTAATAGAGAATCTTGACATTAAGCCTGCACTGTGATATTTGCACCTAAATATGTCAGCAGTTGCCCTGGCCCCGGTTTTCATACCCACCTGTGTATCCCCTGTACTGCTTCATAGCCTTTAATGTTTATGTATGAAAGAACATTAAAAGAAGGAAGTGATTGTAAAGCATTTTAGGGAAGTCTGCCCTTTAAAGGAAGGTGTGGTTGCAGTTCATTTATTGAATGTCTTTATTAATGAAAGGGCAGAAGCAGTCTTTTTTTTTTTTCTTTTTTAAACTCATCTGTCTGAAGCGTCCAGGACATGAATTTAGCCGTTGATATGATGCTGTGTTAGTGTCTGTTAGCCAAGGTGGCTAACGTCTCACCTTTGCTTGTGTCTTTTGTGATCGCCCTCGTAGCAGACGTCAGGATTAAATAAATAATTTCATGATTAGGAAATGGACTTGTACTTATATAGCGCTTTTCCAGTCAGCTTGACCGCTCAAAGCGCTGTACACTACTTGTCACATTCACCCATTCACACACACATTCATACCCCGATAGGCACATCGGGAGGCAACCTTGGGTTAGGTGTCTTGCCCAAGGACACTTTGACATGTAGTCATGGAAAGCCTGTAATCGATCCTTCAACCTTCCGGTTGAAAGACGACTGCTCTTCCTCCTAAGCCACAGCCACCCGTGTGTGGCTTGTGTGGCAGTTTTAAATGTTACAAGATTTTATTTTTATGTAAAATTATGCCTTTTACTTACAACTGGAATCAAATGGTGTTAAACTTTTTTTTTTTTTTTTTTATAAAGGAAACAAGGAAGAAAGAAACCAAGTAAAATAAGCTGAGTCACTTTTTCCCCCATTTGTTATTTTCCTCCTTGTTCTGCTGGAGGAAAACACAAATCATGTAAACAAAGAAAAAATCCAAGCATAAATGAGATTTTAGTGGATAGAATCTGCTCTCGATGATGCAATATATGATATATAGACAATATGTGATAGAAAACAAACCCAGTTTTCTCAGTAAATCCTAAATTTTTCTAATTCTAGATGAAGTAAAATTTTCCATTACATGTAAAGAATCACATCAATCCTACATTTTAAGTTCCTGTTTTCAGTCTCTTCCAGGTGATTGATTTTGTACCTGCCACCAACATTATTTGGAATACTTACCCCTGAATTTATTTCCTGGTTTCTTTTTCCCAAATGTGAATGGAAGGCTAATTTTTAGAATTTTCTCCCCACTGATACTGCTGCCAAGACCAGGGCCGTATTCCTAAAGATTCTCAGTGCAAAGAGTTCCTCCTAGTGGCCAAATTCTAAGAAAACTCTTAGAATTTCCCCTCAAAGTGAAGAGTAGATCCTAGTTAAGATAAAAGCTGTTCCTAAAGAATCTTGGCTCTTAAGAGAGCTCCTGAGGCAGGGAAGAGGACTTTTAAGATGCTCAGGAGTTCCCCAAGCAGAGGACAAAATGGCGGACAGAAGAGGCAAGAGAGATATTCTCCAAACACTGGATGACGGTGAAACATTTAAATGTTACAGATTGGATCGTGCAGGAATCAAAATTGTGTTTTTTGGTGAAATTTACCACTCAAAACACTTTAATGCTCATTGAGCCAGGAGCAGAGAGTGTTCCTCTGTCCAGTTGCTTGTGGTAGATTTGAATGCCAGCCAACACTGTTTATGGGCCGGTGACCAATCACAGACAGTGGTGGAAGCTGAGCCGTTTTACCCTCGTTAAGACAAAATAGAGTTAAAATGTTCAAAGTTGAAAGCGCAACAATTACCAGCGTGGTAAATCAAATCAAGTTTATTTGTATAGCCCTATATCACAACAAAGTTCTCAGAGGACTTTACAGAAAGAGGTGTAAGTAAACAAACAGAATCAGTAATAAACAACATGAATGTACAGTTAAAG
>JBAMHW010000007.1:31266525-31288753 GCA_037177495.1 Rhadinocentrus ornatus | reverse complement strand
TGTGTTCTTTATCTGTACATTCATGTTGTTTATTACTGACTCTGTTTATTTACACCTCTTTCTGTAAAGTCCTCTGATACAACTTTGTTGTGATATAGGGCTATACAAATAAACTTGATTTGATTTGATTTGCATTAGTATGTACGACTCTGGTAGGGTTTACAGCAACGTGACAGGTTCAGCAATGTCACTGAACTTCACATCATCAGGATGAGAAAAACCCTGACGGACAGTTTAAACAACCGACTGCATGAGATCGATGAGCAAAGAAACCATATTTAATTACAGATATGGTCTTTTTTCTTTTTTTGTATTATTTCCGTGTCAAACAGCAGCTATTCTGCTAAAGGACAAACGTAAATATGTATAATTTATTTATTCTTTACACTACAGCTGAAATGAGACTTCTTGGTTACTTTACTTTGTTTCTATATTATTTTGTGATGTTGATGTTTGTGACTAAACATAAAGACATATAAGGAGTGTTCGTGTGATTTTACACATTTATAGCGCTGTGAAATGAACTCATATTAAATGTAAAATCATTTATTATTTCTTTGACAATATTTATATCAAGAAAATCTATAATCGTGATATCCTTGTTTAACATGTGTACTAAGTAGCAGGAGATTCTATATTAGTGTGAAACACTTTCTCACAGATGGAAATACTCTGGAGCAGAACCTGAGGTGGAACGTACAGGAGGCGGGACAGGGTTTTGTTTAGAGCACACCGAGGGAGGCAGGCAGAATGATCTGTACAGAGTTCTGTTTTTTTTTATGATGTTGTATTTACTAATCGTACAATCTACCAAAGCGGTCTATAGAAATACAGAAAAAGGTAATAACAGTAAATGCCAGCAGGATGAAGTTTGCACTGTGTTCCACTGAACATTTGTTACTCATGGTCATGGTCTAACTTGCAGCTCATGCTAAGCAATTTGATCTGAGAATACCAATAAATGGATCAAAATGTATTCCACACATTGATCATCCCTTTTTCATGCCTAGGGAATCAGAATTGTAGAAACATCCATTTCACTTTGAAATCAACCAAATCTGTTGAACACTGGCTCCATCTAGTGGTCACAACACAACACTTCTTCTTACCTGTCTGTAATGCAGCCTGTTCAAAAAACTCGCTGTCTGCAAGCTGCTCTTTGATTCTGCGTTCCTCATCTTGGAACCGGGGGCTGGGTGGATCCTGTGAGGCTGAGGGACGCAGTGTGGCCGTCACCTCTTTCCGACCCAGAGCTTTCCGTTGACTTTGCTCCGACACCTGGAGCCTGAACTTGTCATACACCCCGTAATGGCATGCCCGGACATCTCTGTGTCTGATTACTCTGTGTGGACGGAGAAAGTTAGACAGAAATTTGGAAACAAAGCTTTACAAACAAACATTTGAGGAGTTAGGATTATAACAAAAGTTAGGATTTACCAAGGTGCAAATTGTTAATAATGACATAGACAGAAAGTGACAGAAAAACAACCGCAACAACAAGATGGTACCTCTCCAACAAACACTAACTGGGATAAAAGCTCTGGCATGAGATACACTTACATGTCAACACAACACTGTGGCTTTACAGCTCCCGTGGAATCAACCACGGTGTACTTGTTTGGCGCTGTGCACAGCACTGACAAAGAGAAGGACATTACACTTTATCTAGACAATCTGCAATAAAATAATTCCTTCATATGTGAAAACAGTAATATTTTGCTTTGCCTGCGCTTACTGACCTTTAAACTTGAGGGCAAACTCATAGGGATTGTAGAGGGTGAGCACCTGCTTGTGAGACGTCTGCTCATCTGCATAGAAGACGAGCTCAGTGGGGAACACAAACACCGGAAGGTTTCCTTCCACTAGCTCAGGCTGTCGATGCTGCTGCTGCATTGGCTCCAGCTGAGCTCTGTCCCCTCCCAGTCCACTGTCGGCCTGCCCCCCACTCTTCTCTAGGAACTACTGAGCTGTGGAAACTCCCTCCAAATGGAAAAGGCCCCGCTCTCAGCCACTCAGAGCTGTGACAATATACTGTGAAGATATATAAGAGTTAATAAACAAAGTATACTTGCAAAAGAGGCACTAAACTTGATTCATCACACAGTTTACAAAGAGATATTTATAGTTTTTACTCCCGATTTGGCAAATTCAGCTCTGCATGTGACCCATCTCTAGTAGATTTAATAGCCCCCAGGGAGCAGTTGTGGTAAATTAAGGCCCTTGTTCAAGTCCCAGGAGACACCTGGGACCCCCCCAGGTCCTCCAGACCCAAGCCCACCCTTGTTACCACTAGACTACCACTACCCTCCCAGAAAAGATCTACTTTATGTAGTTTACTTACTGTACATACACTGTCAAAAGTGAACTACAGCCTACATGATGCACGTTCAAGATTTACACTGAAACATAACTACAGTAAAAATTTGAGATTCCTAAAAACTTTCACACGCCTTTTAATTGTTGTTTTCTTCCTATTTACATGTTGCAATAAGTAAAAATGGATACAGGTGTACATGACTAGTCAGAAATGTGTGACTACTTATGCTCCCAACAATAAATATGACCATAAAAATCATAAACAAAAACCTAAACAAATAAGCACATTTTTTTCATTTCTCTGCTACCTAAAGTAAAATAAAATACATGTTTTAGAATAACACGTTTATCTTGTTATGAATAATAATTATTTAAGAATAAATTAAAAACTCCAAATAGATCGAGTAGAATTTATCTGACACTAGTAATTTTGTTTAAAATTGTCCTAAAACAAGCATAGCACAACTGATTTGTGTGTGTGTTTTATCGTGTTTACGTTTAAATTTTTTGCTTTGTGCTGTGTTCAGCTCTATAAAGAAGACTGAGTTAAGTTTAAACATATTGATCAACGCAAACGAAAATGCGGGGCTGGTCACGTGCCACTCTGTTTACATGGTTAGAGCTCGAGGAGCCAGGATTGTAGTGTCGCAACATTTTTTTGTTATGTTATTGTAATGTAAAACTCAAACCAGGTGTTGCGCATTAACGGTCAGAGGCGAACTTTTATTGGTAATTGGCAATATTAGTTGTTAGCATTTTTTTTCAATGTTTGTATTAATTAATTCCACTTTTATTATATAATAGTAAGATAGTGTTTATTAAGCGCAAAATAGAAAATATAACCCGTGTAATTACATTTTTATAGAGGCGTTAAAAACAAATATTATGTCACAGTTATTAATAATATTGGTAACGTACCTATTATTAACACAGTATTAAGTTTGGTATATTTTCCTTCTCTTGTCACAGTAATAACACATCTTTATAACTGGTGCTGGCTAGCGTTAGCCGGCTAGGAAAACCCCAGCTGGTAGTTGATAGCCACTTAACGTTGTCTACGCCGAGTGTCATTACAGAGAAGCACAGATTTGTTGCATTTCATGACAAGATGCGACCGAGACTTTACCTTGTAGTCAGCATGCAGGTTCGAGAAACCTAACTATCACAAGGGTCTCTGCGTCCGCTTCCACCCTGTTGTTTCTCTTCAGCCTCCTTTCTTTGTGAATAATTATACTGCAGGCTCGCGGTGCATGATGGGATAGCGGAGGGCAACAGACGACGTGCGGACGTAAGTGTTCTCCAAGCACCCCTGGTAACGTCTTTACAAAATGTAAAAGGTTCCTTCTGGAATGCGTGAAAACAGAGTATGAAACTTAACAGGCACAACAAATAACCATTAAGCCATAAATTTAGATATATCTTTATTTATTAAGTGTATTTACGTCGTAATGTATGTGTCATAGGTGAACAGACTTTTTACAACACTTGAGTAGATGATGTCACGTTGGCTTGCCATAGTGAAGGGCCATGAACGCAACAAATATGGGGCACGCGTAGCGTGCATTTGTGGGGAACAGAACGTCAGGTGTCATGCTAGGGCCATCCACACACAACTAAAGTCTTTCTTTCAAGTTAGGCGGACAAATGGAGTAAAAGAATATTTTAAAGAACTGTAAATACGTATTTGATTATCGACCCTGGCTGGTAGGGTGCTCTAAACTGAATTCAGCAACCAAATGAACATTGTGCGCGAGACCGTTTAGACCGCTATATGGCTTATGTTGTCGTGGGCGCGGTCAACGTGGTAGGGCTCGCCCAATGGCATCCCAGTATAGGGAAATGGGCGTTCCTTTCAGTTAGGAGCAGAAGTTGAACAGCGCGAGCTGAAGCACAGCTTTGGAAAGGCAGATACAGAGAGAGCAGAGGCAACGGCCCACTTCTGGATGGAGGGGGGGGGGGCTTATTATAACAAATATATGTATATATATATACACATGTGTGAACTGTTTGACCGTATGATAGGTCATATGTGGGTACCAATTATTCTAGAAAGTCATAACACCGCGGCTTTACATTTAAAATGCCTATTTTACTTTTCCTATTAGACACGTCCGCCTCTATGAATCAGCGCACTTATTTGGGTACGACGTATCTGGATGTTGCTAAAGGCGCGGTTGAGGTCTTTATGAAGGTAAATTATTTCACCCCGATTTTTTTCTGCAAGGATGCACCTTTGGTAACCTTAGAGTTTCTTGGGCAATATCGGTCGAAATTAATATATGCTGTTTTGGTTTTCTTTTTTTTTTGACAGCTGCGTGCCCGAGACCCGGCTAGTAGAGGCGACAGGTACATGCTAGTTACATTCGATGAGCCACCATACGGAGTGAAGGTAATTAGCAAATGATACAATTTTAACATTTGACAAGTCGAACGTATTTCTCTGTCAGTGAGAATTTATTGTCCTTCTGGTTCATGGTCAACGCTGGGCGGCTTCTCGGTGGCGAAAACGGCAAATAATTGCTCTAAAACCCCGCAGACTCGGAGCTGCACCGCCTCCGAACATCTAGCGGACATTTTGCTTTTGTGTTTAGAAAAGTCTCGGGCGTCGAGATGAAGGCGGGGAAATTAATTATTATCCATGACGTCGCGCTTTTTTTCTAAACAGTACATTGGTCAAGCAACCTGTCAATCGCTCTTCGCCCCGCCCCATTAACTGGCCGCGCGTTACAATTGGCCAGTCTTGGATGTAAGTTGATAAGCCCGCTTCGTCTTTTTTTTTTTTGTCAAGTGTTTATGTTTGTACGAGTTCGCTAAAACATAATTATTATTCCTATAATAATTACTTGTCATTCTGATACTAAAAGAATAATAGCACAAAGGAGAAACACCTTTTAATTTCCATACCCTCAGAAGAAATAGCATAAATAAAAACATTATAAATCGCTGTAATAATGTCATGGGATTCATGTCATCAAAGATATCCTCACCACTAAGCTGATGACTTATTTTATGACCTGGAACATATCTTTGCAAGCTTTACATACCTAATAAGTACCCACATGAACCCTCGAAGTCTAGAACTGCTTCAATGACTGCTGTGTTTTGGATCTTTGGGCTGGTTTTAACTCTTGTCACCAACATTTAATTAAATTTTATTACATTTGATTACATTCCAAAGTTTATTTCAAACATGTTCTTTAATTTACAATATTTACAGCTTCACATTTTATGTCTAAAAAGGAGTTGGCAGAAGTATAAACATATTTAGCCCTACCCTATTTCTACAATACACTGTAACACACCACTTCTATTACTCAAATTTCCTACTTCGCAATAAAAAATAAATAAATAACACACTCCCCTCCTCCCAAGAAAACATAAATAAATTAAACAAAAAACTACAATATTTCTGGCTTCAACCACTGTCACACCATCATCACCGTACTTTGTTGAACTGTTGTTCTTCAAGCTTTTATTTATTTCATATTTGCATTTTTTTATCTTTTTTTAAACTGGTATATGTTTGAATTTCCTTTAACTGATCTGTTAGGATGTTCCATAATTTTACCCCTGACACTAAAACACACATATTACATAATATACATTTAACAGCTGAACCATCAGGCTTTGCATGACATGCACCTAAAGAATTAAATACAATTGTTTTAAACACACATAAAGGTGTTCTGACACGCTGCATTTTTAAATTCAGCTTGCCCCTTAAATCATAAACGCTCTTCTCTTGCTGAAAACATTCTCAATATTATTTGGAAGTAAATAATTTCTGGCTCTGAATATTATTTGTGCTGTTTTAAACCGAATCAAATCTGAAAATTTCACAGCTTGTATTTAAAAAAAAGATAGCCCTTTTCTGCGTTTTATTTATTGTTTGTATATTACTTTTGTATGTATTTCCCCACACCTCTACGCAGTAACTCATGTATGATAAAATAATGTACAATAGAAGGCATGCAGAGCTTCCAGGTTTAGTATGTGCCTTGTTTAGCATGACAGCAATGCTCTGTGCAGCAACACCTCAGTGCAATGTACTCAGATATTATTTACTCCACCCATTATCATCAGTGCTTAGAGACAAAATAGAATAATTAGCATTTCTTTTAAATGTAAATTTTATCCCTAAATTCCAAACAGCAAAGTACAAAGTACTGAAGCTGAAAGTTAATAAAAAAGAAGAAAGGCATATGTTATTAAGCCCAGTGCAAGCCAGAATGCATCTGTATGTATATGACCAATTCATTTCCAATAATTGACATTTTTAGCCATATTTTCTTTATTTATTTATGAGGGAAAACGACTTAACATGCAGCAAAGAGAATTGAAAATGAACTTGATTAGTGAGAAAATTCCTGGTGTAAGAATACAGGATGTACGAGAGGAGGAAAATAGGCAGTGGTATATGAATGTTAGGCATTCAAAATGTATGTTAAAACATTATTTTAAACATGTTTAAAATGAGCTTTTTACTCTGCTGATTAGAATATGACTGATGTGTTAACTTCTTTAGTTTTAGGGTCTCACAGTTGTAATTGAATCTGTGTTTACTAACTTAACTGCATTATTAAAGCCACTGGAATAAGAGTCTTCATTCAGCAATTTTAGTTGTTTAAAAAGCAAAAACCAAGGTTACAGATATAATATACATTTAACAGCTGAACCATCTGGGTTTGCATGACATGCACCTAAAGAATTAAATACGATTGTTTTAATTATTTGCACATAATAAAAAAAAAAGAAGAATACGCATTGTTATCAGATTAAATAGAGGGAAATAAAGCATTTCAGTCAGTCAGAAGGAGAAAAGGGATGGAATCACATTATAATTTGCTTTTGTAGAACAAGTACTCACATCAGTCTAAATACGCTGTCTGGTGTGCAGTTAAAAGACGGGACTTGCAGGCAATAAATTAGTTGTTGCATCTGACTGACTGACGGGAAACATGGTCTCAAAAAGAAAGCTGTCAGCTGAAACAATGGCAAGGATTATAAAACTCCTTCAGGAAGGAAATTCAACAGAGACTGTGGCAACGGTGGACTGAAGAGAAGCAGCCATGGACTGTGAATGAATGGATGAAGGTGATATTTGGTAAGGTGCAGGTCTAGTGATGCTTATAAAGATGACTGCTTGAAGAAATAAATCCAATTGGAGATTTAGACTTTAGGCTTTTATCTGTCATTCTAGTATGCAACTTAGGCATAGGCCCATCACAGTTTAAATAAATCAAATATAATATACAGTTAAATATAAAAAGATGTGCACATACATATGTCATGACTGAGATATAGATACATGTATAATTTAAAATAGAAAATAAATATATATACAGTTAAAAACAGATAAAAATGCAGCTTCCTTTTAAGAGTTCATGCTGATGTTTGAAAGAGAAAATATACAAACAAGTTGGAATCTGATAATGTTGGTTGTTATATGTGAAGTCCATGCCTCAAAGAATTTAAGCTGTTATAAAAACTGCAACTAAAAGCTCATTTTTATTTACTTAATTCATGATATGAATGATTTCAATTATTATCAATCACAACTTGATCTAATTTGTTTAGGCTAAAATGTTAACCTGCTGAATTTAATTGTTTGGTATTGTATCTGATTAGTTTTCTACGATTTAAAACACGTAAATGAAAGGATAATGCACAGTGACATCAGTATATCATGGGGATGGTGGAGGTCTGGTTGTTGTCCCCCCAGGTGTCTGGACCGGGCATGGGGATGGTGGAGGTCTGGGCATGGGGATGGACTGGTAAAAGCTATAAAAGATCAAAAATAAAAGTTTTCTTTTATTGTTATATTTGTCAAGTTTGGGAAGGTTAAACAGTTTAACCTATTTCTCTTTTTTTTTAAAATGTTTTTCTTTTGCGCTTATTTGTTCTAAAAGCCTCCATATCCTCTTCAGATGAAGTGTGAATGTTATTAATGTATAATATGTGTTAAAGCAACAAATAGATAACCTCTTTCTCTTTTAGTTTTTATATTGAAGCTCAACCAATGGTTTTCTACTCACACCCCAATACCTACAACCCTACTGTGTCGTTTTTTTGTTCATCAGACTTATTGATGAGAAAATATCCCAAGTTGGTGCTACTTTATTCAGTAGCTGTGACTGTGTCATGCAGAGACAGACTTGTGTATCACTTCTCAGCTAAACAATCATAGATGTGATTCTCATCTCTTTTGTAAAATCATGCATATGTTGTTGTCTGAAGAGCTTTTTCATTCGTTCTCAAGTCTATCCTCGCCACCTCTTCCTCTTAGTCTTCTTCTTCTTTGCAGTTTCTGCCTGCTTTGTGCAGGTTTATGATTAAATAGACGAGGTTATACGGATTAGGGCTGATTTGACCTCACAGTCACAGATGCAATTAATTGTGTATGTAAAGGGAGAGAGCGGAGATCGTGCAGGAAAAACAGAAATATTCTGTACTCTGATTCATTGAGTGCAAACTAAGCCACGCATTTCACTGTTAATTTGGTTCCCAGCAGCTTAATGGGGTCTGTAATAGGACCATCTGATATTAATCTAAAATCATCCATCTGCGCTTACTAGAAATTCCATCCCAAACTCATGATAATCCATAAAATGACCCACTGGTCTGGTTCCGATTGTAACTCAAGTTTTTCTCCTTCTCTGTATCTGTAGCCGCCTCTCCCTCTCCCAACACCGAAACATGTAAGCTTGCAGGTCATCTGTAGATTAAGCATGAAGCTGCAGCACTAAAGTGCTTGACCCCACTAGAGAATCACATCCTCTCCTGTGGGAGCACGTCTTTCTCATGGGGGATATATGCAGCAGTGGGGAGTGTGTTTTTGGATTCTTGTCATGTATGAACTGAGACATTCTGAAACAGTGGGCCTGGATTTCAGTAACACCACCTTTGATTTCCAGGGCTTCGCATAAGCGGATCTAATATTGCAGCTGCTATTACATCATGTTACTCCGAATGAAAGGATTGCAAAGATTTCTAACTCCTTACCAACAGTGACATCCATCCGTTTGAATTAATCAGTTCCCCTTGTCGGTGAACAAAAGTCTCTGTTTTTCTTTCTGTGTGTGTTAGGGGGCGCATCTATCTTGGTTTTGTGGCTGTGCTGTAACCTCAGGCCTCCTCTACTGTCTACAACTGTTTGCTGTGTGGAACGTTCCTCACGCTGTCCACACGTTGCATTATTTTTTCCAGGCAGGCTGGAAGGAGAACCACGGCACCTTCATGTGCGAGCTTAAGAACCTGCAGGCGTCCGGGCTGACGACGTTAGGCCACGCTCTCCGCACCGCCTTTGACCTGCTTAACCTCAACCGTCTTGTCTCGGGCATCGACAACTATGGACAGGTTTGGGATCAGTGACCTGTTGTGGATTTTTATTTGCAAGAGAAAAGCAGAATTATTTGAGTGACTGATAACTAAATTAAATAAAAGACAAATTTAGTTGGTTTTGTTTTCAGTTATGGGTTTAAATTTGAATTCATGTCAGGTCTAATACTTAGACTAATACTGTGGGTGGAGAATGATAAGCACTCATTAGGATACTGAATGTGACTGAACCTGATGATATTAAACCATTTAATCCTCTGATATAAAAGTGACATTTACCAATATTTCTGCCACCATTTCTCTTCTCTACTTTTATTGACTTTTGACCATAATTCACTCAACCTTGTCTCAGATATGCCGTCATTTTCCCCTTGCATCTTTTCTCCACACCCCTCCTCGAAGGCAGGCATGGATTACCACGGCGAGACCAGTTCTGTGCATCAGGAGCATGTAAATCTAATTTAAACTAGACAAGGCTAACCTCTGCAAGCGGAACCCGCAGCGCATAACGCAAGGACGTTCTGCAGCTTACACATGCATTTAGCAGATTTCCAGACCAGTTTTTTAACCCGTAAAACTCTTCTAGATGTCCCATGACCCTGAGCACGATCGCTTATGTGGTCAACATTTTTTTTAGTAATGGTTGTGTGTAACTCTCTAAGATTTTTTTTATGCATGGCATGGTGCCACAAATTGGCTACGCTGGAGTTGGTTTAGTGAGTAAATAGTAGCATAAATAAGTGTAAATGAGAAAAAAGTGTAAACATGTGAATAGTTTCTGTGTGTTTGTTTCAATGCCAATATTTTTCCTACTAAAAGCCAAGACTTGAGAGAACGATGTGAGGATGAGAAAAGGCTTGGTCACCGTTGATCTGTGTGTTATTTCTACAAAGTTCTGTTAGTAAGAAATTCTGCTTTCTTCTTCGGGTCTAACTTTATGCTGCTACATCTATTCATACATTCATGTTACATCATTTTAGCCTCAATCTGACAGCTGAGGCTGGAAACATCATGCCTGCATGTTGACTGGGATTTAAGGAGTCAATGTTCTACATGGATTTTTACATTAAAAAACAGGCAGAACTAAAAATAGTTTTAAATTTTCTGGGTTAAAATGTAAAGAAAGCGGAAGCAGAGTAGAAAGAACAAACGCCCTCAGTGTTGTCTTGATTGCGGGTCTAATGGCTGGATGTTATTGTCCCCCCCTCAGGGCCGTAACCCATTCTTCCTCGAGCCATCTGTGATCATCACGATCACTGACGGGAACAAGCTTTCACACAGCTCTGGGGTGCCAGATGAGGTGAGAGCACAAGCAAGTGGCTTTCTGTTTGTGATGCTCCCATTGAAATGATACCATTTTTACATGCTGACCTCTCTCCCCTCGCCTGCTGTGTAGCTGCACCTGCCTCTGAACTCTCCTTTGGCTGGCAGCGAGCTGACCAAAGAGCCTTTTCGCTGGGACCAGCGTCTGTTTGCTCTGGTTCTGAGGCTGCCAGGGGCAGCCACACCAGACAACGAGCAACTTCGTAGCGTCCCCACGGATGAATCTTCAATCACTCAGATGTGTGAAGTCACTGGAGGTTTTTTTTCTTCTTTTCTGTCTTTCATTCATTCACTGTGTGTCTGTACACATAGATTAATTATGTCCGATCCTCTCAGGGCGATCATACTGTGTGCGAACGCAGAGGATGTTAATTCAGTGTCTGGAGTCTCTTGTCCAAAAGATTCAAAGTGGTGTTGTGATCAATTTTGAGAAGACTGGACCAGATCCACCTCTCATAGCGGAAGGTGAGTTTTTCTTCTACTGGAGCACCACTATTTAGTTCAAGTAGCTTAAGAGTGGTCGGTCTAGTAGCTCGTGCACATTTAAAGACATAAATTTTAAGATCTAATCACATTTCCTGCAGTCAGCTGGAACAACCAGTGAAAACAGGAGTCACTCTTTATGTTGAATTGACCTAAAAAAGTGAACTGAGTGCAAATATACAGCCGTATAATCAGCTCAGAACAACTTTCCCCTCCTTACTTGTTTGTATTACATTATGAATGTTTTGAAAACTTCTAAATACACTGTCCATCCCCAAAAAAGTCATCATCTGGATTTAACTAAACAAACAGGTAAGAGCCTCCATTAGATAATTACTGCATGGATGTGTTTCTTTTGGCAACAAGATATTTAATCATTACTGATGCAGTAAGCAGCTTCTTCTTAAACAACCACATCAGAAGACACATCCTGCGGTCACATAGCAGCATAAAGGCAAGAAAGCAGAATTTATTCCTAACAGAACTTTGTAGAAATAACACACAGGTCAACGGTGACGAAGCCTTTTCTCATCTCACATCATTCTCTCAAGTCTTGGCTTTCAGGAGAAAAAATGTTGGCATTGAAACAAACAACAGAAACTATTAGCAAATTTACTTTTTTTAATATTTTTACAATTATTTACCCACTATCCTCACAAAACCAACTCAACCTCAACTCGTCAAAAACATCTTCTTGGTTTTATTATTATAATTTTTATTTCTCAGACAGGCATACAATTTTTCTTGTCACTTGTGATCTTTGGCTGCTCCTGATTGGACGTTGCCATCAATTTAAAATGTCTGATTGCTGTAAAGTTTGACAGGAAGTGACATCATCATAATGTCCAGGTCTAAATAGAGGTCTCTTAGCAACATAGTAGTGATATTTGTCTTTTTTAAGATGAAAATGTGATAAATAATGCTGTTATTATGGATTATTAATTGTAGATTTACCATACTAAAATCTTGAATCCTGATAGCGCTGGGGATCTAGCGGAGTTTAAAGCGTTACATGTTTGATGAAATCAAATAAAAGGCAGCAGTAGAACTCACAGTGAAAATAAGAACATTTTCACTCACCTAACGGGAGGAAAACTCAAGGGTTTGGGACAAAACAGCTGTGTAGACTTAAGACAGGGGTGTCCAAAGTCCGTCCTACAGGTTTTCAATGCTTCCCTGCTTCAACACATCTGACTCAAATAAAATGGATGAAGTTCTGCACAATGGCTCATAAAATTGAGTCAGGTGTGTTGGAGCAGGGAAACATTGAAAACTTGCAGGATTGTGGCCCTCGAGGATTGGAGCTGGAAACCCCTGCCTTAAGAAAACCACTTATCAGTCAGGCTAACCGGAAAAAGAGGCTTCAGTTTGCTACGGAGCATAAAGATTGGACTCTGGAGCAGTGGAAAAAGGTCATGGTTTGAGTCCAGATTTACCCTGTTCCCGAGTGATGGGAGCATCAGGGTAAGATGAGAGGAGGATGAAGTGATGAGGCCATTGTGACTAGTGCCTAGTGTATCATTTTCGCACATGGGCTGGCCACCAGAGTCCAGACCTGAACCCCATTGAGAATCTTTGAGATGTGCCGGAGAAGACTTTGTGCATAAATGTCTAAATAAATGTTGTGACATTGCAGAAGCTCATCAAGACGATGCCACAGCAAATGCTGCTGGAATCAAAGCTAAGAGAAGTCTAATAAAATATTGAGTGTGACCTTTTTTTTTTTTGATGGACAGTGTAGAGTGAAATACTAAGAAATGGTTAAATAATGCAGTTTATGTCAACCCACGTGATTTGTGAAGCACTCTGTTGTGTTTTTCAGATAACTTTGTGGAGTCCGGTCGCTCCGTGTCGTCTTTCAGCTCACAATCCTGGCACAGCTGCCACAAACTTATCTATGTTCGACCAAACCCGAAGACCGGGATGCCAGTAGGCCACTGGCCCATACCAGAGTCCTTCTGGCCAGACCAGAATTCTCCAGCGCTGGTGAGCAGATAAAACTGTATCTTTCTTCTTACAGGCCTGAATTCTGCATATGTTTGACTGAATGCTGAAATGTAATATTTAATAGTTTTTTTAAATTCTTGGACATGAAATGGATCTGTGCTGGAGGCTAACTAGTCTGACACTTTCCACCATCTTCCCCTCGCAGCCACCGCGCTCTGCTCATCCTGTGGTGCGTTTCTCTTGCATGGACTGTGAGCCCATGGTGATTGACAAGCTTCCTTTTGACAAGTATGAGCTGGAGCCCTCACCGCTCACCCAGTACATCCTGGAAAGGAAGTCCCCACACATGTGCTGGCAGGTAGGGAAGATACTCTTACAGTCACTGGCTGTGTTGCCTCAGGGACTTTTCTGAAAAAAGGTATTTAACTTTTATTTATTGACTATTTAAAAACAAACAAATATTTGATAATTTTCCTTCTCATCCTCAGGTATTTGTTAGCAGCAGTGGGAAGCAAAGCGACCTAGGACACCCTTTTGGCTATCTGAAAGCCAGCACCACTCTCACCTGTGTCAATCTGTTCGTCATGCCTTACAACTACTCAGTTCTCCTCCCACTTCTCGGTAAGAATTGTTGCAGTAAACTCAAATTTAATGTGGCCTCAGAACTTCTGGGTCAGTAGATCAGAGCTGATACTAAATAAAAATGGCTTCCTTTAGTCTGGGGCGCCTCTGTGGTCTCTCCCCTCCTGAGTGATATCTAGCAGTGAAGGCTTGTAACAAAACAACTTGATGCTCTTTCTTCATAATTTATTGCTACAAATATTTTTGCCATTATGAGGAATTCATGAGGGCAACAAGATGTGCGTACTAATGTGCGTACAGGCCTGCGGCAACAGGTGGAGCTGCAGCTTGATGACTGATTGCTAGTTACTGACTCAGAATGATAAAATGTCTCCTTACAGATGATTTATTCAAAGTGCACAAACTAAAACCAAACCTCAAGTGGCGACAAGCCTTCGAGATGTACCTGAAGATGATGCCTCCATACTACCTGCTGGTAAAGGAAGCCCTTTACTAAAGCTGCCTTTTTGTAAGCACATTCATGTGTATTCATCTTTTTATCAAATCACTTCTGTTGTTATTTAACAGCCCTTAAAAAAGGCGATGAGGATGATGGGAGCACCTAACCTTATAGCAGACACCATGGACTGTGGCCTCAGTTACAGTGTCATTTCCTACCTGAAGAAGCTCAGCCAACAGGTAAATGCTGTTTGCACACTGTTATGTCCCCAGGCCTCCCGCCTGAGACCCCTATACCCCTTAGTTGACAAGAGGGGTCGTAACACAGACAGAGGATTTTAATGTCATTTCAAACAGCGCAACATTTCTGGTATCTTTAGAGAGAAAAAGCACAAGATGTAATCACAGATTGTGTGTTCTTCAGCGTTCAAAGTGGCCTTAGTGCTGCAAATATCAATGATTTGAGTGTATATTTCCTATTTCAATTGCTCTTCAAGATTTATTTCTTATTTTGATCTTGTAAAGTTAAATTGGAGCTGAGGGGTGAGTAAAGGACTTGTTTGTCATCTCATCATAAATTGAAGTCAAACTCAAAAACATGTTGGGGGTCAACCCCCAACATAACATTTTTTGTTGTTTGCGCTGGTCTAGGCCACTGTTTCTCAAATGGGGGTACACATACCGCTACCAGCTCTCTCATTGGTTAGACCAGTGGTTCCCAGAGTCATGTGGGCCATGTGGGGACACAGCAAGGCTAAATAAAACTTATAGCTTTACGCTGCTAGAGAAACATCGACAAATTTGTGAAAGGAAAAATGGGCAAACAATGATGAATAAAGAACAGAGATTTCAACTACCAAAATACATAAAAGAAGAAAATATGATGCGGCATATCTTGCATCCCTAGGCATGACCAGGTAATGGTCTAGTAATGGTAGCGGTCAATGGTGGGTAATGAAGACAGACCACATTGTGTTGTATGTCTGAAAATATCAGCATCTGACAGCATGAAGCCAAACAAGTAATAACGCTACTTGGGGATTTGTCACCCTGAACATAAAGAAAAGACTGTTGATTACTTCTGAAATAAACTACTCACCTATATTATATAGCAGAGTTGCTTAGCTAAAGCAGCATCTGTCTTATTAAAAGTTAAACTCACCTGAAGTAGTTTGCAGAGTTTCCTGGCTTATAAAATTTCCCACTATAGCAGATGAGTTGATCATTCCTTCTGCCACTGATATGGTTTTCACTGTAGTTAATGAGGAAGCAGCCAATAAACTATAGACCATCTCGTGGCACATTTCTTCATACGTTTCTTTTTAAGATTTGGGGTACATGTGGTACTGGGGTCAGGGGGGCTTGAAATTGTTGTCAATGAAAAGGGGGCCCTGCAGAAAAAGTTTGGGAACCACTGGCTTAGACAGCCCCACTTGTGTCTCTGTTTTAAATCTCAGATTTAGAGAAGTAGCAGCTCGACCTCATCGAACGTTGAGAGAAGCTCATATTCTGAATGCTGGATGGATGCTTCAGAGTTTCGCTTTATCCGCAGCAATCTCCTTAAAGTTTTTGCTGTACTGTTGATGTAAGCTAGCTGTTAGCAAGCTGTTACTTTGCCAAATCCGAGATGCAAGACAGAGAAGTGTGGCTGTCTCACCAAAGAAAGAGCTTCAGGGAGCAGGTGTGATTGGTTTAACTTGGTTTTTACTGCTCAAGGCCCCAAAGAGTCATGCACAAGCTAAACAGAGAGGGGGAAGGTTTTAAAAACGCAGGTGTAAAAGAAATGGATATGGAAAAGGGAATGACCTTCTTAAATGTATGAAATTGAAATGTATTCATAACCAAATGTACTTCTCCTTTTAGAAATAGCATCTGAAAATACATTAACAAATCACAGTAATAATGAATTAATATTTCAACATGGGGTATCTCTTTCATTTTTCAATTTAAAATGTGTAGTTACAAAACACTAATTCACTAATATATGAATTATTTGTTAAATCTGAAATGATATTAGGCATTTATGTTTTTATTTCACAATTAATTACTCAAAATGCTGAATTGCTATTTTAAGACCCTCCTGGTCCTCCATAGTCCAGGGCGAACGTGAGAAAATAAAAAAATAACAAAAATTGTGTCCATGTAAAATTGAAAAGTGATAATTAAAAAGTGATAATCCTGTAATAACAATAAAATATTCAGCGTTGAGTTTCATTCATGGGCTGCACGGTGGTGTGCTGGTTAGCGCAGGTTCGAGCCTTGGCTGGGGGAGGCTCGAATGTAGGGGGCTGGTGGCCTTTCTGTGTGGAGTTTGCATGTGGGTTCTCTCCGGGTTCTCCGTCCAAAGACATGCATGTTAGGTTAACTGGTGACTCTAAATTCTCCCTAGGAATGAGAGTGTGTGTGATTGTTTGTTTGTCTCTATCTATGTTGGCCCTGCGATGGACTGGTGACCTGTCCAGGGTGTACCCTGCCTCTCACCTGAAACACTGCTGGGATAGGCTCCAGCTCACCCCGCGACCCCTAATGGGAACAAGCGGTACAGATAATGACTGACTGGTGACTAGTTTCATTCTTTGCAAAAAAATCCCAGGTCACCTTCAAACCAAGGTTTCTGACACATTCTGGCTAATCCCAAATAACATCACCTGTCAATCACTTTTCAATGTGAAAAAAAAATGGATTAATTATTTGAAACGCAGTAGCGATAAATTCTGCCCGTATTTAGGTGGAAATGTCTTTATTAGCATTTTCGTCCATGAAACGCAACCCGCTAGCTAACAGCAGCTTCCTACCACAACTGTCCGGTCAGTAAGACTTCCTCCTGTCTTCTGCTTCTGTTCTGGCAGAGATGATGTAGTGGAAAAACAAAAATCTGTGTCTTCATTTAATAACACAGTTTGCTGCAGGACAGTTGTGGGAAAGCTTAGAGACTCATTCACTCCAGCTGGATGAATCCACACACGAGAGTGGAAATCCACAACTTGTTGCGCGTCCTCTTCTGCAAAAGTTTGGAGGGTAAAAACAACAGCAAATCTTCTTTTTAAACATTCTTCTTTTCATCTATTTGAGTAAGAAAACTGATTTTTGCTCATTCTCGCAGCCTGGGAAGATGTATTTCTGTTCTGGAGGGACTTTGTTGGTTGCATTGTTGGCGTTTGGGTGTACCCTGTCTCGCGCCTGCTACATGCTAGGAAAGGCTTCAGTCTCTATGTTGTGTAGAAAATTATTGAATGAGCCTGTTTTGTCTCTTTGGTGTTAGTTTCATATGTTTAACTTCTATACAGGCTTAATAAACAGGATGTAAAACAACTCAGAAATCACTATGATGAAGGTAGATTCAGCGTGTTCACCTGCGTTCCGGTGATGGACAAGAAGTTCCCGGCGCAACACCGGAGCAGACGAACTACTCCGGCTGCTCCTTGCTGAAGGGTGCATGGTTTCATCTTCACCTCCTGAAAGAAGATATTTGTGTCTGATTTTTAGGTGGTTGCCATGTTTTCTGACACACAGATATGTGCTCACCTGTGTGTGTGTGTGTGTGTGTGCACGTGTCTGCGTGTGGCTGCATCAGGGTGAAACTCTGTAGAAGCAGCTATGACATGCCGTCATATAAATCAGATAAAAAACATCAGATTGTTTCATTTTCACTTAAAGGACAAAATATAAACCAGCTTCAGAGGAAAGATGACTTAAAATGACTTCTGTTGTGATTTGGGTCTGCAAAGGAGATTAAAATAAATTAACTTGACCCTGCAGAGGGGGCGGTGGGTCTTCTGATTGGCAGATGATCGCACTTTTTTTGACAGCTGCCACAAATGAAAACTTAGGTTTGGAGAAAGGAAAACATTTCATCCCATCTATGAAATACAGTGGTGGTATTGTTATGATTGCTGCATCTGGACCAGGATCGTTTATTCAACATTTGTTAATGTTTTATCACCATCTATCTTAGATTTAGCATAATGTATCATTGTTAATCATTTTAACAGCCAGGAAATATTTTTTATTAAATCTTCAGGCAAAAATCGAGTCGGACCGTCTAATTGTGTCAGTGGGGAAAAAAGCTCCTCAAGAAACCAGCATAAAGGTAAAGAACCACTCCAGCTCACTTTCTCTGGCCCACCGGTGGGACTTCAAGCAGCTGCTGCAGGGAATCACCGGTGAGGTGCCCCTTCGCCTGGCTGACATCAACTTTAAGGAGTTTGCTGGCTTCCAGATCGCTCTGCTCAACAAGGTAGAAGAATGACAGCAAGCACGCTTTTTAAGTTTAACAATGACAGGAACAACAGTTTCAGTGTTTCCTCTGATTTTACATGTAAATGTGCTCACAGGATGTAAAACCTCAAGCTTACCGGAACGCCTACGACATCCCAAGACGAAACCTTCTGGATCAACTCACCCGGATGCGCTCAAATTTGCTGCGAAAGTCTTTAAAACTGATCCGGGGACAAGACGAAGGTATAATGTCTTGGTATTAACTTTAACACAAAGAACAAGGACAGTTTCTTTTTAGGTACTTACCTGGATTAACAAATAAATCCAGTGATGTAATTATAAATTGTTCTTAGACTATCTGCACAGCATCCCAGTGGCACAGATGGGAAACTATCAAGAGTACCTGAAAATGATGCCGTCACCTTTGAGAGAGATTGACCCAGATCAACCAAAAAGGCTGCACACGTTTGGGAATCCTTTCAAGCAGGATAAAAAGGTAAAGATTTATTGACTCGGACTTGATTAGTATTATATAGAAATGGTTTTGTCAGGGCTTTAGTCTCTTTATGTATTTGATTTTCTCAGGGGATGATGATCGACGAGGCAGATGAGTTCGTAGCGAGCCCTCAAAACAAGAAAAGAGGAAATTCCGGCGATTCCAACTCAAACGCCACCGTGAAGCGAAGGCGGAGTATGTCTCCGTTGCTACGACGACCGCAGACTCCACCTGGGAACACCAACCATGTGGCGATTGGAAAGAGCCTGGCAGGAGTTCAAGGCCAGCAGAATCTCCTCAAACCCACTCCACAGCAGAAAGGTACGATTTAGTCGCCTAAAGCATGGACGTTCTTACGTGTTGAGCAAAATAATGTAAATTAGGAGTTATTCTTTTCTAACCGAGCAGGAAGTGACGGCAGCAATGCGATGGTCACTGAGAGCAATGGTGACACTAATCTTGGGCTCGACTCTGGAGAAATCTGGCCTGCAGATGTGGACACAAAGGTGAGGAGTCCATCTCCTCAGAGCCTAGAGGAGAAGACCCTGGTGGTGGCAGAGCCAGAGGACATCAGCATGGAAGAGGACACATCGGTGGTGGATCATTTAGAGGAGCAGCTGCTGAAGGAGGAACACAGCTGTGAACGTTTGAGCCCACAGAGCGAGCTGGACAGTACTGAAGCCGACACTCCAGCGCTCGAGACCATATTCATCGCTCCGCTAGATGGCAGCCAAGGCGAGCTGCGTAGTCGGGTCCTCAAAGAGGTCCGCAAACCTGGACGAAGTGAGTATGAATCGACCCGTTGTGGCTAAATCCGTTCATTTTTATTTCAATCTGGAAAATTAGACTAAATTAGTTTTTCATGTATATCTGTGTGTTCTCAGACTATAAGGCCATACTTCGTCTCCTGCAGCAGGTGAAAGGACCAGTAAATGTACAGAAATACTTCATCCAGCATGCTATCAGTGAGGCTGCAAGGTAAGAAACATGAGACACTTGTTGGTGTTTGCAGTTAATCTCATCTTGAGGAGGTCTATTTTTTCTGCCTCTTGTCTAAAATGACATACACTAAATAAATCAATATCTTCACAACTACAAGGACTGTATGTATAGTCTTGGTCCCAAAAAAAGCTGAGACATGTGAGATTACCACAGATGTTTCACAATCAAGATATGCCTTACTGTGACAGAGTAAAGTCACCTGGAACACAGTAGGAAATGTTAATAGTTATTAAACCAGAACATTCAAGCCCAAGTCATCTAGGAATGAGTAAAATCACGTCTGATGAGGAACTGTGCAACAGTAGGAGCTAAAAAGTCAACTTGAGCAGTTTTACAGATGTTTTAATACAGATGTTACGCAGATAAATATCTCGGAAAGCCATCGGTTGACTTTGATAATCGACACCTCTATCGATGGTCAGAGTCAGGAGGATCCAGGGACAGCCCCCACATTCGCCTTGGAAACACCATGAGGATCCAGAAAGAAGTAAAGCCCAAGATAGTCTATGATGGCAAGAGTAAATCCTTCACAATAAAACCTCCTTCATCTCCTTGGAAACCATCAGGACCTTCGTGATTTATTTCAAACAAAGGCAGAGTCATAGGAGAAACATTAGCAGCGTTTTTAGAGCTGGAATCAAACTTTTCACCACAAAACAGCAACGGAAAGACCTGGTTTCTGATTCTAGCTGCTAGCTCCCAGTTTCTGTCCCACAGCGATGAGTTGTAATCAGCAAGTCTCTGCTTTCAAATGACACTTTGTTTGCTTGAAGTGGGAAAATTAGCAGAAGCTCTAAAGTTCCCATATAATTGCTTAAAATTCGGACTGTGACAAACACTCTGTAATGCATGTATACTCTACTTCATGCTACAGGGAGCTTTTGTGATGAAGAGATTAAGAGGAAGACTTTTTAAAAATCACTTTTAAAAAATCCCAGCAATCTCCAAACACGCCTGCTTGGCAATGTGCCGGTGTGACTGCAGTCCCGTTACATTGGAGGACGTGTGCCCTTGAAGCGCTGCAGCTTTCCAAGCAGTGATTCATGACCGAGGTGTAATTACCTTAAAAGCCTTTTAAACTCAGTTAATATTGAGCTGTGTGCAAATATTTAAGATATTACAAGGATCTTGGTGAACTTACCAAAGTTGTTCTGTTGATTTAGGCCTTTTTGGGACTGACTGAACCCGACTGTAATAACACTGTGTGATAGATAAGAAGCCATTTGAAGCAGATTCAGTTCATGAATCACCCTTGGCTAAGCTTCCCTTAACCTAAACTTTTATCATACTTGCAATGTCCCTTTTAATTTCCTGTCTCTTTCTAATTAATTTGGCCTGTTTTGTCAGGTTTAAAAAACGGGTACTGATCCAGCAGCTGGAGGCCTTCCTCACCGAGTTGGAGGAAGATCAAGCAACATCCTCGCAGCTTCCCAACGATCACGGCAGGTAGTCACCAGAGAAAGGAATAAGGCTTCTTTCCTTTGAACTTAATTTCTTCAAGAAATGACTCTTGACACCTCACCAACACACACTAATAATCCAGACAAGAAAAAAAGATAAATGCTCTGATGGCTGAAGCTCGTACCGTCTCCTATGCTGTTGCGTCACATAGTGTCTGAGGCAGAGGGTGTAGCTGGTGGAGAGCCTTTAAGATAAGAAAATCCTCTTCATATTGACAGATGCCTTAAACATCTATATGGCTTTTGACTGTATGGGCAAGTTGTTCAGCAGACACACACATGGTCCTTTAGATAATACAAAATAAGCTGGCCGATCCTTCAATGAGCAACAGGATTTTCCCTGATGTTACGCTTTCACCCTTTGCCGCTGGACAAAAAACTCCCAAAACTGCTATAAAATCATTACAAATTCTTTATTATTACTATTATTTTTTGCTTTTTTTTATACAAATCTTTCAGTCAACTTCAGCCCTAATCACAACTACAAAATAGATCATTCGAACCATTTTGACTTTTAAACTGCATGATGCCACCGTTTTTTCATAAATTGTTACGCTCCGGTGTGAACTTAGGAATCCAAGCGCAGACACTACGGGTGGCATACAAGACAGACTTTATTATTTTC
>JBAMHW010000007.1:31247325-31258272 GCA_037177495.1 Rhadinocentrus ornatus | reverse complement strand
TTTATGCATTTACTGACCATTGGACATCTACGTTTACTCAAGGGAAGGTCAGTTAATATTTCTAAGCATTGGTTCTTTCTGTTAATGCAATACAGTAAAAAAAAAATAATAAAAAAAAATATATATATAGGGTGTACCCTGAACAGGTCGCCAGTCCATCGCAGGGCCAACACAGAGACAAACAACCATTCACATTTACTCCTAGGGAGAATTTAGAGTGACCAATTAACCTAACATGCATGTCTTTGGATGGTGGGAAGATGCCGGAGTACCTGGAGAGAACCCACGCATACACTGGGAGAACATGCAAACTCTAAGAGGAGTGGGGGGTCCTTAATGGCCCCTTGTAGTCAAGGCTCTACAAGTTCTGTAGAGTAGGTGTGGGAAGTGTTATCGTCAAATCTTCCAACTGTTTTAGGTTGATATGTCCATGGTAATGTGAGAAGACAGCAGGAAGTAAGTCAAGGCAGATAGAGGCTACAATGTGAGAAAAGGTGGAGTCTGTTTAGCTCACAGTGACTCACAACATTTACCACTGACAGAGGTGATGCTATATTTGTTGTAGGAAAATGCATCTTAACCCAACATAAAAGGTGATACAATAAGCTGCTTATATGTTTGAAAATGCTTCAAGTTGGGAATGGAAGTGGTGCAGCTAAAAAGGCCAGGGCTGAATTCTGTTCCCTCTTACATGGATGTAGATAAATGTGTTGGACCCCTGTTCATGCGCTGTTCTTCCTCTCCTTTCTTGTCCTCTTGCAGTCAAAGATATGAGACGCTCCTGAAAGACATGGAGAAGAAATCTGACGAGCATCGAGAGCTTTTAACTAGTTTACAGCAGGAGTTCCAGAAAGCTCAAGGCCAGGCTGGTGGAAAATTCTGATCCAGCAACCAGATCGCCTTCACACATTCAAAGTCGATGACAAGATGTAGACCTGCTCCATGATTCTGCCTGTATCTTGTCATTATTTACAGCGTTATTACTCTGACTTTTCGCATCTAATAAACATGTTTTTTTTCCACAAGTGGTCAATTTTCCTTAAAGCCGCCCACACACACAGTTTTATTCAGAAAACAAAAGAGTCTGCGCAGCACGTGTGCGCGCACGTTTCTATAGAGGGTTTGCTTTAATTAGGGGGGTCGCCACTAGAGCAGATGTTGTCCAGTCTCTCACCCGCCCCACAGCTCCCAGGCGTGAACAAAACACGGCCTTGCAGCATTGTTAGCTTACAGATATCCGCTTTCTCCGCCCTCCGCAAGAAATGGGAGGCATTTGGCTACACACAAAAAAGTGTTCCGGGTTAAAAAGCCAAATAAAGACGTTAGTAAAAAAAAAAAAAAATACATTTTATTTATAATCATAAGCGGGATTGTAAATATTTAATAGTGCTACACTTTTATTTTATATGTATTTATATGCAAGTTTATTTTCTTTTTCTAAATTCGGGCACGTGATCATGCAAACGTTCAGCAACAGTGCGTCATGACGTGTTTTCATACACGAGCCGTGAAGTCTGGCGCACGTGTGGCAGCAGACCTATTAACACCTGGAGGTGCAGTGTTGTTGTAATCGGGGTTGGGGGGGCTGTAAAGATGGTTGACACGCGGCTATTAGCTGGTTAATTTGGATCACACGTTAATATCAGCAAAAATCTAAAGTCTCGTGAAGGTTACTTCCGTAGCTGTTTAGCTAATCCGTGACATATAAGCTTTCTAACAGGACTGTAACCTACTAAAGTATTTTAGAAGGGACATTTTTAAGTTTTAGTCCTCATTTAGATTTAAGAATAATTAAATATGTTTCATTTAAAGGTTTCTGTATTTAAGGAAAGCCATTCTGTTTTAATATATGGAACGTTATACAAATGCATTTTGGGAACTGCTGGCCTCAAATGGTTTATCGATGAGGCCAAAAGGTGTTTCATCACTTTGCCTTATTATGTTCACCCTGATGTGGGAACAGCCAACACCTGCAGAACCAGCTGTCAGTGTGTGAACTAGTGCTGCTACATTTCTGATCAGTGGTTGCCAACATATTTTCCTTGAAGACTCCATGCATGCGGCAAAGCCAAGAACCTCAACCGTGCTTGGCTTTATGCTTTCATTAGCTAGCTTCTTGCTACAAAGGATGCATTCTGAGTCCTTTCCTGTCCTTTAATAAAAATCAGTATAGCCTTACCTTTTTTTTTAATATTTATCATTTTTCATACATGTCTCATCAATGAAGTGTTGTAGGAATAAACAAAGTGACCTGGAAAGACATGAACTGTAGCTTTTCCAGCTCACTGACCTCACTAAACCACACAGAACGTGGAGAGAAACTGAATGGATGCACAAGTTGTAGCCTACTAGGTAGCTTTCTTAAAAAATTTGCTAAGAATTCCTGTTTTAAAATATTGTTTAACATATTTTGATGAACCCCATTTGTTCACTTAGGAACGTGGTTTAAAAAAAAAAGAAAGTGTTTTCGGGCTCCCGAAACACAAGTTCTATATTATTGAAATGCCAAAATAAAATAATAATAATAACTGATGCACCTCAGCTTGTCTCTTTGTGGACATGGCCATAATTTCAGCAGTCACATGGGCTCTATACAGTCAAAGCTTTCTGGACCTCCTTTGCTCTTCGGGGACCCCCTTGGGGGCTAAATGAGCTTTAGATCATTTGCTTTTTAGTCTGAGATACATGTAACTATGCTTTGCATGCTTTAGTAAACTAAGATCCAAGTAGGAGATAATCTTCATTCTACATTTATTTTCCTTCCTCTGTTTTATCTGAATTTAGGCAGATGCTCTTCTGATGACTGCATAAACCTATTCCAGCTTTAACTGATTTACTTTGTCTTGTGTGGGCTTTTCTTATGAGTGGGGGTTAAAGCTTAAATGCACACAAAAGAGTGTCCCATCCTATCATGGGGTCAGCCCAGCAAGACTAACACCTCCTTTGATATGGGATGGTTACAAACAACCTTTGGAAGTTCAGGCCAATATATGTTGACTTGTCTACGCTGGGAGAGATCCAGATAATCTGACATGCCTCTGTGGTTTGGGGTCTGTGTTATATCTGCACCATGAGCACAATCCCATCTGGAACTTAACATTTCAACCATATAGTTCGGCTAATTAAAATGGAATACTAAATGCATTGAGGACTTTCTCTACTTAATCTGATTCTGACTTCATGTGAGATGCATGTAGGATATCTCACTGAGTGATCTCCACAATTCTGAACACTTGCTTTTGGTGCAGCTTTCAGATTTAAAGAAGCACACGACCACATGTCATTATTACTCCATTCACACAAGGAGAAAACAGCTGTACATGTGTAGTATAAAGGACTAAATATTATCATGTATCATTTACTCCTCCATTAAGTTTTATGTATTACAGCATAAAAATAAAAATCATCTGATCCTTAATAGACCCTGCGATGGACTGGCAACCTGGTCAGGGTGTGCCTGCTAATTATTGGGATAGGCTCCAGCTTTCCTGTGACCCTGAATTAGAATAACCATTATAGAAAATGAATGGATGGATAATCCTAAGATTAGGTCTTGAAATAAAACTTCAGATAAATTAGCAATAACATGACATTTGTGTTATAATTTAACAAAAATGGAAACCAGAATGTTGGAGCGATGTGTAAAAAAACTAATGTTTACATAAAAAATGCTTGGGTTAGTAGCAATTAGATGCTGCTGGTCAACTGATTGAGAAAAAAATATTTGGAGCAATAGGTTTTGTAAACCAGTGCATGTTGTTTGGACATATTTGCTAAACAAATAAACAGCATATCAGCACATCTTATACCAACTGTCAAGCACAGTGGTAGAGGGGTGATTATTTGGGTTTGTTTTGCAGTCACACAGGACCTGGACACCTTGCAGTCATTCAGTCGACCATGAACCACTCTGAATAGCAAAGTATTTCAGTTAAACGTGAGGCTATCTGTCTGAAACTAGGTCATGCAACAAGACAGGACATTTATTTTTTTAAAATGTTTTAGACAGGTCAAAAGTTAACCAGAGTATTTACTTTGATATTAGTTTTTGTGAAGCATCAAATTAAAAATGTATTACCTTCTTGAGTCATAAAGGACAAAAACATCCCGTTGGATTCCATTAAAGCCACATTTTTAGTCTTGCAGCTGTAAAATAGAATTAGCCATTTTAACTACTACCAAAATAGTCCTTTCCTCCCTCATAACTGCATAAAATCATTATTTCATTAGTTTAATTTTTGGGGGGTATTCATAAATAACGATAACAAGTAATTAAATTGCTGTTCAAATGGTTCAAATCTTTAAAATGTTTGGTTGTTTTGAGCAGTGCTGAAGTTGTTTGAGATATATGCAGAAAAAAGATTAATCCTTTTTTGAGGTGATAAACAATATTTAATGTAAATAGAGTAAATTGAACTTCATTAGACATGTAAAAACTGTAAAAAATACATGAGAAGTGGGCTAATTCGACAGGAGAAGTATGTTTAAATGAATGCATGCAACTCAGTCCAGGAAATTCATTGGATACTTGAGCTTTGTAAATTGGTTGCAGCCTCACCTGAGGCAGTCTGGACTCTGAACAGGTGTGAATGACCCCAATCGTTTACCGTTCTACATTTGAAAAACTACTCGGAGCATCACAGAACCACCAAGCACTTTATCAACATTTCAATAGGCAATAACTGTTGTCCAGCTTGGATAGAGTATCTGTTAACTATCCTGCAGATGGTTCACCTTTCTCTGCAAGTGCAGCAGTTAATCCTGCAAGGACACGACACTCACTTAGCAAATGGGCCATTCTCAGCCTCAGGAATGGGTCAGGAAATTGTGCTTTTATTGAAAATAGAGACTGAAAACTCAGTGAGCTTAAAAAAAAAGTTCTTCAAAAGGGAAAACACTCTAATGCCAGGCCTACTTGTCAGGTAAAAGCAAGGTTCAGGAAGGATTTATGCTATTTTATGCAGGACCCTCAGCAACAGCAGCTATGCATGATCAATGCTGCTGCAAAAAAAAAAAAGAAAAAAAAAAAAGAGAAAAAATAAAGAAAAAAAATTCAATCTGCAGCCACAGTCTGAAAAATAAAAATTTTATATTTACACTCAAAGAGTAAAAAATGTAAAAGAAAATCTAATTTCAGTGGAAAATATCTTCTACTTTAAAGGGTGTCATCACTTTACAGAGGAGTTCAAGGAGCGCAATCGCAGATATACATTTCTGTCTTGACAAGTTGTTGGCACGTACAGATGCCAACACACATTATTAAAAATAAACTCTGTCTCAAAGTGTCCGTCATTGAGGCCAGGGTCTCCACACCGGATCCGTGATGTGCGTTGAGCCCGCCGAAGTGGAAAGGAACTTGCTGGTGTCACCACGGAGACCAGGTGGCTGTGTGAGGTGATGCTGTGGAGACAGAGCAGTTGAGTCACCAGCCAGAGCGGCCATGGATGACCTGTGGACGTGCCCGGGAGAAGTGGGCAGCGTCTTGGGTTCCGCGAGGCCAAAGGAGGCCTGGACTATATTGTTGCCCGACTCCTCCAACTCCTGGCTCTTGGTGGCGATGAACTGGCGTACTCTCAGCAGACAGGACCTCATGCCATCTCTGTAGCTGTGCTGGCGAGGGCAGGTCTGTCTCGGCCCCTTGGACAGGACCTTGCCCGTTGCTTGGGGACCCTTCTCCATCTCCTTCTCTGCCTTCAGGAATTCCACAACACTCTCTAGGATCTCTGCTTTCTCCACCTTTGGATTCTTCAGTTTCTATATTTAGAAAATATGCAAACAAAGCCACAACAAAAAATGTGAAAATGGAAAGTCAACATCCGGATATGATATCATTTTAACAATGATGCCCAACCTTGTCTGTGTGGTGCTAAACCAATTCATCATTGAACAAGAAAGATAGGCAACACACACATAAAACAACAGGACTAAATTAGCCAAATTTACCAGTTTTTTACATTTTATTCCTTCTAATGTTTTACTAAAGCTAGCATGTCTCGCTAACATTAACATGTTTGGCTAACTTTACCTGGATTTCCTAATGTTAGCATGTTTTGCTAACGTTAGCAAAAACCTCAACCTTACATAAAGCTACCGCTTTTTTTTCTGAAAGCTTTTTTTTTTAATTGTTTAACTAGTCTTAAAAAGTAAGTAGGGTTTCATCTCTCTTTTAAAAAATACATGTTGGTGTCCACTGCCAAAATGACACTTGGTGGTTTAGTGAAACGCCACCATGACGCACCTCATTGTGCGTATTTTCCAGCATCAGAAGTCGCAAAGTCTCCAAACTGTGGTTGATGCGCTCACGTCTGCGTTTCTCCATCAGAGGTTTGGAGACCTTTAGGGGGTGAAATAACAAAACACGTGGCTGACAACCTTAAAATTAATATTAGACAAACATATCCTCTTTGGAAAAACAGCTTACCCGTCTCGCCGACTTCTTTCTGTTGGATTCCGGTGATGATAAAGCCTTCATGGCATCAGCTATCTCTTGGCTCTGCTGGTGTTCAGGGTCTAAACTGAATGAATGGTGCATGTTTGTGCCCTCTTTGCAACTTGTTGATGTCTCTACGTTGCGTATGCGTGCAGCCACGCCCCTGCTGGATGCGCTTCTGCTCCAGGAGCGCACGAAATGGAGACTATGAATTCAGTTTCATATGAAACACAAAAAATGTTTATTTAAATTTCACATATATTTATTAAAATAGGTCCCAGTTAAAGTCTAAAACTGGAAAAATTGCTTTAAATAAAGAAGAGTGTGCTGTGTGTTACATCATTTGTTGCATATATATATATATATATATATATATATCTCCACGCCCTCACATTTCCTAAACAGGATCTCTTTGGAGAAATTTTAAGATTAAAATAAATTGCGCAATTACTCCCGACTGGGCTCTTTGTGCAGGAAAAGCTCGATGACCACACATTCTCTCTAGACTATCAAAGATGCATTATCAGAGGATGTGGGGTGAAGTGGGCTTTGAGTTTGAGGGATGCTCTGTGCGCACTGCATTTATGGCCGCACTGATCCCTATAATAGGCTAAAGTGTGGGGATAACACCGGGATGATCGGATCATGGACACCCCGTGGAGATTAAGTGGCTTTTCAGAGGCAATGATACTTCCGTTTGAAATTAAAGTGGGGGCGATTAGTGAAGGCCGAGAGATCACCACTGGTTGCCATGGGAGCGAGGAGGCAAATCCCCCTATTGGGTGATAGCTACATAAAATCATGAAATTGTAGTCTAAATAAAACTAAGCAAAATAATAATAATAATTTACCAGGATAAGTCACAGCTAATCAGTGCATGCATGCCTGTGTGTATGTGTAGAACAAAAGTGTTGAAGCCACGTGGACCCGCCCAGCAAATAAGCTTTATAATGTCAACGAACCCTGTGATGGAAACAAGCTAATTGGTTTAAAATGCGCTCTTTAGAGAAATGGGCCGTTTACTTCTAATTCCACGACTCCTCGTGCGTGTTAGCAACATTGTCACAAAAGGAGTTTTCAGGATGACTAAAATCAAGGTTTGGGAACGTGTTGGTGGACTTTGAAAGAAAGCGCGTGTGAAATCTAAACCTGAGGCACCACGCGGAACTAAAGGCAGCACACACTTAACACTCACGTGTAACATTTAGGTGTAATCATTCTACTCACGGTTCATCACGTAAGAGCGTGAGCTGCTTCCGTTTGCTCTACACCGTTTTTCTGGGGTCAACTAGGGATTTGACTTTTATTTTCCTTTAAAAACCAACAAACATAAAAGCATATTTTCCTTCTTGCGCGTGTAGATTAAGCCTATCTCTAATTAATTTAGGTATGCTCGCTCTCTCTTTTTTTCTTCTTTTTTATCTTAAGGTGCTGATACCTCACACATCATAAAAAGTCCTGGCAGCTGCTTACTTTCTCACTTCATTTCTGTTCCCACGAGTGGAACAAGAAGTTTCCCATGGTCTCACTTCACCGCAGCATCCTCCGGGAAGTGCTAAAGAAACCAGAAGGATCTGGAGCTAAAAGACCACTCAAATAGGTGGAAAAAGTTTGGTCTCTGACCTGTCTGTGGCTTATGCTACACGGCGTTCATCATCATCTGTGTCCATAGGCCATAAATAAAGTTTCCCGCTAAGGTACGTCGGTCCACAGCCCAAACTATAGCAACTCCATAGCAGAAGCCAATAAAAGTGTAAAATTCCCACATGTTCATGACTCAATAAACGTTACATAGTTATGTTTTTGCTTACTGTTAAATGCTCACGTGCTGAGTTAGCCTAGTGTACACGTAACATAAGTGTCACATAAGCTGGACAGTAAACAGATTAGTTACAAGCAATAATACTTTTCATTCTTATTATTTAAATTATTAATTTAAGGAAAATAAATAAATAAAAAGCTCGGTTGGGTTATGACTTTGGCGTAATGTCTGATTGTCTCGCGAGACGACAGAAAAGACGTCTTATTTTGGATAAATGGCTGGATGGATGCACAAATATATGGTTACGGGTTTGTATCCCTGACCAACTCTGTAAAACACAGTCAATGACAAACACCAGCATCTGTGGACAAATATAGACTTTGCTGCTATTAACACGTTTTGTTTTGAGATTGAGATGAGATAATAAATCCATTCTCCTCTCAGTGTCCTCTCCAACACCTGACAACCAATCAGAGGCCGGCGCGCGGCCCTCTTATAAAAACCCGGAGGCAGCGACGGGCTTTTTAACTTTTGCGGAGAAGTTTGGACCAAGCTGAGCAAAATGACCAGGAAACTACAAAGCCAAACTCTGGATGATGGCAAGAGTAGAAAAAGGGTAGGAACTTCTTTAAATTCATAAATGAGGGACACATTTTTAGCGAGACCCTTTCATATCTGTTGCTTTTTTTTTAAAGTGAAGTATTAGTAGATAATTGATTGCTTTATCGCCCAGATCACTTAAAAGCCAGCTCTTGTGTTGTAAAGTTGAGCTCATCATGCAGACTTGTTCAAAGGACCGTCTGACCTTCTAAGAAAAGAGTTTGGGAACCAAATTTAATTTATTATTTGATTATTTGATACAAAGACATTTGTAATTGCAACATCTTGGCTACCAAAAACCTCACATAAGCAATAATGAATGATTTGTTAAGGGAACTAATGTGGAAGTTGTTGTTTTTATTACATTAAATAAGTTTAGTCACATTAATTTACCTCTTTAGATTCTAAAGCCAGTTGTGGAAAAGAAGAGAAGAGATCGAATAAATCAAAGTCTTGCTGAGCTGCGAAGTTTGCTGTTGAATTCAACATCTGATTCAGTGAGTCAAGTTAAAACCATGTCATAGTAACACTGCTTGCATGTGTCAAAGTGATAACCGTGATGATGAATTTTGTCTCTTCCCCTTTCAACTGTTGTCGTTAAAAGCGTCTGCAGAATCCTAAAATAGAGAAAGCTGAGATTCTGGACTTGGCTGTGGAATATCTTAAGAAGTGGACAGACAGGAAGTACTTGAGTGATGGTCAGTCAAGCAAAAGAGTTTTTATTGTTGAAGTTTTAAGAATCAAAACCTGGATCATGAAAAAAAGACCCCCCTCCCCCCTCTCCGTCTTTTTATTTTCTTTTTTTGGCCCACACATTTGTGTATCATCTTTGCAGACTCCACTGGTCGAATGAGGACCTCTTTAGTACAACTTGGCTTGGCAGAGCCCAGTGTTCCTCCTTTCCTAGGCATGGAGAGTGCAGGTTTCCAGCAGTGTGTGTCCCAGCTCGCCAGCTACATGCAGAAGATAACACCGACACAGAGAGCAGGCCTGATGGAGGGACTAAAGCATCATTTAGAGAGTTGGACGTCAAAACCAGACTTCAACCAGAACATGACTAAGATGCCCGATGCTGCGACTGTAGATACCATCAGCACATCGGACAACAGAGAAGGGTCTCCCTGGTTGCTTTTTCCATCTCATTCTCCCTTCCAGCCTCTCTCTTGTTCCACACCATGCCACGACTATCTGTCCCCCCCTTCCTCCCCCTGGTTCTCTCCTCCTTTCCCCACATATACCACCTCTCCTCCTTTCCCGTCTTTTCCCTGTCACTTCTCCTTCCCCCCTAGTCTGTCGCCTCCATCCTCTAACACCTCCTTCTTTAATGTCTCACCAACACTTCCTCACACCAATCCTCTTGGCCTTCACATCCCCCCACTCACATCACTAATACCCCCCTCAAACCTTGCACACAGGGAGGAGTCTGCACCGAACTCTTCCTCAGCCACATGGAGGCCCTGGCTTTGATGAGACTGATGAGGCCACCTAGTGGGATTTGGCTAAAATTGTAGAGGGGGGATATTTTGAATGCAAAGTGTATATATGAATAAAATAACCCATATTTTGTATTTCTCTTGTAAATAAATGCATCATGTACTTGACGCTAATAACTTCTGTTTGCTTATTTGTATACTCATTCACCATGAGCTGATTATGGGTGTATCTACCCTCAGAAATTTTTTTGTACATTCAGATTTTTAAGCTTTATATTCCTGTAAAAATAAAATATCTTAAATAAAACTTTAATCGCAGTCCTCATGGTGACCTTTTCATGGTATCTGAAATGATAAACTGTTTATTTCAGCCTTGTTTATAAAGTTGATATGTTTATTAAAAAGTTCCGAGCTTAGATGATAGACTTGTCTTAGATGGTGGTCTTAGATGGTCCACCTGTTCAACTGCATTTTAACAGAAATATCTATCAGCCAATCACATGGCAGCATATTAGTGTATTTAGTCATGTAGACATGGTGAAGATGACCTGCTGAAGATCAAGTTGAGCATCAGAATAAAGAAAAAAGAGAATTTAAGTGACTTTGAACGTGGCATGGTTGTTGGTATTTACTGGGATTTTCACCCACAACCATCTCTAGGGTTTCCAGAGATGGTCTGAAGAAGAGAAAATATCCAGTGAGCAGCAGTTGTCTGGACCAGA
>JBAMHW010000007.1:31219945-31247162 GCA_037177495.1 Rhadinocentrus ornatus | reverse complement strand
CATGAAAACATGGATCCATCCTGCCTTGGATCAACGCTTCAGGCTGCTGCTGGTGTAATGGTGGGGGGAGATTTTCTTGTCCCACTTTGGGCCCCTTAGTACCAACGTGGCCTGGTTTATCCAGCACAGCCTACCTTAGTATTGTTGCTAAACCATGTAATAAAAACTGAATTGTCAGACAGTGTTGAAAATAATAAGTGAATCCACTGTGGCAGAAACTTTGCCTCCATATTTCCGGCATCAACAAAATACTAACGTTCTCTAGTTTACTGGTTCCCAAAAGGAGCACAGGGGGTCCCTGAGGCTTTGAACATTAGAGGTTTAATGTCCACAAATTGTCCCTATTTTAATGAATAAAAGTAAAGCTATATGTTGATTTAACTTAGGCTTTATCAAAAGACACGACTCAACCATGACTCAACTGGCTGCGGCTGGTTAGCTCAATAGGTAGAGCATCAGTCTCCCATGTGGGAGACCAGAGTTCTAATCCCCCAGCGGATGAACATTAACACCTTCCAGTTGGGTCCTTAGACAAGATCCTTAATGCTACTGCCTAACCATTGTAAGTCGCTTTGGATAAAAGCGTCAGCTCAATGAATATAATGTAAACCAGAATACATTATATATGGTGAGAATCTCACTTTTCAAAGCCTAAAACCAGCATGGTTTCAGCACAGGGTGGAGCAGGGGGACCATAGCATTTTAGTTTATGCATGAAGGGAGTGCCTGAGGAAAAAAAGTTGGGAACCACTGGTCTAGTTTATTAACCAAAAGCAGCACTCAAGAAGCAACGGGCAAAATGTTGCTTCAGATTGTGAGGAATGGATTTCTGACCACAACAGAGATTATCTTAGAGAAAGTCCATTTCATAAATTCAGTTTTATTATATTAATCTGATGAGTCAGTGGCTGATGCAGACCTGTAATGTGTGGTCAACAGAGGGCAGCAGTGACACATAAATAAATAAATAAATAAATAAATAAATAAATAAATAAATAAATAAATAAATAAATAAATAAATAAATAAATAAATTAATAAATTTACACACAGCTCAGAGGCAGGTGGGAGATCTTGATTCCTCCCTGATAAAAGGAGGCTGTAATTTGGGCTAAAAAGAAGATGTCACTGAGCTTTTCCATCATCAATAAGCCCCGAACGCATGATCATCACTCCTCCCTCTTCTGTCTCTCAGTGCTTAGCTCACTTCTTATCTGCTTATTAAATCTCCATTACGAGCTCTGAATATTTTCAGGCACCAAAGGACTTGGCCTGAGAAAACAGAATTCATCACATGATAGAACATGTCTTTGGATAACTGTTTTTCTTCTTTTCTTTCCTCCCTTCTTTGCTCTTTCTTTCTCTTTACGCTGGAGAAACTTGCTCTGTGCGTGTGCCATTAGTTATGAGGTGGCCATTGTTCTTTGTCAGAGAAATAAGGGGGTTTGCACATCACAGGAAGCTTGATTCTCCACTCTCCCTCTCTACTGCATGTTTTGATCATTCTGCACAGACTCATGAAAGCAGAGAAGGTCGTTCACGCCGAAGAGGGCGATTTCTGCAGCGCGGCACATAATTAATAGGGAAAGAAATCATGTCTTGGAGTGACCTGACAGTGGTTGAAAACTCCTTGGCATTGTCTCAGGACAAGCTGATTAGAGCTGATCCTGTTACCCTCTTTAATCACTGTTTTTCGTATGCCAGCGTGCATTCCTGATTTAAAGATGTCAGGCTGTGAAGATGTCTGGTATTTGTCATGGCTTTCTGAGTCTGTGAATTCCTGCATGTCGGAGCATTACAAAACTCCAATGCCAAGACAGAACTGGTGTCAACTGCTTTCATCACACATCTGTAGTCTTGTACATCTTGAAAGTAAATATAATAAACAGCATGTCTAATGTTCTTTGCCTCAGCGGGACAGCTGCTCATCATAATTATCCCATGAAAATCCAGGCTCAGAAAACAGTAAATCAAGAATTCCAGGCCTAATGTTGACAAATATAAGTGATTTTTGTTTGGAAATAAGAATAGTGACAGTAAATAAAGTTTGTACTTTAAGGTCTAGTCATTGTTCCACAGGGCTGTGGCCGGTGTCAGTAACAATAAAACCTGTACTGTTTATTGTTGTTGCGTACTTGAAGAAGCCTCTGACTGAAGATATGTTGTTTCTTCACTGTGTTGTGTAGAGGGTAAGACTCTAACTCTGATGCTGTTTGCACTCTACAAAACAGACTTATATAAGATATGCTGCATCTTGGTGCAGACAGTGAAGGATCTCAGCCTCCTTAAGATGTAGAGTCACCTCTGTCCCTTCTTGTAGATGGATGTTGTGATGCATTTCCAGTCTAGTCTGTTGTCCAGGTGAACTCTCAGGCATGTAAACAGTAGTTTGCTTTATCCTGTTCCTCCTAAAATCTACAATCTTTTGGTTTGTTTGCCTTTATTCAAAATGAAGTGGTTAATTCCTCACCAAGGCAAGGCAAATTTATTTGTACAGCACATTTCATGTACAAGACAATTCAAAGTGCTTTACATAAAACAGCATGAGCATTACAGTGGAGTGCAAGAAGCAAGAAGAAAACAAACTTTAAAAGAAATAAAATAAAAAAGGGGGAAAAGATAGAATAAAAGGCCTAATATAAAATGGATAAAAAGCACAAATTAAAGTTCCAGTGTGAGGAATTTAACAGTTGTTCTGATAAAAGACCAAATAAAAAAGTTTTTAATCCTGATGTAAAACTGCTGAGTCAGCAGACCTGCAGTTTTCTGGGAGTTTGTTCCACATGTGAGGAGCATAAAAACTGAACGCTGCCTCTCCATGTTTAGTTCTGACTCTGGGAACAGAAAGTAGACTTGACCCTGATGACCTGATTGGTTCATAACGAACCAGAAGATCCTGAATGTATTTTGGTCCTAAACCATTTAGGTCTTTGTAAACTAACAGCAGGAATTCAAAGCCAATTCTTTCTCAGGAAGCCAGTGTGAAGATTTGAGGACTAGAGTTCTAGGACTTTCTTGGTCTTAGTGAGGACCAGAGCAGCAGCTTTCTGGACTAACTGCAGCTGTCTGATGGACTTTTTAGGGAGACCTGTGAGGACAGCATTCCAGTAGTTCAGTCTACTGAAGATAAATACATTGACCAGTTTTTCTAAATCCTGCTGAGTCATCGGTCCTTTAACCTTCGATATGATCTTTAAGTAATAACAGACCGACTTCACAACTGTCATACTATAACTGTTAAAACTCAGGTCTGAGTCCACGATTACTCCCAGATTTCTGGTTTTTAACTTTGCTGTTTGCTGACAACCAACTTTTAATCTTTCTTCCTTGGCTCCAAAAACTATTATTTCAGTTTGGTCCTAATTTGAAGGAAGTTCTGGCACATCCAAACTTCAATTTAATCGATGCAGTTGATCAGAGTTTGGATTGGACTGTAGTCTCCTGGTGAGATGGTCATGTAAGTAGACCATCCCAAAACTGACTGACCAGTTGTCTGTCCTCAGTTTCTTGTCCATCACTAATACTCTCAACAACTGCAGAGGTGTCTGATATGATTTCACTGTATCACATATAGCATGTGTAAGATATGTAGGCCATTTTATAGGTATTTCTGGAGTAAACATTCTCATTCATTCATTCATCCATAAATCCATCCGTCCGTCCGTCCGTTCGTTCTTCGTTCGTTGGTTCGTTCATTCATCCATCCATCCATCCGTCCGTCCGTCCGTCCGTCCGTCCGTCCGTCCGTTCGTTCGTTCGTTCTTCGTTCGTTGGTTCGTTCATTCATCCATCCATCCATCCATCCGTCCTTTCATTCATTCATTCATTCATTCATTCATTCATTCATTCATTCATTCATTCATTCATTCATTCATTCATTCATTCATTATCTACCGCGTAGTCAGCTGGAGCCTATCCCAGCAGATTAACAGGTGAGAGGCTGGGTACACCCTGGACAGGTCACCAGTCCATTGCAGGTAAACATTCTCATTTTCTGTAAATATAGAGATGTCTTTATTTCTCATGTCATAAGGCATTCTTATGTTATGTCTTACTTTCTTATTTATGTGTGCGTAAGCCGAGAGACTCCTCATGTTTGCATAATGACAATAAAGATCTTGAATTTTGAGTCTCGAACGGGCCTCAGGGTTGATTAGAAGGCTGAGGCGTTCAGCATGAAGAAAATGGTGAGAGTACAGCACCCTGGGGTTCTCCTGTGCTGTTGACCACCATCTTAGACACGCAACCTTTCAATCTTACAAGCTCTTGTCTGTTAGGCTGTCATAAAACCACGTGGTTGTGAAGGAAGAATCTACTTGGAATTTCTGGAGCTTCTTTAAAGCAGCATTATGTAGCTTTCTGACCTCAGAAATATGTGATCTTGACTGGTTTTGATGGTACAGTGACATCCATTACGTACATTGCTGGAGCTGTTGTTTCCCAGCAGCAATCAGAGGCCGAGAACTTCACAACTTTATTTTCTTGGGCCACTTTATGCTTTCCTCGGCATAACATTTTCCCCTCTTTTTTCAAGTGTTTAAATAATAAAAAAAAACATATAAAATCTGCTCTGAAGAGAATTTGTTAGTGGTTTTCCAAACCTTGAACTGTCTGTCTTGCATGCTATCTATTATGCTGTCTATTTGTGTAGGAGTGACTGTGCATTCTTTTGTAGTTGAGTCAATTTGTTTGGCTAAGCTCTATTTTGGAAGACAGCCCATTGACCTGCTGCTTTTTATCAGTCAGATTTAAGGACTGCTGTGGACTGAGTCAGCATCCCTCGTGGAGGAGGACTCCTCACTCAGATCACATCTCAATACTCAAGAATGTAGATCTGTCACTACCCACAACTAAATATAATTTTTCCTCCCTTTCATTTCTCTATCTTTCCCCTTTTTTGCAAAGTTCTTTGAAGTAAATAGTGAAAGGATCCCAGACTGTAGCAAATTACCTGAGGACTGAAACATTTTTGACATTAGTCCTGAGAGACGAGGGCGAGCCACTTTTCCTGGCGGCCCCTTTGGCGTTTTTAATCTGGGGCTGAGGGAGACAGCAGCGCTGACAGAATGATGGGACAGCTGGACATGCTTCCAGGCTAGCAGCAATGGGCAAAAGAAAAGCCAGGAGAAGGGCCACTGCAGACATCTCAGCATGGAGCCAACAACTCAGGACAGCAGACCAAAGCTGGACGGAGCATGACTCATGTCCCTGAGAGACATCCACCGCCTTCATTTTACAAAACCTTTGTAGTCATGGAGGGATTTTTGTGTTTTGTTATTCTGGGCTCGTATGTCCGGCTGTCAAAAAGGAGGCTCTGTTGAAAAGGTTTATCTCAAGTTTATTGAAGTCCTGATGAGGCAGATTAGCTTAAATTTGGAGAGCTAAATAAATGATTGTTTCTGACATAAAAAAACCCCTGATTTAATTTTTAGAGAAGAATTTTGTTAACTGAATTAGTTACAGATTTCATATGACACTCATGCCCTTCTTTATCATGTAAAAGAGGAAGAAGTCATAGATGTAGCTAAAGGCATACAAAAAGATTGCTATGAAGGTCCTGTCATGTGGTACTAAATCGGATCCATGGCCAACCTTTTTCAAAGCGACTTCTGTTGACGGTCATGTCTCATTTCATCCAACTTTTACGTTATTGAAGTGAGACAGACATCACAATTCTGTACCAGAGGAGGCGGGACGCAATAAGATAGAATGTAATGTCTGATTGCACAACAACCTCGAAACTGATACACACACGCTAACAAGTGTAGCATCCACATTTACCTCCGTAAACACAGCGTGCCATATGTGACATCACGTCTTCCTCTGCGCATGCAGGTTACTTCAAGACTGTAGACTGTTTACACTGAAGTGTGATGAAGGTTGCATTTAAATGATGATGTGAACAATCACGCAAAAAATCTGATTTCTACCATCAGATTAAAGTATTAAGACCTGCAGTGTGAACATAGTCATAGTCCCTCCAGTGTGTCTTGGGTCTTCCCCGGGGTCTCATCCTGGTGAGACGTGCCTGGAAAACCTCCCTAGGTAAGGTGTCCAGGGGGCCTCCTGACCAAATGCCTGAGCCACCTCATTTGGCTCAATTTCGAGGAGAAGCAGCTCTGTTTCGAGCCTCTACCAGATGGCCAATATTCTAAGGGAACCCTGCAGAGAAAGCAAACTTTGGTAGCTAGTTCCCATGATCTCATTCCTTTAGTCCCTTCAGCGAGAGGTGAGGGTACGAATAGATCAATCTGTAGATTGAGAGCTTCGCCTATTAGCTTAACTCTTTCTTCACCACGACAGGCCGATGCGAAGTCTGCATCAGTCTGTCGTTGATCTCTCGTTCCACTCTTTCCTCACTCATGAAGAAGAACCCGAGATACTGGGCGGTCTATTTAAGCTGCACTCTTCATATCTTGCTCTCTGTCTTACTCTTACTGCCATTGCTACTGCTGCCCTGCGACACAATAAGCTGTCTGCATTTAATGCAGCCATTGCTGCTGCAGCCGCTCAAACGTGATTATGCTGCTTACTTTGCTGCCCCTTCACCATCCCACCATCCACCACCGTTTTCTCATCACTCCAATAATAAACTGAGAAAATGTGCGCACAGTGTGTGATGAAATCGGAGCCTGATTCCCAACTTCAACTTCACATGATTTTTCTGACTGAGCTTTCCATTTTTATGGACATAAATCTGATGGGTGACAGAGTTTGCTGTTACACCAGAGTGTTGAATGTTGGAAACTCCCATAAATACAGGGTCAGGTGCAAACTTAAATGTGTCTATGCCTATCAGGTGCTTACTTACCACTTTGCATCCTTGCTAAACATTTATTGTTATCTTTAATGCCAAAATACAGTTTGCATCAGTCAAAATCATCAGTAAATGAGTTTACTATTTGTAGCTACAGGGAGGAAAAAAGCATAAAATGAGCTTGATAAGCAATTTCTTTGTAAGTAAGCTATCCTAATTTGCTAAGAGGGTCATATTAAATTACAATGTGCTATTTGTACAGATTTGAGATTTTTTTAAATAAATGTATGCTTCAGTAGCCTACAATTTGCCAGTGCTATCAGGTTACTATAATGTCTTCATGTCTCACAGTCAGATCTCTCTGGTGTTTTTGTTAGAAAGAGTAGAATGGATGCTGTTGCTTTCAAGAGTGACAGATTTTGGAAATGGGAAAAGCAAGACAACAGAAAAAGAGGTGAATGCCAAGTGAAAGTTGCACATGTGCAGTCAATGGAAAGCACATAAAATCCAACACATAGCTAGCCATAGTTAGCCTTCTTTTGGACTGAGCTAATCTAGCTGTTTCTGACCGTTTCTAGTCTGTGTGCTAGGAAATAGCTAGCTTATCTCTGTCCAAAAGAAGGCTAACTTCTTAGGTGTTTGGTGTTGTTATGCTTTCCATTGATCACACACATGCTTTAAGCATGTCTGCCAATGACAATGAAGGTCCAAGATAAATTATGGGATTGTCTCTTTCTCTCTCTCTCTCTCTCTCTCTCTCTCTGTCTCTCTCTCTCTTTCTCTCTCTCTCTCCCTCTCTCTCTCTCTCTCTCTCGCTCTTCATTTAAAGTCTTTGGAAACATTACTTTGAACTGTTAAGAAATGGTGCCACAATTTGAGAAATGGTATTAAACTTTTTTGTCCACATGTTAAGATATAGATACCACTCTTCTAAGCTAACTTACAGCTAAAGTACATCCTTTCCAGTCTGTATGGTAAAGCTTACTCATAGTTGTAGCTTATTGGAGTGGCATCTATATTTTAACTTGTGGCCAAAATAGGTAAAAGTACATTTCTCAAACCATTTTCTACAGTTCGGAGTCATGTTTCCAAAGGCTTTAAATTAAAGAAAAGTAAAATAAATAAATAAAAGGAATTCAGAGATAATTAATTACATCCAGCTCTCTGGTGGGTAAAACCCGAACATCCTATCATTTGTCTTGAAGCTTCATTGTCATTGTCAAACATGCTTAAGGCAGACAGGAAGTAACCTGAGCCAAACAGGAGGGAATCAAATCAGACATTGCTAGCTTGTTTTCGAGGCAGGGCAATTACATTTGACATAAGGCGCTTTTCACTCATGCATCAGTGCTCTCCCCTTTCAGTTCACATTGGTCCAGCGGTTTGCTTTTCTTCCTCTCAATTATACAAAGTCATTTTACCAGAGATGATGAACAATGGTCCTCTTTTCTGAGATCCAATAACCTCTTCTTCCACGCCAGAATGATTGTCATTCGTGTTGTCGGGGTTGTCCAATTTGTAAACTTTCTCAAGCTATTTACACACATCTTTAAAGGCAAACCATACTTAATTGTCTTTTTTGGTTTCACCAAGTTGCCATATTAATCTTAAACATTTGCTCAGTGAAGGCAATTTTCCAGGTATCATGAATTAAGCCTTCCTGCGGTCTGTCTGTGATTTGCACTTGAGCTTTGCTTGTCTGTCTTGGATCCTGCCTCGTCCTCAGCCTTTGGGACCCTGTCCCCCCCCCCATGGGTGGGCCGGGATGCAGCTTGCCTGCAGCCACAGCAGGTTACAAACTCTCACCCTGGAACACTTGTAATTCTTGGGATACACCTTAGTAGACTTCCTGCTCTTTGCCCCTTTCTAAAATTCTGTGAGAGCCTAGCAGACAAAAAAGAGGCTGCTGACAAAAATAGCCTATGATACTTACAGGTTATCCAAAAATACTGACTCCTGTCTATTCTCATTTAGAGAATAATATTTTGCAGACAACTTTTGACATTTTGCTTTGATGTCACCAGAAAGCAAAGAGAGAAAAAAAGGCTGGATGATGTAAATGTTTGTATGTAACCTCATACTGCTGAGAAAATGCGAAGGAGTGTGTGTGGACATCAGATTCTTTGGGACCTTTAGATGCCCCATGCACCTTTCCCTATCTTTTAAATGTAAAAAAAACAACATCTATTGCTGGAGACTAAGATGTCTAAACATCTTAGAACAATAAAAACCGAGTCCTCTAAATTTAGATCCTACTTTGTGTGGCTTTGTATGGTTCAATGAGCAATTTCGGTATTATTTCTTTAACAGCAAACAGTGCATAAAGAAGATGTGAAAGATATAAGCTTGGTGCATTGTTCCTAATTTAAGTACATTATTTTTGAGCAGAATCTAAAGTAAGAGTGAGCAAAGCAGCTAAAAAGGCATTCAGTCTATTTATAGACCTATATACATCACTAGGATGAAATAAAAATTCTTTATTTGAATCTCACAGTTGACACCTGGCAGCACTGTTGCAGGTAAGCAGCGCATGCCGCCCCTCGACCACCCACCACCTCAACCCCACCCCTCCCCCCAAACAATAAGAACAAAATAAGCCAACCCATACAAGTACCATAAGAGCAGTTCAAATGGAAGATATGAAACACAATTCTCTACCATACAGAGGATGTTAAAGATACTGTGTGTAAGAATTACTGACATCTAGTGGAAAAGATGGACATAGAACTTACTTCAAAAACTAGTGGTCACAATTTTTCCAGTCATAAACATGTTTTCATCTACAAGTGGATCCAGTGGCCTCAGGTGCATCAATGACTGTACTACAAGTGTACTGTCTCCTTCTATGTGCCTTAGGTAAGGTTAGGCATTGCTCATCCCAAACACAGTCGGTACTGGAATTACCAGTACTGGAATAGGTACTGGAACAGGTTTCTGACCTCACACACAGAGCTGTTTGTCCATTCAGAGACACTGTAGTGTCTCAAACAAAAACACAAGTTATTTTGTAAAGTGATTAGATACCAATAGAAACAGAACTGTTTTAGTTTTTCTGTAAGTGACCTTTTGATTTTGTTACACTCTGCACCTTTAAAGTTCAGCCAAAAGAATTGGGACTTTACACGGACATTCATTTTAATGACATCCTATTCCAAATCCGCAGGGAAGTGTTTGATGTGGTCTTCGCCCGGCCAGGCTTAATCTCTTCTGTTAAAGGATTTCCACAAAGTTTAGGTGTGTTTATGGGATTTTTATTTTTTTTTTACCATTCTTCCAGAAGAGCATTTGTTAGGTTAGGCACTGATGTTGGATGAGAAGGCTTGGCTCAGAGTATTAATTCCAAACATGTTCTAGGTTGAGGTCAGCACTAAACACAGGCCCTTTAAGTTCCTCCACACCAAACTCACTTATCCCTATCTTCATGAACCTTGCTTCCAACATATTAACTGAATGATTTAGAGAGGTGTCCCAATACTTTTGTTAATACAGTACATGTCCAAAGCTGACATGAACTTTCACAGAAGTGTCATGATGGCTGTTGATCACATCTTAATTTTGTCATTTTTTCTTATGTTTAATAGAAATCTTTGCAGCAAGTTTAAATTTTCTTTCACTTAGTGTCAGTACATTAATGTCTGTCTGACTGTGGGGATAGACAGCAAGTGACATTTTGGATCATCATCACAGCACATGCCGCAGGGCTGAGAGAGGCGTCACAACGTGCTGCAAGGGAATCAAAATTTCAGAGATGAAAGCTGCTGCGTTTGCTTCACGTCACAATCAAAGAAGCACCAACACTGATAAGTCAGCTAAGCATTAGTGCGTCTGTCATGGTGTTTATTTTTGGTGGTGACGTGCCCCCCTTGAGGCTTGTTGCCTGCATCCTCACATGCACTCTCCCAAACCTCGAGGAACGTCTCAGAGATGAGCACGCCATCTCCTTTTAAGAAGTGTTGCGTGAGACGATGTGTGCATAGTTTATCAGACCGTCTATTTCTCTCTTTTCATCCAGCTCCTTATTTCAAAGTTCTTCATAATACGCAGATGCCTCTTCTTGAAGAACACTATGCTTATCTGGCATTTAGGCTGGCCCCAGATTTTTTCACTGTGGTCCAAATGTGTAGACCACCAACCTCTCATCTCTCCAGAAGACTAAAGACAAAAAGATATGATGAAACAGATGAAATTCTGCTTAGAGCTACGGGACCTAGTGGTACTTTGTCTAGCCCATCTAGATCCCTATGATAGGACATCACGATAAGCAACATGAAAGTACCCTGTCATCAGCTTTTTCTTCTTCTCTTCTCTGTCCTACAACATCATAGCAGGGTGAGGCGACATTACTTTTGCATGCTATTGCTTTTCCAAGGGAAAATGAAGCTTTAAATGAGCATGAAAGGCTGTGCTGATGTCGGCATGCATGATTATTTTTGGCTCTCCTGTTGTTGCATCAGTAATAACCATATATCCATGTGTAAGTATGCTCCAGTTCTTCTGACATTGCAGGAAATTAGGTTATCCCTATTTTTTTTTTAATGATCTTTCAGAATTCAGCTGTTTTCCGGAGGCAATGAGTTCCAGCATGACTTAAAAATTGTAGTGCAGACAAAATACCAACTAATTTGCATTCTCCCTTTTTTAGCTTAAAAACATGTTTTTAAAGACATTATATCTTCAAAGATATTTCCCTGTAAATGAGCTGAATGAATCCCCCCAAAAAAGGGGGTGTTGGTAGCCTAGCGATCACAAAGGTGGGCTTGGGTCTGGAGAACCTGGGTTCAAGTTCCCGACATGGCATCTAAGGTAAAAGCCACTGTGGCTCCCTGAGCAAGGCCTTCAATCCCTGACTGCTCACCGGGTGCCGAAATCCGGCAGTTCACCACTCCCAGAAACCAGGATGGGTTAAAATGCGGAGAAAGAATTTCCCCACTGTGGGACTAAAAAGGGATTACAAAAAAAGCCCTGTGAATTATCTTTAACATAATGACCACTGACAGATGGGGCAATAAAACAAACAGGACGTTGACCTGATGCAAGCAGAAAAGAAAAATCTGTAAGTTTGAGAATTTAAATGATTTCGATACAGACCAAATTGTGATGGCTTAAATCATCTCAGACGTCTGCAGTGGTCAGGACCAAAAGTGGATCAAAGAAGGAAAACTGGTGACAGAGTCACTGGTTTCCAAGACTCACTGAGGCATGTGGGAAGTCAAGGCCGGCTTATGTTGTCTGATCAAGTAGAAAAGCTGCTGTAGCTCAAACTGGTGTTACTGTTAATACTATGCAATACAATGCTTCACATACTATTGGGCCGGTATAGCCGCTTATTGGTGTATGTGCTAATGTCCATTACAATACCTACAGTGGGGATCAGGTTGTGATCATAAAGCATCTAAAGAAGGTAGCGTAGTCTGATGATTAATTCTACTCTACAGTCTTTTGGCAGACGCTTTTAATGGAAATGGTCCATACTTAAATAGCGCTTTTATCCAAAGCGCTTTACATATACATCAAATTCACGCACACATTCACGCACTGATGGCGGTAGCTGCCATGCAAGGCGCTCACCACGACCCATCAGGAGCAATCAACCAGGTGTCTTGCCCAGGTGTCTTGCCCAAGGACACCTCGACATGAACTCAACTTGGCCAGGGATCAAACCGGCAACCCTCGGGTTACAAGACGACCGCTCTACCTTGCTGAGCCACACCGCTTTTATCCGAAGCGACTTACATCTGAGAGAAAGAACAACACAAGCAAGAATTCAAACAGGGTGTGACATCATAATTAAGTAGTAGTCAGACTGCTGTGAGTCCAGTTGGACTCAGGTGCTGTCATGCAGTGCTAGACGCAGTTTTTTTTTTGTTTAAATACAAGATCACAATATCATGAACTTCAAGTTATTGGTTTCACAAGCCAAATAGAGATTATGAGTTAGTTTCAGAGATTGTACAACATCCCTGATGAGATCATTCAGGACACTTACCTCTCCCTGGCTTGTCGGCGTTGCCAGTGGAGGCATCATAGACCAAAAACTCCAGTCTCTGTGTCTCCACACCCACAATGACTGGTGCACAAACACTAGAGTTATTTACTCCCACTGCTGTCTGGACTTGGGAGCAGTGTCAGTTGTGTGCAGACCGTTCTATCTGCCCACAGAGCTAATAGTGGTGATTATAACAGCCCTTTATATTCGACCTGACGCTAATGTTAACATAGCTCTCTTGCTTCTGCATGATGTGATCTCTAGGCAGATGCAAGATCATCAACATGGAGCCTTTATTGTTGTTTGGGACTGTAATAAAGCCTGTCTAAAGTCTGTATATTCTATATTTGCTCAATGGATGTGCACTGTTCCACCAGAGGAGAGAAAACTTTAGGTGTGGAAAGGGATGCAAAATCTGTCTGGCTACAAGGGTACCTCACCAGCTGCAGCTGCCCACACAGATGCCTCTCTAGCAGAAAAGCTAAAGCTCTTCCTTAATTCAAGGCATCTAGTTCTACTGTTTCTCTGGTGTCCTGCCAACAACTCTCCAGCCCTCACTCTATCTTTCCAACAATATCAGGTTAAGCGTGTTGGCGGTTAACCCCAATAAGAGTGCTGGTCCAGATAGTGTGGCAGGCAAAGTTCTTTGTAGCTGTACTAACTAGCTGGCAGAAGTTCTGACTGGTCTTTTTAACACCTCCCTGTCCTAGGCCGAAGTCCCATCCTGTTAAAATGGTAAATTGACTGTACTTATAAAGTGCTTTTCCAGTCATGTTGACCACTCAAAGCGCTTTACACTACATGATACATTCACCCAATCACACACACATTCATACCCAGGAATGAGTCCCCTCCTGAACACACTCTACACCTCTGACTGCGCTCCCATGCACCCCTCAAACTCCATTAGTAAGTTTGCTGGTGACACCACGGGGGTTGGCCTGATCCCGGAGGAGAATGAGTCAGCCTACACAGAGGACATGCAGGAGCTGCTGGAGTGGTGCATTATAACACTAAACACCACTAAGACCAAAGAAATGGTCATCGACTATAGTTCCCGGGGACACTCATCCTGGCAGATCTAAAATGAACAGTAAATACCTCAGCACTAATTAAAAAGGCTCAGCAGAGGCTTTTCTTTCTGTCGGTTCTGCAGACACACTTCTGGGAGAAAAACTGGTGTCCTTGCACAGGGCCTCCACTGAGTCAGTGCTTGTGTGTATGCTTTGCTGCCTGCTTGGCTGCAGACAGAAGGGTTCTGCAGAGGGTGATCAGAACTGTAGGAAGGATCATTGGATGCCCTCTGCCGTCCCTGGAGGACATTGCCAGCTCCTGTTGCTGGGGCAGAGCTCTGAAGATATCAACTCCCACCCTGGACAGAATCTGTTTGAACCGCTGCCATCAGGAAGTCGCATCAGATCCCTGAAGTGTAGAACAAACAGACTAAAGGACAGCTTTCATCCATCGGCCGTCAGAGCCCTGAACTCCTCACTATGAACGGTCATATATTCTTGTGTAGATGTTTGTATTCTTCTATTTTAGACACCATCTCAGTGGCAGCTGCTGCAATTTTACCAAAGTATGATGACAAACAGGGTTTACACACACCAAGTCATAAAAAACAATAGCCTAGCTAAGAGAAGGAGCTGTACATAGTACCAGTCAAGAATTTGGACACACATTCCTATTTAAATTTAAAGGGTTGGATTGTCCAAACCTTTCACTGGTACTGTATTTATATTACCATTTAGGGCCTATATTACCATTTAGGGCCTATTCAACACTGCTTATGTCTTTATAAGGTCAAAACTATACTCAATGCTAAAAGAGGAACATAGGAATAACATCGGGTTTCTTTTCAGCTCTGTGGCCAGGATGACAAAGTGTTGTTGGGTTGTGTTAATCAGAGAGAACAACAAAAGAAAAAGACTTTACCATCTCACAGCTCACATAGCTTTAATGTTTGATTTGACAAACTCAGGAGACTATGAAATGCCTAACTTAAAATTAATTTCTACATAGTTTTTCTTCCATTGATCTGCCTGGGTTGATGTCAACAATTCAGGATTTAAATCATCAACTTGCCTGTATGTCATGCCTTTAAGTTAGCTGTAATAATATCATTACTTTTCTCTAATTAAAGATCCAAATTTAATTTTCCATTCATTTCTAAAATCATTGAAAAAGCTGCTTTTAGAAATAAATAATTGCACATTTACGGATTAATATAAAGAGTTTTAATCTGGCTTTAAAGCACATCATAGCACCAAAACAGCAATAACAAAAGACCTTCTGGTTACATCTGAAATTGGTCTTTTCTGTGTCTTTGTCCTGTTGGATCAACACCCCTGCACTGACCAAAACAATCTATTACAGAGACTTGAAAATAACATTGGGATTAAGAGTACTGCTTTGGATGGGTAATATTTGACAGATTCCACTTTGTACATGTTAATATTGTGTCTTCTACAGTTGCCAGAGTAAATTCTGTTGTTCCACAGGGACCAAATCTGTTCTCTCTATACATGCTTCCACTTCTGGGCAATATAATCAAGAAACACAACATATGTGTCCACTGTTATGCTGAGGAAACCCAACTTTATTCATCTATGCAGCCCAACCAAGTCCCAGGTTTGCCTTGGAGTCAGAAAGCATGGATAATCTGTACTTTTCTTGTTTTTGCCTCCACTGCGAATGTGAAGAAAATTGAAATGATCTCTGACCAGGACTTATCATTTAAGACAAAGATCTAAAGTGACTCTCTTTCATTTACAGAATTGCCAAAATAAGAAGCATACTTTCTCAAAGTAATGCTGAGAACTGGTTCATGCATTATTAAAATTTAGACTGGACTGCTGCATTGCCATGTCTGCTACCGATAGTTGTAAAAAAAAACAAAAACCTGAACATCTTTCAGCTGATCCAAAACTCTGTTAAGAGTGCTGACAAGTACCTTCAGGGGAGATCACATTTCTCCTGTTTTGGCTTCTCTTCGCTGGCCCCCAGTGAAGTTTAGGATGCAGTTTAAAACCCTCCTCACCACATAGAAAGCCCTAAATGGTGTTGCTCCATCATACATTAAAGATCTTAGAGTTTATTACAACCCCAGAAGAACTGCAGGCTTTTACTTGTGGTTCCTAGAATTTCAACAAAATGGGAGGCAGAGCTTTTAGTTTTCAGGCTCCTCTCCTGATGAACCAGCTTATATTTAACTTAACTTTTTGTGTTACTTTTATTCGTCCTTTGTCTTTAAACAGTTTCAATCACTTTTCGTGTTTGTGTTTTACTGCCTTCTGCAATTTGTTTTACTGATAAATTTTATTTTATATCTCAAAATTGGCTAAACAGATATGAACCAAATTCTGAGTCAGACGGTTGAATATTGTCACAACTGGTCATTGTGGGCGTGGCTTATTTCACAACAAAACTCTTTGCATTCACACTTAGGGAAAATCACTTAAAAGGGCCCCTTTGGCCTTTTGTTTCTGGCCCGTTGGCTGGTGTCTGTGTGTGGAACGAGGGGGGTGACGGCGGTGACTGGGAGTGGCGGTGGCTAGGGAAGTCGTGCTTCGTTGGCTCAGACCCTAGTATGACTGCTTGCAATTCAAGCTGCTGTTTTCTCTCTCTCTTATTCTTATATATTAGGCTCAAAATAAAATACAGAAAAATTAAATAAAAAACAAATTAAAAAAACTTGAATAGGAATGGAAGCAAAGACTATTGCTGGTAAAATTCTGCTCTGTTCTCATAATTAGTTATTATACATGCACTGAGACACTTTTTGAGATCAGACTGTATCACTCACAAGTTTGGCAGTGAAAACGTGTTTCAAGGCCTCCCAGCACAAATTTATGTCCTGAAATGAGAAAAAATATCTAGTCTTGAAAAACGTGAGAAAAATTAAAAAATAAATCATTAAAAGTAATAAATAGCCTACAGATTGAACTAATCACAAATTAAAGGTGTGTAGCAATCAATATAATAAAACCAGGTCATTATAGAAAGTAAAATTTAAATCAAGTTCTTCCAAAATCAAAAGGGAAGTTAAGAGCAATAAGAAAACAGAACATGGTGATAAGACAAATACACACGGGCAGGACCTTTATAAAGATCAATGGCAACTAAACTAAACAAGAAGATATTAACAAATGCTGGCTAGGGAGCAGAAAGAGGATTAGAATACATAAAATGAAAAAGCAATTATATGGAAAGAAGGAAACAAAACCTCCAGACTACGACAAAGAACGCTGCAGTGGCCATCAATTAAAAATTACATCATAAATAATTCACATTTAGCAATAAAACTACTGTAGGGTTAATATATTACATTAAAGTGACATTTCACATATCACCTACGTTTTACCCATCTTTATTTTTTCTTTTTCATCTCTACAGTTTGATTTTAGTAACCTCTGCTTTCCTCATTTAACCTGACACACACTCTATAAGATCCAAACCAAACTGCTGGAGTTGGTGGACAGCAAAACATAATTAAAACCAAATTAATATTAGATATCAACTGTAAATGCTTGCTAACCACTTGCTAGCATTTTAGGAATAGCAACAGTTAAAGGTGATATGATTGCGGTGTTACAGCTTGTTGTGCTGCCTGCAGGACCTTAAATAATAGTTAAATGAAGCTTTACTGAATGACACTACTTCTTATATTGAAATGTAAAGAGCTTAAATGCAAAAGCAGATCTTGTGGATAAAGTTAATGCAAGTAAAACTTGGAGAACTTTAACTTGCACCCTTTTGTGTACACTGCACTGCATTTGTGAAGTAATCTAATATTTTACCATTGACCTGGACAAATGCCAACAGTGGTCTGTTTAGGTGTACCAACCATGACAAAGGTTGGTTAAAAAACAACAAAAAACAAGCAACATATTACGGTCCTCTCTGTACGACCATAACTACCCTACAAGCAGCTTGCTGTCTTTATCTGCTTGTGTTTGCATGTCTGTTGTTGCTAATAATTTCCAATTTACAGCCTGACATCTTGTTTTTTGGCTCAACAGAAGCTAAAAAAAATGTGCAATTTCTGCAGCTTTACAGACATTTAAACATGCTCCTGCCAATGCTGTTGTGATTACGCACGGCATATTTCTGGGTCAGACCAAAGGCATGAGGTAGTCCCTGTGAAAATAAACATTAACTGCAAGATGTATAACACAACCGATTGTAAGACATCCACCGGTGACAACATAAACCCTCACCTATCTTCCTTCAGGGCCCAGGATTGTAACTGCTAATGTGATTGGTCACCACAGGTGAGGCATGTTAGGAGAACAACTGCCTTCCTCCTTACAGAAAACTGCCTTTGTTTGCCTCTGACAGGGGAATGTGCAGCTAAGCATCTGTGTGGTACTTTGAGCGCTTGAAACGAGTCCCCTGTATTTTCCTAATGTGCAAAGAGAAGCACTTTGATCCTTCCGAGCAGGTGGGCGTCAGCTATCTTGGAGACTGGTTACAGCCTTTTGTGGCTCATTTCTCTTAATAGTGAGTTCGGTTAATTTTTCACTTCCTTTAAACCAGCACATACAGTTAAACTGTGACTTTTGATGTAGCAAATTTTATTTCTGAATTTTACTTTACAAATGCAAGATATCTTTTTTTTGGCCTCCTTCCACAGTTATGCTGTTTATTTTGTCTTTCCTTTATCCAGCAAATGTTTTTGGTCTCATAACATGAAGAGGCTGACCCGCCTTGTTGGCAATAGCCCTCCCTGATAAGCCCAAATCCAATAAAAGAACACCTGGGTTAGTGACGGGCCAGTGACAACCAAACAGAATAATCTAAGCTGCACTGGATTATGTTAAAGTAAGAAAGCCCTTTTAAAGAAAACAATGGAACATTTGACGAATTAACCAAACTAGTTACTCATGTCTTAGGGCTTGTCTGATATCTTCTTGGTCAAGGCATGGGGAATGATCTCTGAAAGCCCAAGTGAAGCTCTAGAAAGCTTGAATATGATATTTCCTGTGTGTTTAGCAACTCTCTTCTAGGCCAGATCAGTATGATGATTAGTTACTGGGACGTGAAGAGGTATGCATGCCTTATGAGCAAGAGGAAACGGAGGAAGAGCCCAACTCTGTGTTCAAAAACTGCTAATCTGTGTGTTCTTGTTATACAAATCACTGAGCTGTGAAGGGCCTCAGCAGGGACATTTGACTCTTACTTTGTAGTAAACCTTAGTTTATCTGGTCAAGATCTGGGGTTTGTTATGGTTTATTGGAGGAATTGACATAAAATCAGCGGCAGACATAAAATTTTCAATCCATTTTATTATATTTTCCAGGTTACCACTGAAAACTCCTCTGAATAACGCAGACAGAATTTAGATTATAGTATTTTATTTAATTATAATATAATTGCAAAACATAAGCAAACCAAACCAAGGAGCGATAGTTTTACCAGTTTATCTTTAGCACATGCCAACATCTCACTGGCTGCTTTTCTATTACAGTTTTTCTCTAAATAAAAGTGATTTTTCTAAAATTTTGACAAAGCACAGCTGCGATTTAGCAGGTGTTTTCACTGAATGGTGTTTAGCCATTACTCTCGTATAATCTCATCTCACAAGACTCCACTCTGAGGCGGATGAAGATTTCTAAGTCTTTGTAAAACTAATTCTAATTCTTTGAAAAGGATGGCAGTTAATTTTTTTCTTCAATTATTTGTAAAAAGATTTCCGTCTCCTCCTGTGTCTACTCATACTGCACCATCTTTGCTTGAAAAGAACTGGTCATGGGGGTGTGGTAGCCTAGTGGTTACAGAGGTGGGCTTGGTTTCTTTTGAACTTGGGTTCGAGTCCCCATGCTGGCAACTAAAGGTAAAAACCACTGTGGCTCCCTAAGCAAGGCCCTTAGCCCCCAACTGCCCCCTGGGTGCTGAATCTGGGAGCCCACCGCTCCTAGTGTAACTAGTGATGGGTTAAAAGCAGAGGACAGATTTTGGTGGGTTTCGCAAGATATGTACTGACAAATAGACCCTTTCATGGCCTACGTAATCAGTGACGTCACTACTGTATCCGGAGGCAAAAACAGAGGAAAGGCGGTAAAACAACACTGTAGAAACGAGCTCTTAAGTGTTATTACCACTTAAAAATGTCGTCTTGTCGTGTGTTTGGGTGCCGGAATAGGAGGAACAACATTCCTGGCAGTAAATTTAAGATTTTTAGGAAACCAGCTCAAAAGACAATTATAGCTGATTGCAATAGACGAAAGGACAGGACAGAGACGATAATCAACAATTCTTGTGTTTGCAGCGCACACTTTATATCAGGTAGATAAATTCACAGGTCAAGATTCAAGACAATCTGTTGGTTTCCTTAGCTAGGCTATAGACCCTTTCATGGCTTACGTAATCAGTGATGTCACTGCTGTATCCGGAGGCAAAAAATTGTACGTTATTAAGCGTCTCTCCAAATCTGAATCTGAAAATGTTGGATATATAACGTTACCTTTATCAGCACATTAGCAGGCGCATAAATGCTAATCTTTAGACCACAGCACACAAAGATCAGGACATAATGGATGTATTTTATTATTTGAACGTGGTCATTTGTGACGTAGTTGTAAGATTCCAGCAATTTACATGCTTTGAGTTTCTTTTTGTTGTACACACATGGTGTCTCGATTAGGTACATGTAGATGTCTGGCCAGTCGACCATCGCCAGTCCCCAAAGATCTTCATGTCACTCCCGTAAGGTGTCTGGATCAGCCAGCCTGCTTCCATCTAATTTTCTAAAATAGCTCACGGTTCCGTAGAGTGAGTGTCTGGACATATTCCAACAGTTCCGAGACCGAACCACTTGCTTAAAAACTTACATTTACGAAAATGCCACCGAAAATTATTAGCTGCCACTTGATAACATAACTTCTAGCCTCCACTTTTGCCTCCAAGCTAAGCTCCGCCCACAAAAACCGTCACAATGTTTGCTAAATTTGAAAGGGTCTATAAAGTTAACTTTAATGTGAAAACCTACATCATGTCTGAGGATGTGTAAATGGGAAAAAAGTTCATGAGAGCGTAAAAACGTTTCAGCAATATTTGAGAGGTTTTTTTAAATTTGGGTGTTCCATTAACAGTTTTTTATTGCAATATTTAGGTTTTGCGCCATTCTCGGGTTAATGGAAATGCAGCTTCTGACTTTTTTGTGCTTGAGAGAGCTCAGAAAAGAGACAGGCTGCAAGATGGATGTTGAATTGTGCATCGTTAGGGGGCGCCTCAGTGAGAAAATCTGCCAAACTTCAGTGGTGTGGCTTCTCCAAGTTGCTCCCTTTTAATACCGTCATGTTACCAAACGTTTTGCCAATCACCCTAATCTTGTGCCTCCAATGTTTTTATTTTATTTTATTTATTTATTTTTTTTGTAAAACCCTACTTTTCCAAACTTTTGTAGCTCCTGTCCCATTTTTTTTGAGACATCAAATTTAAGATGAGCCAGTAAATTATTTCCCTTTCAACACTCAGTTCCTGTTGTAAATGAAATATTGTTTTATTAACTTCTTTTTGGATTTGGTTGAAGAATCATCAGTCAATTTATTTTTACTTTTTTCTCTGACAAAGACGTTTTTAGTTTATGAGCAAATGCATGGAAGCAACTTTAAAACTGTTTTATGATTCATATTACAGTTGCAACATCTGTCATAGTTTATAACCTACTGCAATGTCTAGCTCTTGTTTTACGTATTGGTTCTAATCGTTTTTAGGTTTATTTGATTTTCCCCTTTTGATGTTTTTAACTCCAGTGTTTTCCTCATGGGCATCCTCCATGCTGGGAGCTTTGCCTGCTTGGTCTGCAGGTTAGTTGTCATAGGGATGGCCCATGTCTGGATCGTTGGGGGTGGGGTGGGGTCCTGCACTGCAGCCTTATGGTTATGGTGTGGACCCTAGCCTGCCCAGATCTGGGCTGTTCCTATAGTGGTGGCCTTTAAATAATTATTATTATTTTACATTCTTCTTAATATGCAAATGTGGTGTGGTTTTTATTAAGCATTAAAGCATTCTGTGCTACTCCAGTAGGAAATGTTTGGAATTTTTTCTTTTGATTTGATCAGCTGAAGAAATCTGCATTCATAAACAATGTGCTACGGTAGATTTAAATTTTTACTCGCTTTTAAGTTTCTGCTGTCCATGTGGTTTGGGAAATCATTATATCTCTTACTCTCTTAGTTAGTCTTTCCTTAAATCTTTCCTTTCTGTCACCAGTTTTATTTACCTGAATTTAGGCAAAAGGTTACACCCAGATATTACTGTACACTGGCAAACATGTGATTTCCAAGCTTGCCAGACAAGTTAAATCTATTTGATTAGAAACTTAAATATAAGGTAATGCTATCTTATCCTATAAACCTGATATTAAGGAAATATTTGTTGCTGTTTTATATCAATTATATTGATTACTGAATTACTGAATTGTAATGATGTTTGCGTTTGAGTTCACCCTGAATTTGCTCCAACAGCATTGGTTTAGCACACTTCGCTAGCCTTGTGTGTCCCTATTTTAAGATTGGGTTTTGAGGTTGGCTGTGTTAAACCACCTGTCTTGCTGCCTCTGTAGTGGAGTGATGTGTCTTTCTTGGCCAGGGGATTTCCTTCTTCCAGAAGCACTCAAAGTTATTACTGTGGAGGAGGATCAGAGCTATGCTGCAACACATGTTTGAAGTTCCCCACCACATTTTGCACTCCCAGAGATCACAAGGAAAGCAGCCAAAGCAGCAGTGAGCTCACACACCAAAAAGTCTGGGTATCTTCTGCTTTCATTTATCAAGCACTTAATGTGATCTGAGGTTACAGTCATCCAAACAATTGTGCAAATGGTTTTTAATCCACTTTCACTCAGCTTTTATGTTGCACACACAGACACGATGGATATGTGCTAAAGCTAGGCACTGAGTGTAGCATCTGAAGTGCAGCAGATTACAGGTCTATTGATTCACATTGATTCCCTCTGGCTCAGACACCCCCCCTCTTCTACAGAAACACCGGGACTCTTGTAGTCTAGTGACTTGCTTGGACTTGTTCATGTTTAGCTCTGTGATTTTTTAAAATATGTTACAATAAAAAGCTTCATATTGTTATACTGCAATTCTCTCACTTGGAAGCTTTACTAAAAACATGCTTGAAAAAAGTCTTATTTTGTGGAGAATGTGAGCTATGAATAACAAGAAAAGAGAGGAAATTAATGTCTGTGAGTTTTAAGTTTACATTTACTCACAGTTGTGCAGTTACTGTGCATCAGATCTTTAAAATTAGCAAGTCTTATCTAATCTTGGAGGTTGCTAAAGATGTGTTTCTTTAGTGAATAGTAAATGGTCTGTATTTATAGCGCTTTACTGTACCTGGAATGATACCCAAAGCGCTTTACAGTATACATCACATTCACCCATTCACACACTGATGGCAGAAGCTGCCAAGCAAGGCGCTAACCACGACCCATCAGGAGCAATTTGGGGTTAGGGTTCTTGCTCAGGGACACCTCAACATGAGCTCAACATGCCGATGATCGAACTGGCAAACCTCAGGCTACAAGACATGATGAACGTATCTACCCATTGAGCCATGTCGCTGCCAGTGGTAGATATGTTCATCATTATGTTATATGAAGTAGAAATAGTATTACATTATGTGCACCAACATGATGTTGGTATGCAGTAGCAGTGTAAATCACATTAACATATATTATATTGATTCAATTAACAATGAATTGACTTCCCAAGACCACAAAATCTGCCACAATACAGTCCCTCTGCAGGGCCTATACTGCACTCGGCATCACAGGTGAAAGGAAGAGGAGAGCCATCTCTAACAACACAGAGGCAGCAGAAAAAGCCTCCAGGTGGCTCTGGATTAAGAGAGGTGATCCGTGGGTGAGCTGCCAGGGCACATGCTGAGGCCTGATCAACCTCGGAAGGGTCGCCTGAGTGAGGGTGTCTGATGTTTGAGAGACCCGAAACACCCAGTGAGCTCAGGACACATCACTGACGATGTGCCCTGCTTTGCATCAGAAGATGTATCATTACAACTATGGATAAGATTCAATACAGGATCCGGCAATCGATATGAGATTATATCACGCTTTATATAAAATCACAAAAAGCAACTAAAAGAATAATTATTAATTCCTGAGCTCAATTAGACGCTTTAATGAAAAACATTCTTTTTTTTAACAAATATGTGAAACGTTCCGTATATCAAGCTTTGGAATTTTCACATTACGTAAAAGTTAAAGAAGAAATTTATATTTGTAGACATGAATGCATATTTTTTTATACATATATGATTATAATCTCAAATAAAATATCTTTAGAGTTTAGTTATAATAACCAAACTAGTACAGTCTGGCATTATTATAGTTATGCACCATACCTTGAGCAAATGTAAACAATTTAACATGTTCTTTCTTTTTGTGTGTATTACAATTTATTACTGTATCAACGTTTGATCGATAATTCAGTTCTGGATAAAATCGGCTTGTTGATCATTTAATCCAGGGGTGTCAAACTTTGGTCCATGGGGGTCGCTGTTCTGCAGCTTTTAGATGCTTCCCTGCTCCAGTACACTTGATTCAAATGAAATGGATCCAACAGCTTGTTTTCAAGTTCTGCACAATGACCAATCAAGTTAAGCCAGGGTTGTTGAAGCAGGGAAACATCTAAAACCTGCTGGACAGCAGCCCTTGAGGACTGGAGTTAAAGACCCTGGTGTAGATCAATGTATTGCTACACTCCTAGTATCCCGGAGACACATAAGACAGTCTCAGTGTTGGTGGGATCTTTGCTACATGATGCATTACACAAACCAAGTTTCAATTTAACTCTGCATGATATCAACTTCATATTCTGCATTGCAGGTATGGTTTTGCTTTTATCCTTACATCTCCTTATCATTTCTTCTGGTTTATCATAACTATTTATTTAAAAGCTCCTATAGACTTCAGTATAAACATAATTATGCCGAAGTAAGACTTATCTTTGTCATTTGCTAGGATGCTCTAAAATGCAAAAGCAGTCATCCCTTCACCCTAATCTCTGTAAACATCTGGATACTATCTAAGATTTTATTGCACCGCAAGATTTTTTTTATTTGTGTGAGTAGTCTGTTTGTGTAGTATTGACCAATCCAGTTTAAAGTAGCTTTAGTTGTGTGTGGTGTGAAGAACAAAACAGACAGAATTCTTTGGCCACGATACAAACTCCAAACCACAATATGCTCTTTTAAACTCTCCATTCAAACCGTGACCAATGCACTGAATGGAAACTACTCAGGATATCTGCTGGCTTTGCTGGAAACTCAGAGGTAATCAAATAGCTAAAACAAGTGCTGTGAGAAACAAGGGCAGCTCAGAGGCTCTCAGTAGTATGAAACAGTCAATCAAACAGTGGAAAAGTTTTAAGTGTTGCTGTTATTATCTTAAATCAAGCTGTCTATCTTCAAAGAGGAAAACAACATATTTTGGAGCCTGTAAGAATATTCTGCGGTCACACGCAGAGATAATTAGCGGTATTCTCCAGATTTGGACTTTGTCCAAAAACTGGCATATCATCTGCCACTGTAAGCCAAATGTATATTTGGTTCAAATGAGCTGCAATGGCCAATAGAAGTGCAGGGTTTCACGGTGAATTCCTCTCGCATATCGTTTTTCTCTCCCCTGTCTTAAAGTCGGTCCTCTAAGCCCTCTTTTCTGCTTCTCCTCTTGTTTTGTTATTTTACCTGGAGGTGCAGGTGTGAAAGGGTGAGGCCGTGGAAAAACATTTGGTTCCGTAAGCTTGTCATGAAGGAATCCATTGACTGACCTTTGCATTTTGGCATACAATGACAAATGGGTTTGCAATTTTCCGCCTGACTGAGGGGCAACAAAGCACATTTCCACTTTCACTGCTAGGCTGCGCAAGAGTACAGTCTCCCTCTTAAACGCTCTTTAACCAGGCAGGCTTTCACACTGCTGGACTCTTTGCTTTGGCTTTTGGTGCCGTTATTGTCAAAATAGATAATTACACTGTGCATGATGTATCAAGACAAACATGCTGAAGAGAAAACCTGACTTCACACACTGAGATCATCTGTTGATGAAGAGGGGAAGACTTGTTTTTCAGAATATTTAATTCTTTATTTTTCTGTTGGTATAGTGCATTTTATGAGAAATTAATCAAGTTTTGTTCATGTTGATAATGTTAACAATTAAAATGCTGCCAATATAACATTTAAGAACAAAGAGAACATGCAACCCTGTGCAGCCAGCTTCCCTGAGGACTCTTGTTTTCCATCTGTGGACAACAACAACAACAACAAAACCCTAAACTGAATTAGTTTGTGTAGACAACATGTGAGTAAGTGTTTGCACAGATTCTTGGAAGAACATCTTTTGCATTGGCCTAAGAGATTTCCAGAATGTCAGACTAAGTAAAAGATTTAATCATCTGTTCCAAATAACTATTTTACATTTGTTTCTGCACATTAGTTAATGTGTCTGTGTCATTTTTAAAGGTCGACTATAATGTTTATTTTGTCCAAGATCTTTTTATACTTAAAAACTCATATATCTCAAACTTTGTCAAAGCTGCTCAAAGTTTGTGCTTTATTTCTCTGTGGGATTCATCCATCTTGTTTACAAGTGCTGCATGGTTCAAGGCTGCTGCTCATTCCTCAGCTGTTTAAAAGAATGCTAAAAGTGGAAGCTATGGAAGTTAACCAGTTAACCCTTATTCTGAACCTTGAGATCTCCACGCCCTGTGGGACCACAAACCGTCAAGCAGCACCAGAGCTGGAAAATCAAAGGGATCTGTGATGCTATTTAGTTCAGTGGGATCCCCAGACCTACTGCCACCCCCCCTCACCCACCAAGCATGGATTTCACACACATTTTCACACACAGCTAAATGTCACCGTGTCAGTTTTGATGATCAGTTTTGGGACGATTACCACCGAAATCTGTGACCTTGTGGCATTATCTGGCCAAGCAGTCCAGTCACCGGCGAGTATGTCCTGTAGGGATAACCTGTCATGATGCTTAATTGATGCCTTATACTTTTTGGGGTGACAATTATAGCGTCCAAATGTTAAGACCAAATTTGTGACTCCATAATGTGGACACAATGGCCAGAGGAAGGGGTGACATGGTAGTTTCTGAGGGATTCAAACACTGGTTTGCTAGAATAAGAATAAGTTTGTTAGAATAAGAAGCTGGCAAAGATGATGAGGACAGAAAGTTGAAAAAATCAAACAAACAAACTTATAACAAATTTAATAAACTTATCATAGAGATGGTCTTGTTGATTCTTTTATTTTACTTTATCTGCCTCTCCTGGCTCAATGTTGGAGCATTGTTTTTAGGCTTATTTTTGTTTTAATCTACAGCGAGGAAACTAAGTATTTGAACACCCTGCTATTTTGCAAGTTCTCCTACTTAGAAACAGTCCACTGTCCACTGTAATAGACATAATCCCCCCCCCCCCAAAAAAAATAAATA
>JBAMHW010000007.1:31188548-31219648 GCA_037177495.1 Rhadinocentrus ornatus | reverse complement strand
CCCCCCCCCCCAAAAAAAAAAAAAAAAAATAAATAAATAAAAAATAAAAAATCCTGAAATCACAATGTATATTGTACATTGTAGCTGATGCCATGCAAACAGAGTTTTAAGCCAGAGCTAAAGGCGGATTTATGCTCGCGCAGTATCTGCATGCAGTTGGTAACTCCTCCTTTACACCGGGTGCGTGTGCGCCGCGTTACGGCTGTGCCGCGGCCATTTTTAGTCAACGGTTCGGCTTCCATCGAGTGCGCCGCAACGCGTATCAGAAGCGTCCCAGAAGCTCATTGTCGCGGCTCTCCGCATAATTTATGCACGAGGGTATTTTTGACACTCCTTGCACCCAGAATGCGTCAATTTCCACAGTTCAGATTGGGTCAGACAGGAAATTAGACACGGAGGCAGTATAAAAGCTTCCGGTATTTTTCAAAATAAAAGCCCCCATGCAGATTTGCGCTGCTGAACTATCAAAACATTAAGTGTTTAACCAGCCAGCGGGTCTCAGTGTTTTAATTTTGTCATCATAGACGACGATAGGTTTATCCTGGAAGTGGAGAATCACACGATTCTCCACTTCTCCTGTGATTTCTGTGATCCTGTGCGGATCCTGCTAGGTGGACTGCACTTGCGGGCGCTCCACACCTGACATGCTCCCGATAAAATTGCCGCCCCACGGAGGTTGGAACAAAACCGTGTTGAACCAGTGTAAAAGAGGGGTTACGGCGTGACTTACGCTGGTGAGTTTGCTCTCGCAGTGTACGGGGTGCGCCTCGCTTTGATTTAACTTGATCCTCTGGTTATTGTTTTTAAAAATGGTGGTTACCACACCAATTCAGCGAGAAGATCCAGATATCCGGCAACACGTGATCTCAAACTGACCAATCACAAGAGAGAACCTCCGCGTAACCGTCTGCGTAACTGGGGTGCACGTCAGGAAGAGGTGTGCGTCGAGCCTCTGTGGAGCTACGCCGAGGTATGGTGGTTACGCAGTCGCAGACGCCATGTGAGTATAAATTCGCCTTTAATTCCCAACTGTTAACCCTGGTTAGGTAATGATTTCAACAGCTTATACTGAGGTATTCACTCTTCTTATCATTTGCAGTCTTGGGCTTCACTTCTGTCTGGATCCTCATGGTGTTTCTGAAGTGATCTAAGGGGCTATCCCTCTATTCTCCTGACTCTGGCCGTTAAAAGAGGTGTTTATTATCAACATCAGCCGATGGCTTCCTGAGATATTTACCAGCATAACAATTATTAAAACATCTGTTAAACTGCTCAGGTTCCCTTTTTTTTATCTTCTGTTTTCCCACAGTTCCTCATCAGACATTACTTTACTAATTCCCAGATGAACTGGGCTGCTATCCTCTAGTTTTTACTAAAAGTAATATGGTTTTCTTTTGGGAGGAGATGCATTATATGTTCTACTTTGTTCCTGGTAAAATGAAACCGACACAGGAATAGATATTGTGATTCTGACATGTATGCAGTAATCTCACGTCTCAAGATTATGCATACAGCTCTTTTAGTTGTGAAGATATACTTTATTTATTTTGGTTTTTTGTCATTTCGGACAGGAAACAGAAAAAACAGGCCTCATCAAGAAGAGGTTAAAGGTTGTTGAATCCTACCAATCTCCAAGATGTTCTACAGAAGAGTTGAATGAGTGGGCCATTCTAGGCCTTAACATGGGTCAATGTGAAAAGAGCTGTTAAATCATGGTGGAAAGAGAAGCTGTTGAAGTGTGTTTTTAACCAAAGCATGCCATAGATATTTTATTAACGCCTCAGGAAAATGTGCCATCAACTATTACCAACTGAACAAAGGGAGCCACCATTAATTGAGATATTAACCGATTAATCTAAATGTTCTTTTCCATTTTATTATTTTATTCAGATGTTTATTTGTGTTACATTTTTAGGCATTCGTAATTGTTTTCCCATGAGGATAATGGGAAAACCAGGAAAATGGATGCATTAATGAGGTAGGTTCTCAGCTGTATTTATTTAATCTTTCACTTATTAGTAATGACATATTCTGAGCTGTAATTGTATTTACGTTGTGTAAATGCATTCTGTCATTTTCTTTCATATTCAGACAAAATCATCCACCAAACCAACCGTTAACCCTTAACGCTATTGCCTAACCATTGTAAGTCGCTTTGGATAAAAGCATCAGCTAAATGACTGTAATGTGAGAAACCCTGACATCCCTCTCCCAGTGACACTTTTCATCTCTTACTGAGGGATCTCAGCCTCTTGTGTCCATGATCACAGTCTTTTGTCACTACCCAAATCCGACCATGGATAAGCACTGGCATTTAGATGGAACAGTAAAATGAGAGCTTTATTGTATAAAGCATATATATTGTATTTTGTAGGTTGTGATAGTTATTGTATTTTTCTCTCCATCCTACCATCACTTGGGAAAATGATCCATGGATATTAAAAGTCCTAACATCCTCAGCTTGAGGCAAAGACTTTGGTTAAAAACCCATAACCTTAGATTTGGAGGGGGCCAACTTTCATCCCAGCTGCTTTACACTTGGTTGAAAACTACACATGTTTTCATCCAAGTATTCTGGCGAACAGAACCACATCATCTGCAAAGAGCGGAGATGCACTCCTAATGTTCCGATCCTAGATGCCCTGGTCCATCAGACTAAATCTTGAGATCATTTCCATGAACACTATGTTGTGTTACATACACAATATTTCAGTGTAGCTAAAGGATATCATATGTATTATCCTATACCTAATACATTCGGTTTAAAATGGAGTAGAAGCAATGTCTTAAATGGAAAAAGATGGATACAAGACATAGGAAATCATAAATTTTTTAGCAAGCGTGAATGCTAACATTGTTGTCTTTTAAAAATTCAAAAACTGAGGTAAACATATTTTAAATTTTTTTTTAATTTAACATCAAATCACCTAGACCAGTGCTCAAGTCTCATTAGTTAGCCCTGTTATCTTCATGTCATATGAAAACTATATCTCACTGACTCTCTCTCTTTGTATGTGTGCTGTATTAGTTTCCGCAGATGGCGGCTGCTTGTTGTATCAGGTCAGACTTTTCAGCTTCCTCCAGGTACTATGTGTTTAGATGCCTTTAGTCAAACAGAACACTGTCAGTCAATAACAGTGACTGCAAACGCACCGCTGCCTCGTTCACTGTCGGTGCCTTGGTGACTGAGACACTGGTGTCTTCTGGAATGACAGTGTCCCAGCTTCTTCGTCCTTTTTGTTCTGCACACCCAGACATCACTGTTTACATCACTGTTTTCTAGTAATGTCTCCGTGGAGATGCAAACAGAGCAGCATATTTTCCACCGGAGCCGACAGCTTGCAACGAGGAGTGTCAGTAAATCCGGTATGTTGCTATAATTGCCACTTGCGAACATCAGACCACAAAATCTTCTAAGCTATGAAGCTAAAAAAATTATTGAACTCCAATTGATGCAGGAAGTGTGAGAGATGATTTGTTTCAGTCCATAAAAAAAATGAATGATGGATGGAAGTTTTGGAGGCTATCTGGGAACATTGGCAGCAGATTTTTCTCTCTGGAGTCAAATAAAATCCCAAAAGTATCAAGTGGATAACGCTATACTTACACTTCTGTAGTAATCCCTATAAACACACATGCAGCTAATAATTTGTGCGCACAGCAATTTTGCTAAGGAATAAACAAACAACAAAGCCTAAAATCAATAGTTGCAGGATTGCAGTGACACAAAGCTGCAGACACTGTCCCTGCGCAAACACACGCTTAGAAGTGGCCAAAGCTTTAAAGCAACAGGTGAGGTTCTTGGCACCTCCCCTGTCTTCCCAAACGTAGTCTTCTAAATATAGAAATTATGCTCTCTGATAATTTGGGGCATACAACAAAGCCAGCTATATTTCCACCCTCCTCCTCCTCCCTGCTGCTAAGTCATATCCCCAGCTAACAAACAGCAGGGCTGAGATCAGAGTGTGAGAGCCTGAATGCTGAGCGAACACCTGTGCTGTCTGACCCGACTGTGAAGATAGACAAGGAAGATCACTGGCTTCCACACCTGCCTGTGGACCTGTGCCATAAACACACACACACACACACACACTTTATTTGGTTTCCTCAACAGGCCTTAAAGGTCTAATGCTGAGGAGGTGCTGAAAGTCAGGGAGCCTCCATTAAGCGTGTGAGACGGCCCTCCAGAGTGGGTGCGGATGAGGGGTTTAAGTGTTTTCAGTGAGAAGCCACAGACCACCTGCAGGAGGAGGAGTAGGTGGAACAAAAGCCTCTGTCTGTTCTGGTTAGGCTCCAAAAACATCGGTTAAACAGATGCCAAAGAGCACTTCAGGGCATTAAGTATCACAAGTCAAGATTTCCAGTATGTCTAGATCAGGGCAAGTTCGGGCCCAGAGAGCCACAGTCCTGCAAGTTTTGGACGTTTCCATGTTTCAACACAACTTATTCAAATGAATGAGTTACCGAGCAGAATTTGAGAAGTTGCTGGATGCATTTAACTTTAATCGGATGTGTTAGAGCAGGGAAACATCTAAAACCTGCAGGACTGCAGTTCTCTAGTAACAAACTTACCTAACCCTGGTCTAGAGAGATGACCCTAGAGGATGTCAAATGTGTGCTTTCCATGGCTGTAATTGAGCACAGGTTTCAAGGGGTTAAGGCAGTGGTTCCCATAGGCACCAATAGGCAAATGATGATAAATTAACAACAGATATTTCAACTAATAAAATAAGACAAGAAGATATGATGAGACTTGTCTTGCCCTGGGCTTGACCAGTTGATGACAAAGTAATAGTCAAAGACAAGACAACACACTGTGGTCTTGTCTACGTCTCAAAATATCAGCACCTGACAGTATAAAGCCAAAAAAAATACAACCCCACTTGGGGACATCCTGAACACAAAGAAAAGCCTGCTGACAGCTTTAGAATTAGCTGACTTAACTTTTGTAAATAGCAGCGTTGTTTTACTAAAGCAACATCTGTCTCGTCAAAGCTCAACTCACCTGAAGTAGTTTCTAGTTTCCTTGTTTAAACACCCCACACTATAGCAGAGGATCATTCCCCCTGCCACTGGTTTTAATTATAATTAATGAAATAATGGCTACTACTTCATTAATTATAATTAATTAACTATAATTAATGAAGTAGTAGCCAATAAACTAAAGACTATTTTGTGGCACTTTTCTTCATACATTTTTTTGTAAGCACTGGGGCGCATGTGATCGTGGGATTGGGGGAATTGACATTGTTTTTTGTCGATGTAAAGGAGGCCCTGCAGAGAAGGTTTGGGAACCACTGGGTTAAGACAACACAAGACTTTCTGTGCATCTTGTCTGGGTACTTCAGCACAGGCAAGCAGCAACAGCATCTTTCCAAAAACAAGCAGCAAAAGTCTTCATCATGTCGTAAAAATGCCTTTTACTGGACGGACAGGGGATGTCCACGTGAGCGCAGGCTATAATACACTCTGGGATGCTGTCATTAATCGACGGCAGGAGCGTGTTGATGTTCAAGGTGTGCAGGCGGGAAAGTCCCACAGTATCGTGCTGGAGACAGGAGAGAGTTGGCAGCAGGGTTGACTATCCGTATCGAGACACCCCCATTGGCACACCCTCTCTAACAGACACACATGCTCAGATCACACACCAAGCTTTCATGCTTCAACAAAGATCTGCTTCCAACCGTGGTGGAAACTGTGCGCAGGCATGAGATAGTGGCTTCTACAAGACAAATAAAGAAAAAAATCCCCCCCCTGGTCATTTTAAAGCAAATTTAGCTTATTTTGTCCATTGTTGAAAAATATAAAAGTAAAGAAAGGCAATTTTTTCTTTTATACATTTCAAAATCAGCAAACAAAGCCCAACCTCAACCACGTCTTGGCTGCCTTGACTTCCATCGTTTAATAAGACATGTCAACATCAACGCTTACATTGTCTGGAGGGGTTTCTTCATCCTTATCGCTCTGACCTCCAGTTTTATACATCTGCTAAAGTTGCAGGGCCTCAGCTAAAGGTCAGATTTTATTTGGCCCTGATCGCGTTGTTGTGTGGCCTCCTCGTTCCCTGCATTCAGGAGGGAGGCTTTGAAGTTTTATGCGCGCATCAAACCTACGCTTCTTCTCTTGCTGAAATGGCGTCCATAAAAAAAGACAACACTGATCTCGTAAGCGGGTTTATATGTTTAAACTGAAATGCAAAGTCAACCACTAAAGTACACATCTTTTTAAAAGTCTGTTAAAATTTAAAAAGTTTGTCTTTTAAAAAGAAAAAAGGAAAGAACATAGAACACATCTGGATGCAAAGTGAGAGATGATCCTAAAAGCTGACAAAAAAGCCTTTTGATACAAATTTTGAGCAATTTATTGTTTGTTTTGACAGTTTGTTGACTTCATATTCTTTTAAGAAGACATCTACAGTGGTGTGGTCTTCCGTATTTGCCATAGCAAAGAAAAAAAATACAATGTGAGTTACAGTTGCCACATTGTGATTAAATACATGTCAGATGCTGAGATCTTTTTAAAGGTTTGCCAATATAGCTTTGATTTATTTATTTATTTTTTTTTTAGAATAAAAAGTACATTATCTCAGCCTTTATATAGTTGATATAATTTCTAGTGGTTTCTCTATTATTGCATGATTCTACTTGTAAAAATATATTCTCAAATAAATAAATATATAGCATAAATATGTGTATCTAAAACAAATAAATAAGCTTTTACACTTTTCTCTTTTTAAACAGGTCTTATCACAGGTAAGAAAAAAGAAAGAATTCCTTCAAAGTCCTTTTAAACAGTCTGTGGCTCTCTGATACGAAAATTGTAAAAAATGACAGATTCCCTCGACTCCAGCCAGCTGACGTCTCTTTCCAACAGAGAATGATGCTCTGCGAGCGCTCAGCTCCGTTTCCTTTTTGCCTCTGATTCCACGCAGGTACTTTCGGGGTTGTTCGCCTCTGAAACAAACCACCCTCTTATGCCGAGACATTCTAGCTTGTCTTGGTGACTGCTGAGAGATGGCCCTTGTGCATTCCTACAGGAGGCCCCTCTGAAGCCCCTTATCCCTGCTGGCTCACCAGCCTGCACTGGCCTCGTCCTTGCCGTCATCCCTTTTCCTACTTCCCTGCCTGCCAGGGTTTTCCTGATGTGGACCACCGGGTCCCCCGTGCCTCAGCTGTGTCCCAGGATATCCCTGTACAGCTCCGGAACACGGTCGGGGTCCACAGGCCTGGGCAAGAAGTGCGTAAATCTCTGGTGCCTCCTCGATTTAGTCCCATCCCTGGGAGTCCCATCTTTATTTAATGCCACAAAGTAACGTGGCTCTTTGTCCCCGTGTTTGTAGAGGTTGGATGAGTATGTGTTGTACCAGTTCTCCTCAAACTGCTCCTTGAAGACACATTCAGCTGTGAGCTTTTTCTAAAAAAACAAAAAACAAAAACAAAACATTGCATAAGTCTTAGCTCTTTATGTGAAATTATACTTATGTTGTTTCTTTTTAATCTCATTCTCTAATGCATGCATGAGCAATTCTGATACTTACAGAGCCATACAACTCTCCTTTGTCGTTCATCCCCAGGTAAAGTCCACTGTCCACTCCTTTAATGCTCATCAATCCAACAGCAAGGCTTATGAATTCCAAAATACCTGCAGATGAATAACACAATTGTTCTGTACAGACCACGATAAAGATGAAAGAGTAAAATCAAAGAAGCTCAATTCCAGCTCTGTCAGTAATAAATACTTTTAAATTATCTGGATGCTATAAACTAGTTCTTTCGGCTCTATTTTCACTTTATCATGGCTTAATATTTTCTAATAAAGATCTCAGAATTTACCAAAACGACTGTGGTCCTTCCTCGTCCCCTGCACCGTGCCATCCGGAAGTATTTCCAAATGAAATCCAGTCCTGCAGTACAACTGCCTCCTCCTGAGAATCCCCTTTAGGTGCGGTAAATCCGTGCTCCTGCCCCTGTCCCCAGGTACGAGGTGCTCCCCCAGCACCGGACTGTCCCCGAGAGGGCTCAGAAAGAAATGGGACCCGACGTGAGAGACGGCGTCGAGTCCGCGCAAGACGCTACCAACTTCCCCCAGGGTAGGAGCAGAAGCAGCAGCAGCAGCAGCAGGAACAGCAGCCATCGCGTCAAAGCGCAGCGGGTAAAGTTCAGTAAGGAGGTCCGGTGGGAGCGCTCTTGCGTAGTTGCCTACCTGGTTGCAGCTGTCACTTACTGCATGTTTACGTTCCCTTTTCCTCCGTTACTTGGCGCACGTCCCAGTGCGGTACAAGGACACGCGGACACGCAGATTTTTCTCCTCTCGACACGAAACACTTCAGTAAATCTCAGCAGCTGCTTTCACTGATTTTTTCCCCGTTCAGCGGCGCGTCCTCATCAGTTGGAGGTGGGCTGCAGTGTCTGCCTACACAGCACTGCATACCTGTCCACAGCGGACAGTCTCAGTGATGCTTCTGTGGAGCCGCAGAAGAAGGGGGGACTTAGTGGTCGCGAGGGCTTAGTAAACGCTGCAGTGCAGGTGAAGGAGCTTCTGGAGCTTTGAGCTCAAGGTGGCAGGGGTGGTGAGGCAGGTGCAAAACCACAGGACTAGTAATGGGCGGGGCTGTCACAGTAAAGACGTGCCCTGGCAAGGTTTTTCCCCCTCCTGAGACATGGAGTACACAAGTTGATGGGGTTTAAAGAGAGATACATCTCTTAAAATTAAAATATAGGCTTATACATCTAAATAACACTATAATTTATTTAATGAAGGATTCTATACGATGTGCTATGAGTCAGTGAAAAATATTTCCTTAACTTTTTCATATTTGACGCCCTATAATCCCAGGGAGACTTAAAATATCCACGGCATTTCTCGCGAGCTCGGAGCACGAGAAGGCGGTTTGAGCAGCTCTGCCCCGCTGCGTGTGTGCTATCGGTTACGACACCAGTGTAAACAGTCATGGCTGCACTGCGCAGACTTGTCCTTTCGTTCACCAAAGGCTCCAAAACGGGGACGTTTGCGACCGGGAAACAGCAAACATCCCCAAAGGCGACAAAAGCGCTAACGGTGGTCGCAGCGGGAGCGTGCGTCGGTGCCGCAGCTTATTTCTACTGCGGAAGCCCCGAACTGACGAAGAGCCACGTCGAGGCTCGGCTCGTGCACCTGGCGCTACCGGCTGTCTCCGCCGCCGATAAGGTACAGTGGAATATTTGTCAAAGCGGCGGGGCTTTAGCTCTCAAAACAGGCTGAGTAAAGCTAAAAAAACAAAACAAAGAACAACCAAACTAACAAAATGCTACAAATTTTCGTTCATAAACATCACCGAACGTGTTCTCTGTTTACAGGACAGACGTTAATTACACGCGCGTGAAGTTACGGTTAAGCAGCCGTTAATGGATTGGGAGCTATCCGCGACCTTTGGTGCTGAAATGGCAAAATGGTCAAAAGGCACAGAGGATCACGTGATCAAAATAGCGGCCATACTTGAAGGTTTTGTTTGCTTTTGCTGCATGTGACACCATATATGTTTATTGCGTGTATTACCTAATTTACATAATATTTACATTAGGGAAGTGTAGAAAATCTCACAATTTTGACTCATTTACTTTTCCATTTCCTTACATGGTGAAATGAGTAAAACAAGAATTATAAACTTAACCAATTCTTGTTGCACTCAACTCATTAGAACTATTTTCTTACCGTTTCCCCGCTCTATTTATATACAACATAGAGTTTATCCACAAAAACAAAACAGCACAACGCTGTTTCTGGATCTAAACACTGTCATTAAATTGATGCTTTGTCCATATATTTATTTAAATTTTTTATTTTGTATTTTCTTTGAAACTAGATTATGTCTTTATGGTGCTTTAAGGCTGTTCCATCATTTTACCCCTGATACTGAAACACATTTGTAAAGTCTTTCTGACACACTGCATTTTTAAATCCACTTTCACCCTAAAATTACATCTGCTTTCTCTCTCCATAAATACATTATTTATTTTTGGAAGTAAGCTATATTATACTTTGAATAATAATTGCGCTGTTTTAAACTGAATCAAATTAGAAATTTTAGAGCATGTATTTTTTTTTAAATAATTAATTTGTGTTGTCTCTGTATCCTGCATTATTTATCAATCTAATGCGTATTTATTTCATATAACTCTTTTTATGTTTCCCAAAACTCTACACAGTAACAAATAATAGTAAATGTAATGGATAAAGTATTTAGGGATTTATGGTGATGGGCCCCTGCTGATAATTCTATATCTATTTAAGATATAAGGTTAAGACTTTTGATAATCTCTCTGAATTAGAAATTTAAATGTTGCTTTGTGTAAATTAACTATTTTCACCTTTTAATATTTATTGACTATTTTATGTACAATTTCATCTATTTACAGAGGTGGACAAAATGTTGCCTGGATGACACAAGTTCAATTAAAATGATAAAATGCTGAAATATTTTAAGTAGAGCAGCAACAATGGAAACTTCAATAACTTGAGTGTTACAATACGTACACTGGCAGTAGGTTAAAATGCATTTTCACACAGTTTTATTTCTGTTTGACACTCACAAACGTGATATATTGATGTTACAGTGACATAAACAGGGAAAGTTGTGGCAGCAAGAGATCATCCAACTTGGTGAATGTCAAAACCACTGAAGAAGCAGCTGAAACACTCTCAATGAGTCCAAACTTCTGCAAAGGTTTAGCGTGTAATGAACATTTTCATCTTGTCTTTTAGCCATCGCACAAAACGCTGTAAGGGATATTTAGTAACTAAACAGATTTCTTTATGACTTTGTAGTCAATCAAAGCTTTAAATGATTAACATAATATTATATTAAATTATCGTACTACTAATAATAAGCTACACAGTGAATTCTGCAGCAGTATTTTAACTTCAGGAATTCAGTTTGTTGCCCCCGCCCATTCTGCCCTGTTAAACACACGTGTACACAAACAAGTAAACCATGTCTGGAGTTCAAATTTAATTCCCTGCAGAGAACATGTCTCTGGAGCTATCCAGAGACGCAGGAAACAGGACACTTGGGGCTTAGCAGAAGGGCTGATATTTGATAAGGAGGGGTGGGGGGTAGTTAGAGGGGGTTTAATGGTTAAGCAGAGGAGGGGAAGACATTCCCTGGGTGTTTGCTGTGTGCCCAGTGGACCTGGCAATGTGCCACCGGACAGAGAGATCCACTCTGTCTTCACCAGCCCAGCCTTCTGATCTGGCTGGGTTGGAGCAGTTGTAAGGGACATTATCTGCTGTGCAGGGATGAAAACTAGCGCTGACATAACACCCCCTCCATTAATGAATTAAAAGATGGACCTCTTTGTTGCACCATGTGAGTGAAGCTTTTCGTGACAAGAATAGCTTTGGTGGATTTCATAAAAAGCGTCTCTCAGGAGCATTATCACGGATATGATTAGGTGTTTCTGTGTGTATTTGCTTCCAGAAGCGGAGCTATGGTCTGGATGGCAGAGATGTGTACATGTCGTCCTATGAAAACAGATTCCGACTGTTCAGCTCGCTGGAGTATGAGGGCCAGCTCTACATGACACCATTGAACTTCATAGAGTCCATCACTCTCAACGAGCCCAGGAGTGAGTCAGCCTCTAACACTCAGCACATCCTAAAATATTAGAGAGGGAAGAATTATTGCATGTGATTAAATATTAAACGTGTTTTCTTTGCACTGACACAAACAATATGAAATGAAATTAAAGGGATCATTGAAGGCATTTATTTCTTCTGGTTAGCAAAACCTTAAAAGCTGATAATGACAGTAATCACAATTTTAATCTCCTATGTTCAGTCTTCATCCCTTTTGCGACCAAATAGTTCTGGGAACTGTGGAGATCTATTGAAATAACAATCAGAAACTAAACCAAGGACCAGGATGTTGTGCACATTGCTGATAAATTGTAACAGTGAATTGCCATGGATTGGATTACTGTAGTTTAGGTGAGTTTAAAGGGATTAGCAGCAGATGTGGAAAGTTTGCGGCCTTATATACACAAACATGGATATGTTTGTCCCCAAAAAGATAACACCCATGCTGCATTATTTACTAAAATAGTCTGCATTTCATGCACAAAACACAAGTTTAAGAGTGACAGCTAACTCTATAGTTCCATGATTCAAGTGATACACATGTGCCTCATTGTTTTCCAAATCACTAGTATCGACAAGCCAAGACAGATGGCCATCCTTCCTGGTTCTGGTTCCACTGCAGGTTTTTCCCTTCCTGTTAAGAGTTTTCCCTCTCCGCTCAGGATAGAGGAATAAATCACAGAGAAGATTCAATTCAATCCTTTATTTTCTTAGCAAAGCAATTATTTCTGTTAATTGATGTGTACAAACTCTGTTATTGCAAATTGGTGTAATGTAGATTGCATAATGAATTTCCTTTAATTAGATTATATTTGAACTACAATGCATTGTCTCGGACTGTGTCTGTGCAAGTGTTCTGAGATGACTTTGTTTTGACTTTTGGCTGTACAAATAAAGCTAGATTGAACTATGTAAACTATAGTAAGGGAAGATTTATGTTGATTTTGGCATCAAACCAAGGGGAAATCAACTAACAATCAGTCCATGTGGCAACTCTCATAAAGGGCTTTTTAGATATTTGAAAGAATATTCATTTTCATGAGCCAAAGACCGTTTAGGTTGAGCACAAATGCAAAGAAACCTTGTTAAAATACCCATAGTGTGTGTAGAGCCTGAAAAGAAAAACTCTGGAATATCTTTTGACAATGGTACAAACTTCTGCATTTTTAACCTTAATTTTAGTTTTTAGTGACTTTTAGTCTTTAGTGACTCAAATGGACTTTTGTACAGAAAGTTTCTGCACATTGAAAACAATTCATGCAATTTGCATGCGAATACCTTTTAATTAAATCTAAGTCTGTGCATTATAAATATATCCTGAATGTGTTTAGGTAAACAAGATAAACCTAAAATAAAAGAAAAGGTCAGTGTTGAGCCACCAAAGATGCAGCAGCTTGGAGTTTCTCCAGGATCTTACTTTTTACTATAATTAATAAAAACATCTGTGACTGTCATTTGCATACTCAGAACCGCCAGTAGCCGGCAGTGAGCATGTAATATCCCTTTAAACAGTGCACTGTGCTGCAGAGTTCATTCTGCTCTTGCTCCACTTTGTGTGAATTAACTACTTTTATCAGCTGCCATTTGCTTAATTACATATTACATGTCTGTCGAGTCATCAGATAAATCTCCACTCCTTCATTCTCAAATTACTCAGTTATGCAACAGTTTAATAACAGTTAAAAAAAAGTTCTAGGTGCTTCCTAGAATATTTTTGTTGCTGAGGGCAGGTGAAGTGACATCTAACAATAAGTCACGGCTTGAAGTGCTTCAGTCATAACACCTGCTTTAAGATAGACATCTTTACCAGCAACCTTACTTTTATGGCTCATTTATGTGGCAACAAACTTGCAGGGACCCAGAGAGAAGGAATTACTTAGCATGGATGCCGTAAATGTCATGATAAGAATATCTGGATTGTGATGTAAGGCTGGAATTAACACATAAACACACACATTAACACATCGCTGCTCATTATCCTCTGGTTGCTAATTGCTAATATGTTGTAAAATGGTACTTATAGGGTTTTATGGTTTTATTGTAGTTGTAGAAGGAGGTGTGTTTTAATGTCCCTGGGGGTGTTTTGCAGGGAAAACATGCATAATGATGCTTTAATGGGAGGGATATTGTAAAGAGCAGCAACTGGTTGAGTTGTGGCTGATGTTGATGTTAATGTTCTAACCTTGGTGGCAGTTAGACTCTTAGACACAGGCTTTAAAATGTGTCAGCGGAGGGTTGTTGTCACTGTTATCTTTGTGATTTCCAAGCCAGTTTTTTATTTTTTTTTCATTTTTATGACACCTCCCTCTTATCTTCTCCTTTACAGCCAGTTGGAATGTGTTCATGGCAACAAACAGCTTATGTTTCTGTCCACATGAACACCTGTTTTCACTTTTGTTTCCAGCTCTGTCTCCTTAAACAGAATATATCTATAATCACATATTTCAAGTCAAACACAAATTTTTAGTCTTTTCTTTTTGTCTTTGTGTTTAGGCAAGAGGGGGTGGAGGTCCCTCACAAACAAGGTGAGCTGTCTCCGAAGCGCTTGCTGCTGTTTTAAATAAAATTTTCCTCACATGTGGAAGCGGCTGTAATTACTGTAATGCCTGTAAACGCTGCTTCACGTTGGGATAACTCTGAACTTAGAAATGAATGAGTGATTTTGGATTTTCTTCTATTTTTGTAGGAATTAGACAAGATGCTGTCTGATACCCCGCCTGTTTGGAAAGGATCATCTAATTTGTTTAGAAATCTCAGAGAACGAGGTAAAGACTCCACCTGATTTCTTGCACACACAAATACCTTGGATGTTTGTCATTCCCTTTGCACTTTTTTTTCCAAAGCTATCGTAGCAAGGCCCTCCCATGCCTCACTGAGAGTGTGTACTGCTGTGCGTGTCATACCGATTCACAGCAAAGGTGTGGGCTGTAAATGCTATCTTATCACTCAGCCAGTCTGCTAACATGTTGCAGATCTGTTCTCAGGTAACCTTGGCGAGCGGGGTCAGTGCAAACATACAGAACAATTCACACTCGTTTCTTTAATGAAAAGACAAAAAGAATAAAAAATGGTGGAATTATAAAGTTTTTGATAACTCTTTTTAAGGTAATACTTCCCTGAAAAAATGGTATTATAAATTCAAAATAAACAAATAAATGATAAATAATTCATTTACTTTTGGAATTTTTACTGAAAGTTTTTGAAATACTCATGTTGAGTTAAGTTTTTTTTTTTTAACAAATGATTAGTTTCTTTCCAGATAAATTTTTTATCAATATTTATCAAATAAGAAAGTAATATTAAAGGTAACTTGAAAAGTAATATATTGTGAAATAAATGGATGAATAGATAAATAAATACAAAGTCACATGTTTCCCCTGATAAAAGATCAGGGCTAAAAACATCTGTTGTAAGATAAGTAAGACAGAAAAAATAAATAAATAAATTAGACTCAAAGTAGAAAATATAATTTTTACTGTCAAACAAGAGCTGCACCAAAGTGTTATGCAACAAAAATTAAACGATCAATAAGCAATTAAATAACATCCCATAAAACACAGTAAAACACTGGCGGATACCAATAAAATCAATAAGCCAGACTATAATGAGCAAACATCTATTGGTGCAAACACTGAAAATCTAGACTTCCCGCTGTCTTTCTCTAGTGTTGCATTTCCTTACTACATGATAACGTAGGTTCCAAACACAATTACTTCATTTTTATCTTTATTTAGCTGAAGAAAATTCTGACACATGCACATTTACGTCTCATTAGCATAATTATGCTAATTATATACAAAATAATTCAATTATCTAACCGAGTTGATTATCTCATGATCACCGTAGAGTTTATATGTACAGTTAACTGAGGTTCTACCAATCGGTAGTTGGACTTTTTTCTTTCTGTTTCTTTTTAAACAGAGTTGGACATTCTCTTAAACATGCAGACCATTAATTTAAAGCATTATTTTAACCCTTTGAAGTTCTCTCTCAGAGAAAACTGTTTCTTTACATTGTTTTCTTTTCCTTTGGACAATAATAATAAGAATCATTGCTTTTAACAAATGTTTAGGATGACAGTTTATAATATATTAATAATAGTTAAATGGACAAACTAGGAAACAGTAATGAGATTACAAACATTTACTTTGGGCATTACATACCAAAACCAAAGCTAAAAAAATAAATAAGTTGTTAGGGATGGTCGAGATGGCTCATTTCCAATTTTTAATAGAAATAATTATAGTTGCAGAAAAAGTTCTCTACTATATGAACATTTTAATTATGTATACCTTTGCAAGCAACAAACATACAATCGATATTTTAACCATTCACTTAACACATGAAGCCATACTGTACTCCTGTAGCAGATGATGCTGCCAGAAAAACGTTCCTGTTACATCAGCAAGGGTCCAGTAAAAGCAGTCCAGTAAAGTAGTTGGTCCACAACAAGTCTGTTATCTACAAAAACCCATTTTAGGGGAAATTGCAGGATTTTAAGGGGTTAACACACTTCAGTGATTAGACTGCGTCTTCAATGTTGGTGTTCAGAGAATCCTTTCTGCTGTGGTGAGGAAATAGCAGGACGTGGCTTCAGGACTTCACATGTGTAGCATTCACCTTGACGACCCCGCCGGTTAACAAATGGCATTACACAGGATCTCTATGTGGATCCCTCACAGACTTGCTTCTGAAGCGAATCTGATTTCATTTACGAGGGCTGAGAAATCACTACAAGCCTCACTCAGTTAATAGTAACTCAAACCCTTCAGTGCCTGCACACTTCCTGCTCAGTGGGCCAGGCGAGCCATCAGAACATCAGGTCTCACTGTTCTGCTCTCTCCTCTGTTGCTTTAGCTAAGTGCCAATGCCGGGATTTGGGGCTTTTAATCCTGCAGTTAAACGCTGCGGCTTTGTCAGGGGAAAAAAGAACTGGATTGATCTGCGAACAAAGCACTGCTTTAGAGAATGAGGGAGCTGTTTGAACCCTGCTATGTCGAGACATGTCCCATTGACCACCCCCCTGATCAGCATGGACATTATGAAGCCAGAGAATAGCATTGGATTACATCTCCGGGACTGCCACTCTGTATGAAGTGTTTCTGTGGAATTCTTTGTATTGTCTAACAACATCTACTTGAGCTCAGAGGCTGAGCTGCAGGGAGAAGGGGGCGAACTCCCTCCAGGAGTGAAGGTGTGTGGTATTGGTAAGACATGACAGGAATCTTAAAAGATTTTTTTCTCCTCTTCAAACCATTTGAGCTTTAAAGACTTTGAAGGTAAAGATCTGTTGTCATTATATGGCTGAACATGCCGAGCTGAGACAGTGGAGCGTCATTTAGCTCTACTTTAAAACATCCCTCTAGCAGCACAACTTCAGGTTGCAGAGGAAAACATAATAAAAAGCACCTTTGCTTTCTAGTCGTGTTTGTCCTCTTGGGTGTTCTTTCTGAAAATATCTCCCTGCAGCAAAAAAAAACCCTGCAGAGTTCTTTTCCCATAACACCTAGAGCAGTCACCCAGAACTATCTCTGCTCAATTCTCTATCTTTCTGAGCAAACAAAAGCTTGGGAATGCTTTCAGAGGCAGAAGGGAGAAGCCTCCGGAGTCAACTGAGATGTCTCCTGACACTAACTCTTCCCTTCTCCGTGTCACACAACAAAGGGAGCTGAAGGACGCCACACAAAACCTGAAATGTCCATTCTCAAACAGTGACAGATCACTTGAGAATGTATTACACCTTGTTACCCAAGCACGATCAGAAGCCATAGGCCTTAAATTTGTTTGGGTTTGTGTCCAGATAGGTCATCTTGGTTGTAAAGCTTGTGTTTGTGTGAGGGTAACACAGAGCATGAAGTAAAAGGCACCTTTTAAGATGTTATCAGCGAGCCCAAGAAGATCACTTACGTCTGGAGGTGTGCCGTGTTTCTTTGGAAGGCTTATTCATTTCAGTAGCTTTGAACATCTGTAAACAGCCGGAGCTAACTGGTGAGGGAGAGGGAAAAGGAACATTTTGGTTTTTGTTTCTAGTTTTGACTTATTTTTCTGTCTGTTGCAGGTGTCATCAGTTACACAGAGTACCTCTTCCTGCTCTGCATTTTAACAAGTCAGCACACATTTCAACCTAATTAAACAAATATTGAAAATGATGTCTATGTTTAAAAGGTGTTTTTCTAATGTGTAACATTTTTTGTTGGATTTCAGAGCCACACGCAGGCTTTCAGATTGCTTTCAACATGTTTGATGCAGATGGCAATGAGATGGTGGACAAAAGGGAGTTCTTGGTGGTATGAACCTCATCTTAATTGTTAGATGTCAAAAATGTACTTTATTTCATTCTTCTTGATACATATTTTCTATCCTAGTTGGAAGAGATTTTTCGTAAGAAAAAGGACAAAAAAGAAGTTACTGAGGACTTTCACAGACTGGATGAACAAGTAAGTTTTGATTTTTTTTTCTGTTTCTTAGAAGTTTAACTTATACCGTAAAAAGAAACCCTGTTTTTTCTCTCATGAGTTCAGGGAGACCAAAACAGAGCAAACGAAAAAAAAAGGGTTATTTCAGTTATGATGACTAATGTTGCTCCGTGTTATTTTTAAAATCTTAATCTAGCAGTATCAGGCTTTCAGTTTTCATTGAGGTTCATGATTCAACATATTTTAACAGGAAAGAAATTTGTCAAAAATCTGCGTATTAGTAGGCCATACCTCTGTGAGGTTTATGTCTGCATAGCAGAGTGAAGGTAGACGGACAGACATGCAAAAACTAACAATGCTGAGCCCGTGGAGCTAACACAACAGGTTGATCAAATGATGATGCAGGTTAGAAATGCCAGAAATGTTGCCCCCATAAGCACAACAAGCTAGCTAGCTAGCTGCCAAGAGCTTGACTTTACAATGTGTAAAGCCAACAAGCTCTTTCTGTACCGGAGCAAAAAACAACAAAAGGAAAAACAAACCAAAGAAGCACATTTGTTTCAAGCTGTTTCATATTATGAGCCACTATGTGGCAGTGGAAAGTCAAAACAGGAAGGACCCTTCTGAGATCTAGATAGTTTTCTTGTCCTGGAAACAGTCCACTGAGTCTCACTTCTTGCAGAAAGGATGTAGTAAACCTGGTGCAAGCTACCTGCTTACAGCTAAAGTTAGCTGCTAGCACCAGAGCCAATGGCTCATCTCAGTTTTCTGCAACAGAATTTGTGGAGTTCCTGTTTAACTCATAATCCATCTCCACCAAGTTTCAATCCAATTCATCAAACCAACCACCCTCTAAGCTTCTAGGCCTGCTAGAGGACCTACACGCGGAATGAGGTGCAGCTGAGCAGCTAAAGAGCTATATGTGCAGAAGCTGGTGGAGAACAAAAAGAGATTTTGAAGTAAATGTCTGACTTTAATTTAATATAAACCAAACAGAAACATGTCTTCAAGTTAAAAATAATGTTTCTCTGTGTCTCTTACAGCTTGTGCCGCCTCCCCCATTAGCTCAAACATAATAGCTGCTATAATACAAGCTCAAACTTTGTATGTTTGTGCTCACAACACTTGTAGTAATCCTACAGAGAACACCGGCTGCTCTGAGATGATTGTAGTCGTACAGGGTAAAACATGCCTGAGGCTTTCATCTCCTTAGGGCTTCTTATGCCGCATGCAGGTGGATGTAAACAGGCAGGGATGAATGGAGAGATAAGAGATACTCTTTGAGGTCTTATCGTACAAGCACAACATGGAGGAGCTTATTCTGCCAGGACAGATGTTAGCATCTCTGGACAGTCTTGAATTAATCTAACACCCGTATAACTATCAAAAAGATCATTAGAACGGGCACTCTAGATATCAAAGCATAATGATGCTTTGCAAGAAGACAAAATCGAGGATGAAAACACTGGGTGTATTCCTAAGCCTTGGGAATAACAGGAGTAATCTTGTATCACCACTAAAGTCATGTCGAATAAACTTGATGTCTTTATAAACTTGTTTCTAAGCATTGTCCTCCTTGGAAATACTTTGTGAATAACAAATGAGTAATTTTTTGTGCATACATTGTCTCTCTTTTCCATTTCAGAGCCTGCAGCTTTACGGTCATAGCAAATCCCAGCCAAACAGTGTGAGTATTGTTCTTTTTTCCTGAAGGAAAAACGAACAGTTCTGCTTGCTGCATGTGTTTTTGGAATGTGGTCCTCCTAACATGAGTAAGCATGGAAAACAGACGTATCTCAGGGGCTGACACCACCCGCATTTGTCTCTGTTAACACCAGATTGCCTCCTTCACATTCACTGAATCTAAAATACATCACTTTTTACTCTAACATTATCTGACATATTGTTTCTGTGTGTGTGTGTGTGTGTGTGTGTGTGTGGTAAAGCAGGGGGGTGCAGTGCAAGATGATTTATGTACTCACTTTTTGACAATGTTGGGCAAGAGATTCCTCTTCAAAAAGCTCTTACCCAAAGACTGACAATGCTTTTGCTCAGACCCACATGTTTTATTTTTACAGTTTCTTGGGGAGTGGTATTCGGGCTCAGGTTACCTTTTCAGATGGGTTTGACCATGAAGACACCAGTCAGAGAGGAGAAGCAGCTCTGTGAAAGCCACTCAAATAGAAAAATCTACACCAAACAGGCTCATCTTTTTTTGTGTATACTTTATAAAGACTTTACCTTCGGGTGCTTTTCTTTTCAGTCCCTCTACTTTAATGCAAATGCTCAGAAGCGAAATCTTTCAAGCACACATACTGGGATGCCTTCAGTGCTGGTGGTTGGGCTTTCCCCTGAATATTATAATTACAAGTTTTACAGTCTTTTCATGGGATGAGATGGGAGCAGCATGGGGCATTGAAAAGCTGTTCCGTAATTAGCTGCGGGATTGTGCTGTAAATCTCCCTCTCTGCTAAAAAGCAATGAGGCGCAGAGGAAGAGCTCTTTAATCAGCTGTCAGAAACATTGCTCCCCAGGCTTAAAAGATGAACATCTAAAGACAAACAAATATTAATTATGAAGTTAAGTAAGCGGCGAAGTGTCAGCTTTTACTGATTGCTTGTGAATGAGACAATATTGAGACTTCAGAGGCAAACTGTTTTTGACAATTGTGTTTGGGTGTTCCTGCTATACTTCCACTGTCGCTGATGAGTAAAAGGATCAAACTGTAATAATAATAATGACTGGTTGAAGTCGGATCAGGAGTGTTACGTCATTGAGAAAAATAATGGCTTCTTGTTTCCAGACAAGTAACAGGCAGCAGGTGTGACAGAGAAAAAGACCTGAAATGTTCTTGGAAATGTAACAAATACAAAATCTGTGCTTACTTGGCAGCTTAGCATCAAATGAAAACATGTAGCTGGATTCAGTTACAGAGCTGACCTGACATGAATCTTCCTTTTGGTCTTATGCCTTGCATGCTTTGGACATGTGTTAACCATACTAGCGCAGTGCTGAGCCAAGAGGCTGCATGCTTCGCTGCAGAGCAGACTCATGTCAGGGCTATGCTGGTGTCAGTCCTGGACTGTTTCTGCATGTCAACACACAGTCCATTCTGTCTTTTTGTTCGCCTGTCTAATTCCTGATTACCACCTTTCATACTGTCTGAGTTTCTCTATCTGTCCTCCTTTTCCTAATAATGGTGACATGTATAAAATGGATTTTTTCTTCTAACTGCTGTGCTTCAACTGCTGCCACAGGTTCTTAAAAAAGACAGTCAGCATGTGGCGGCCCAAGGCATGTGGGATGTTCTCAGACGTGGCACAAGTCAAGTTCTGTTTTCTGATCTCACTGAGGTAGCCAGGCACTCTTTAAGATGCTTCTTCATTACCCGGTCACATAAGAACATGACATGCTGCTGTTAACATTTCAGTGATTGTGCTTTTCTGAGAAATCCCTGGATAGATGTCTGTTAGCGAGCGCAGTGGACCTTGTGCTTGGTTTACATATCTATCTCAAAGTGAACAGCACCTCCAATGAGAAGTGTAGCATGTTTAATGTTGCATGGCACGTGTTTGGATTATGCAGGAATGGAAAATGTCAGATCAATGATGACGAACCAGGAACTAAATATTCAATAGCAGACACTATTTTGTATACCTTATTACCATGAGAGTTTTAGGTGTACAGAATGCTGGATTTAAGATTCTGCCCAAACTTTAACTAAGTTTGGTTTAATCATTGCAGAAGCCTGTCATTGTGTGCTGCATTTAGGAGAATATATTACTTTTAAAGAGGATTTAAAGCTACGAAGAGTTATGTCAAAGTAGGTTTTTGTTTCCTCTCATAGCACGTGGATGAGAAAACAGAGACAACACTGCTGGTGCATTTCTTTGGGAAAAAAGGCAAAGCTGAGTTGAAATTTGAAGATTTTTATAAGTAAGCTTTTTTTTTTTTCTTTTTTTTTACTTTTGCATCAAACCAGTTTCATCATTATACAGCAGTAACTTATGTTGTGCATGCCGGCTCCTGGGGATGAACTTCCTGTTGTCTCCTTCAGGTTCATGGACAACCTGCAAACAGAGGTGCTTGAGATAGAGTTCCTCTCCTACTCCAAAGGCATGCCCACCATTAGCGAGGAAGACTTTGCTCGCATTCTTCTTCGCTACACAAACGTGGACAATGTCACTGCGTATTTGGAGAATGTGCGTCACAACTTGCCAGATGAAAAGGTGCGTTTTTCATTGCGGTCTTACCTCTGCTCCCAATTAAAACCAGCAGCTCATTAAAAAAACGGACAACAAAAGACTGGAAAAACTGTGTAATACTTGAAAAAACAACTGCAGCAACATCTTATAACCAATTAGATTAGTTGAGCCTCAGTTAGAATTCCACATGGCCGTTAACTAGACCGCCATCCTTGCTCTATTATACATGTACAGAAGAAGAAGCTGCACTGACGTGTGTCCAGCACGGAAATACTGTGGACTGTGTGAAAAAATATTCAAGAGTCTCTAACTTTATCTGTTGGAGATTAAAATGAAACTGATTGTACAAATGTTGTCTTTAAGTTACTTAAATAGTGATTTTCTCTCATGACATGTTGACCAGTAGTTATAGCTTTCAACAGGTTAATCCATGTAACTAAATAAACTAAACATGTTATTTAGAGGAGGGTAAGCAATTTGACTGTACATTTATGCTTTACTGTTTCAACAAAAAGATACAAAAATAAGGAATTTTGGAGCTTGTGCAGAATGATTTGGCTCACTTGAATCTGGTTGAGGGCAATCATTCAGGATAGATTAAATCTCCATTTCCAGTATCAAGATATGCTTTGAGAGTTTCAGTTTCATACAACTGCATTTGAACCAACATTTTTACCTATCTGACGAACCTGGCAATTAAGTTTTCTTTTTTTTTTTTACACAGATCTACAAGCTCTTAGTTTGGAGAAAAAGGGAGGGATACTTACAGGGAAGCCAAGCTAACCTTAAATAGGGACAGAAGAAGAGCAAATTTACAACCACTGAACCTAAAAAATGTCAGTGGTTTAAGCAAACATTATACTGTAAATTTTACCATGTGTCACTTATGCATCAGTTTTTTTGTTGTCATCTTGCTACCAATCTAGCCATTATAAACTTTATATGTACCGTTTTACTGTGGCTGTGTAATGTATCCTGCCACTAATCTAACTACTAAAATACCATTTTATAATTTAGCTTTGATGATTCATCGGCTGTGTCTGAATGTGCACCCTACTCCCTACATAGTGATATATAGGGGTCACGCCATTTTGTCAGGGTGTCCGAATGTCCAGAGAGAAAAAAGTAGGGCATTAAAAATGACCCACAATGCATTTTGAAAAGTAGTGAGCATCGATGGTCACTAGACGGGTCAATATAGACCACAATGCATTGCGGGCAGAAGCTCAACATGGCGCATGGAGGCGAAAAAACATTTTTTATTGAATAGATATGCAACAAAGTATAAAATACAACATAAGGAATAATAAAAAAAAAAATTTACACACAACTTTGGACTGGATTTGGAATGACATCGTGACTTGCGTTGTGGTTGCCGTGGTGACGGCTAGTAGTCACATGGTCTGTGACAAGAAAAATGTAAGCAGCTTTGTGTCCGAAGAGAATGAGTGCACTATGTAGTGTGCTATGTAGTGCAGCCCTATGTAGAGAACGAGGGGTTAGGGAGTAGGGTGGACATTCGGACACAGCCATAGTATTTTTTTATATAATTTCATGCTAACTATGAAAAAAAAACATTACTAATGAAAGCGACATTGTGCCTTTTATAAAGGAAATAAGAGGTGAACAGATGCATAGCAACATTGATATTTTTTATCCCAGTTAGCTGTTAGCTTATCACATCTATAAGCCCTTCTTGCGACTTAAGAAAGTACTTCACACAATCCCAGTTCTAAAGAAATAAATTAAACAAAAAGAAATAATAAAGTTTAATATTGTAATTTTTTCCCAAATTTAACCTTTTTGTCGTTTTTCTCAGATTCTATGCTAAACTTACAGATTTAGCTTCATATTTAGCATGCAAACACATTACACAGGATGAAGGTACATGATCCAAAACGCTAAAATGCCATAAAACAAACAACACACAAAGCTTAGAACTGGAAAGTTAGTTTGACTGACAGTTGCTAAAAAGACATAGCAGTACATATTTTACATGAAGTGCAGCAGTCTCTCAATCTGAGGGGGTTTCTAAAGTATCTGACCTTTTATTTCGACCTTCTGAAGAAGTTAATTGGCCACGTTTTTTTTGTCAAACATAAAGCTTACATTTTCACATGTCTACATGTGGTTATCAAGTTAAAAGTTGTCTGTAATGGCTTTATTTTATGGGTATAAGGAAATATTTACCTCTGTTTCTTTTGATAATGGTCTGTGAATTAGCTGTTGAGTGAACCAGTCTCATTTTGTCTTTAACTTGTTTCTCGTCTTGGCACGCTGACCTGCATGAAAAGGTGCCAGCAGCTCCTCAGCCGCCTTGAGTAGCCTGTTGCTAGATCTCTATTGATAATCAAGTGGGTCTCATCATTGCGCTAAGCGATATTTTATGGCTCCCACATTGTTAAAACAGCAAAGCGTCACAGATTAGTCATTACTCCATTTGTTAGGCTGTGTGTGTTGTCTGTTCGGCTGGGCCTCCAGCAAGAGAAACAGCTAGTAGCCACAGGATGGTTGAGTGGACATCAATGGGCTCAGTGTTTGAGTCATCAGCCAAGCCTGAGATGCTTGGGAATTCATCACTTTTGTTTTTGTTTATTCAAGTATCAGGTTAATCTGCTTTAGAAAAGTCTGCAAGCGACCTGACCCCTTCCCAAAAGCTACAATCCTCCCCCTGCTGCTGACAGCTCAGCATGTCCATACTGCACAGGGAAAATCCAGCAATGTATACTTTGTCTGTATGGGTGTGTTATCCATCTGATGGCTTCAAGCTCCCACACACACTGAAGGATTCCTCGTAAGATAAAAGAAGCCAGATCATGTATTGTGTGAATTTTAGCACCGTCCTATGCTGGACTGTTGACACATGCAGCCTGCATGTGTTGTGTGGCTCATCTTAATATCCAGTTCATTAATTAAAGCATTGTTTTATTTCGGTTTCTTCTTGTCAGGGAATCACTTTTGAGGAGTTCAGATCCTTCTTTCAGTTCCTGAACAACCTGGAGGATTTCACCATCGCCATGCAAATGTACAACTTTGCAAGCCGATCTGTTGGTCAAGGTAAATCCCCACAGTTTTATGCCACATGCAACGTCTATACATGAGCTACAGGATCGTTTAAAGGGTTTGCTCTTTTTTCTCTTCTTTTTCTTCCTATGTTTCTGTTTCAATAGACAAAAAAGTTAATTCTGCTGCCGTGTTTAAATCCCACATTATTAAAAAGTTGGAGCAGTGTGAAAAATGCTAACTTAACAAAACAAAACCTTGGTGATTATTATCTAATTTGACTTTTCCCAATCCAACTGTGTAGACTTTTCAAGATATTTCATGTTTTGTTTTTTTTTACATTTCAGGTAGGGATGCCCGATACCAGTACTAGGTATCGGCCTGATACTATATACGTGTACTCGTACTCCATATTCATAAAAGTGTTCCATAACTTCAGAACCAGTGTAAAAAAAACTTGGGCTGTCAAATGTAAGTGTTAATACAAAGAGATTAATCTGTGGAATAAATTAATCATTTTTAACACATTACCAGATAAACAACAAACTCATGCCTTATTAGAAATCTTAATAAAAATCATTTAATGTTCCAAACTTGGCATTACCTTGGTGAGAGAAGCTTACTTTTGGGCATGTAGGTGCTTTGTTACTTTCCATCAAAAACTACGAAGATCCAGGTGGTTTTTAAAGCCGTACATTTAGATGATGACAGCAGGATGACCCATTTAATATATCTCACAAATAACCACTCAGTCGCTGCATCTGACGTACTGGTCCACTCTCCTTACCAGTGAACTGTAAAGCCGTTTATCAGTACTCATATTGGTACTCAGTATTGGCAAGTACCTAAATGTAAGTACTTTTACTTTTTTGGTATTGGTGCATCCCTTTTTTTAGGCTTCAAGTTCCAAAAAAAGTTAAGTAAAGCCTGGTACACACATAAAAATTATCGGGCTGTTTTTGTCCCAATTTTGTGTCCTCCTCCTAGTCCGACCACGGACGGCAAACGCCAGAACACGCTGACTCTTATAAGGTTTCCCTGTACAATTATCGTTTGGTCTGAGGTGTTACAAGCAGATTTGTCCCGATTCTCGGCTCCGAAACGGGTCGTAGACGAGAATCAGAAACATTAAACATGTTCAATGTTTACGACCCGATATCTTCATATGTGGGAGGAAAGACGATGACTCATGAACTGTGACTGTGGATGGTGACTGTGTGGCTGGAATGTAGCCAATCAGAGAGCGAGCTGGCTGGGGAACAAGGAAGGATATAAAGTCTGTGTTCACCCTGTCTTCAGTCTGTTATTTTGTTCAGTTCTGGCTTTTTCTGTTAACAATAGTCCCAAGACCACCATCATTCCCTCATCCCGTATATCCCCTTCCATGCTGGGTGTTGTGTTTTCCGGTTGTTACTATGGTTCTTCTTCTACGTTTTTGTTAGATGCCGTTTGGCCACATGAGATGTCCGGCTTGGAGGACTAGATTGTAGATGAGTTACAGGACAGCATCGTTATGTGTCTGTTGTTCTGTGATTAAATTATCGGAGCCACCACACACAGTACGATCAAAAATGTTTAATACCTGATTTTTTATCTTCACGTGTGAGGTCTCGAACCGATAAAAAATTGGTGGTACAAAAGCATAATTCAAAATCTGATTTGGAGATTATTTTATTTTTTATTTTTTTTTAATAAACTTTATTAACCCATGCTTGGAAATTCTAATCTGCATTTTAACCCATCCTAGTTTTGCTAGGAGCAGTGGACTGCCAGCTTCCAGCACCCGGGGAGCAGTTGGGGGTTAAGGGCCTTGCACAGGGACCCACAGTGGTTTTTACCTTAGTTGCCAGCACGGGGACTTGAACCCGGGTTCTCCAGACCCAAGTCCACCTCTGTATTTGAATGTTTGTCCCTCTATAGTGTAAAACATCATAAAACAATGGGGCAAGGATGTAGACCTAAGATGGAAACCAGTTTTCTGGTCCATGGACAGCATTGCGTCGGGAAATTTAATTCACAGCTGATAAAATCACATTGTAATGAAATCTCACAAGGTATTACAGAAAGTGAGAAATACCACTTCCAGCAAAACTTTACTGTGCAAAAACAAGTCTTATGTTAATTTTGTCCAGAGGTGATATCAACTTCTCTGGGCTTGGAGCCATCTGGGATGGTGTCATATCGTTGCATCAGTGCTATGATAATTAATGGATAAAAATATGTTGTTGTAAACAACATGTGATCACTTCAGGGACGTCATGTATTGTATTGTTTTGTTTTTTTCAAGAAGGGCAATAAAAAAAACACACATACTGACTACGTTTAAAAAGGCTAAAAGACATCTATTTATTATATTTATTTAATTATTTTTTTAAAGATGTTTCTAGTCTGAAGTGTTGAAATGGATTATATTAACACACTGCATATTATATCTTGCCTTCAATTAGTCTGGAAAGAAAAAAGGCTGAATTTAAGAAGTTTATTTTATTTCACATTTTCCATGTCATCCCAACTTTTTCTGATTTGTTGTTTCATGATTTTCTTATTTAAAGACAACCTAGAGTCCTTAGAGTACATTTTTACAGTCTGAATCCTGCTCCTCATGAGTAACTAACCTCTGTGACCTCCACTGATAACAGTTGTATTTAATAAAGTTCCTTTTACATCTTAACAGCTGCCATTAATGACATCTGTGGCTGTGAATGCAGCTTAAAGTCGTCCTGTGCTTATCTCCTTTTCCTTCGTTAACTCAAAATATTTTCTGCGTGTTCAATGGTTTCTGCTTCAGAATCTAGTGGTTTAAAATATGTCTTTATTTTAAAAAAATCTATAAGAGTATGAGCGCTTATTCGAGGTGTTAATTAACTTCTCCTTTCCCTCTCAGAGGAGTTTACACGGGCAGTCTACGTTGCTACAGGAATCAAGCTAACCAAGCATTTGGTCAACACTGTCTTTAAGATCTTTGATGAGGATCATGACGGAAAACTGAGTCAGAAGGAGTTCATTGGTGTCATGAAGGACCGGCTGCACCGTGGTAAAGGGGTAAGACCTCGTATATGTGCAAATAAAGGTAACGAAGATGTACCCACATGGTCTGCTTTCTTGCCTCTCTGGAGGACAGAGTGGGAGGGAAGCAGGGTAAAGATGTTGATATCTCAGGTCTGGGTCACATGACCAGATGTGGGCATTCTTTTATTTATATATATTTTTTTTGATAGATGGATGTAAATATGAAGGATTTACAGAGAAATGTGGCTTCATGCTAAGCACAGACATGCATGCTCGTCTTAAAAACAACTCTTTTAAACGGTTTTGCCTTCTTAAGCAGCTATTAGTATGAAAACATCATGTTTCTGATTTCATTATGAGTGAGTCAGAACTAATTATGTCTCTTTTTTTTCTTTAGGGGATAATGAAGTGAAATATCTTCTTATCATTGTGTCTTAATTACATTCCTCACACCTTTTTTTTTTGTTACTGAAACGCCTCACCACTGAGTTGTTGATTTGGGGTTTAAGATATATTATACTGCCATCTAGTGGGGCATAGTGATATTTTTACACAAAATTGTCTTGTGGGATTTAATTTGACCTTTTCTTCCTCTCTGCCAGGGTCTCAGAGTGGAGGAAAAGTTCACCTCATTCAAGTCCTGCATGAAGAAGGAGCTTTCAGGCAAATAGGTAAAAGCCTTTTCTCACACTGAATTTTCTGATAAATGGAGCAAAGTCCAAAAGTTTCAAAAGTTCACTGTGAGGCTGAAAAGAAAAGGTTTTTGTTGTACATTTTCCCCTAAAATAGTGTCTGAGGCACTCAGTAGTGCCGTATAGTCAGTCTTTTGAATGTGTTTGGGGCCCATACTCCGAAGCATTAAGTTACACTGTAATATTAACGCCTGAACAACTGCCACCGGATACCAGCTTAGATCTGCACACACGAGCAGGGAACAGTGCGGTTTAAAGCTGTATAAATGTTTCAAAGCAAAGGCGCCTCTCAGAAGGGAGCTTATAAATAATCCCTGATAAAAATAAAAACTAAGAAAAAAACTATTTGGAAGCAACTTGATTTGTGTGGTTTTGCTAAATGTTTTGCTAAATGAATAATTAACCTTGAGGGGAAAAAAAGGAGAGTGGTTAAATCAAAATTTTTTTTGTTTGTTTTTATCAGGATGAAAGTGGAAAGAGTTTAATTTAAGCTGAGCTCCTTCTGGTTTACTTTTGTATGTGAATATCGCATAAGCGGTGGAAAGAGTGTTTGGACTTGTGGGAATAAAATTGTCAGATGAGACTATGCTGTTCATATTCATTTTATTTTTTCAAAGTTAGTAAGTTATCCTGTAAGCTAGGTCATGGTGTTAAGCTACGCAGGTTAGCTAGTTTATCTTAGCATAAAGACGGTAAATGAGGAGAAACGGCTGGCCTGGCAATCATCTTCTAGCACCTTTGAAGATTATGAGTAGTAGGAGTAACAAAAAGCAAAAAATGAATTAATAAAAAAATAACAAGCAATAAAGTAAAGAGAATAAATAAATTGTGCTTTTATGTTGGGTTTTCCGGGTTAAGTAATTTGTCGGGGTACTTATTGTTGGACTTTTTGAAAAGAAAAGTTTAATTTCCTGCTGAGAGTTTGATGAGATGATGCTGTATGTATTAGTTGGATTTTCTAGGCTATCGAGGTTATTTTGTAATATAGGTTTTTATGCTCTGTCAGGAAGTTTAACCTAGCTTAGGCTAGCATTAAGACTAACGTAGGACATAGCCTGACTTTATAGCAAACAAAAGCCGATAAAATTGTGCTTTTGTGTTACTTGTATGTCGGTCAAAATAATTTCAGGGGTTTTAACAGGAAACCTTCTGATAGTAATGCTCATTGTTGGACATTTTGGAAAGAAAAAGTCAGCTTCTTGCTGAGAGTTAGATGAGAAGATGTCATTCATGTTTTTGTGTGTGTCTTCTACACTAGGCAGATTATCTTGTTAGCTAGGTCTTTATGCTAAGCTAGTAAAATTAGCCTTGTGTTTGAAATGTTTGTGCACATCCTCAGAAATTAACATGACACATTCAAAAACTGCAATTAAACCAGTAGGGGCGGTACAGAGACCAACTCGACTGGATGTAAGGGTACAGGACAGAACGCTTCAAAGACAGTATGCTTGATTTACAGAACTTCAATCTTCAATACCGCTGCTGTCGTTTCTTTCTTTTGTGATCTCAAAGTTAACCTGATGCTAACTTCCTCATGTTCATTGTTTTGTTTACACCCTCTAAATTGGGCAACACTGTCCAGTCTGAGTTCTGTAATGTGGCCCCTACCTCAAGTAAACATTTGTCCACTCGACTGATCCAGTGTTCAGATTTCTGTTGTGAAACTTGATGTAAAGTGATGCATTATGTGATTGATAACACCTCATTTTCATGTTTAAAGATAACATTTTAGGAAACTTTTATTATATCATATATCAGTGTTATTGTACAATAAGTTACTACATGGGAGTTTAATTGCTAAATGATTTATTCATAAATGTTGGTCTGTTCACATGACGATTGACAGTTTGTAAACACACAGTGGGGCAAACGAAGTATTTAGTCAGCTACCAGTTGTGCAAGTTCTCCCACTTAAAAAGAGAGAGGCCTGTAATTTTCCATCATAGGTAAACCTCAACTATGAGAGACTAAATGAGAAAAAAAAATCCAGAAAATCACATTGTCTAATTTTTAATTAATTTATTTGCAAATTGTGGTGGGAAAAAAGTATTTGGTTGAAAACAAAAGTTCATCTCAATACCTTCTTTTATACCCTTTGTTGGCAATGACAGAGGTCAAACGTTTTCTGTAAGTCTTCACAAGGTTTCCACACCCTGTTGCTG
>JBAMHW010000007.1:31168933-31182212 GCA_037177495.1 Rhadinocentrus ornatus | reverse complement strand
TTACTGACTCTGTTTGTTTATTTACACCTCTTTCTGTAAAGTCCTCTGAGACAACTTTGTTGTGATATAGGGCTATAGAAAATAAACTTGATTTGATTTGATTTGACTCTTTACCAGGAGTTTGACATTATTGAACCAGTGTGGGATCACCTGGACAGAAAGTTAATCAAAAGGCATGCATCCAAAAGAGAGATTTGAAATCTTATTCTAGAAGTCTGGATAACTATTGCTGAAGACTAAAGAAATTATAAGAAAATTTGTCTAAGAAGGTTCAGACTGTGTAGAAGAATAAAGCCCATACAACACGCTGACTTTCTAGCCAAACTCTGCTGTAAGGCTAACATTCTGTATTTCTCTTGATGTGTGCACATTTCTATAAATTGCATCTATTTTCTGTTCGTAAAAGAAAGAAATAGAAGAAAATAACACATTTTTAGTTTTACATGAGAAATGTTGTAAAGAATTTTAAATAGAATAGAGAGTACAGTCCAGCAGCAAGGTTTACATTTCCTGCAGAACAGCAAAATATTTAGCAAGTGCAGATACTGTAGATGTGCAGGAGCAGAATCAGAGGGGTCTAGTCGACCTCCAACATCCTTCACAACAAATGACAGGATTATAATGGGAGGGATGGGGCATGATTGGGGCTGAGTAACATGATTTAAACTGGGCAGACTGCACGACTTCATACCCTGTGTGTAGGGCGATATTCATAATGTACAAATGTGTGTGTGTGCGTGTTCAGCACCCGCCAGTTTGAACTTATTGAACCCATCTCCTGCGCGCGCTGAAAAATGTGCCAGGCTTGCAGCATCTCGCGGACGTCATGGCAACCTGAGGGGAGGCAGGCAGTAGGGGCGGCGCTGACTCGAAGTCTTGCTGCCTGAGCGCGTGTAGCCTACGTGTGTTTACGTGTGTGCACGTGTGCGTGAGCTGTCTGATATTGTGTTGTAGTCTGTACCAGCGGCGGAGCGGGACGAGGTGCGCGCGGTGCAGCGGCGGCGAAGGCGGCACCAGAGGCGGCGACAGGCTGGTAGGATGTTGCGTCTGAGCTGCCGATGAGGTTGTCCGGACCGCAAGCTACGATGCAGTGACAGCCTACAAGAAGACACACGCGCGCGCGCACTTACTGAAGAAGAGGAGGGGAGGAGGAGCAGCACAGGAATACGCACGGGGAATGATCCGCTTCTAGACCATGGCACCGTCGGGCTCGCGTAGTGTCAAGTGGAGCTGTTGGAGAGTTTTGTACTGGATCCCGGTCCTGTTCATTGCTCTCATAGTGGCTTGGTCCTACTACGCCTATGTCTTCCAGCTTTGCCTAGGTAAGAACTGGCTGTGCTTGTGAGTGTGTGAGATGAACAGATAGGGGGAAATGCCAATTAGGGGCGGTAATGTGGGGAATTCTTTCCCTTTTTTCTATAGTGGTGGAGAGACATTTCTGTTTTATTCGTGTTTGTGGACCAGACTAATTTTTCCCCTGGATGCAGAGTAGTACCGGATTCTTGTTTACGCAGTGTGGACAGTCACGTGACCACAACATTTCAACAAATACTCTGCATATGTTTAAAAAGAACTGTCAGTTATGTGTTATTACTTGCAAAACAGCTGTTAGATGTTTTAAAAGCGTAACAACAGAGGGGTTGTAAAGCCAAAAATAATTATGAAGGAGCTTGAAGTAAATCTTCACGAGATATGCAATATCACAGGATGCAAGAAAGGCATTAGACCATCTGATTCCACCACTGCCACTCTATCAGCACTATCTTAAAGTCTTACTGGAGCTTCAGGCTCATGCACTCACTCGAGTTTTGCTATCTAAATGTGTATCCACCACCACAAACACAATCAGCATTATTTAATGGCAATAAGTCAGACTTTGATGGTCTTCAGGTCAGCTCTGCTTCCTGACTGCTCAGCGTTCGATGGCGTGGCCAAAGTCAGTGGGTCTCCTCAATGTGCAGGGTTGACCTGGATAGTAATGGCTTCCAGGATGTCTCAGAGGAGTCTCAGCAGCCTTCTCTTGCGCTCCATTTGGCAGCTTGTCAGACCACTTGAAAGGAAAGTGTCTTCTGTTAAAAAAGAGGGGGATGAAATGGAGAAGCTTTAATAAGACCAAACAGGGGTGAACACAAAAGTGAAGGTTAGATGTTCTGGGTGATTTGTTTCTTAAATCTGATCTTAAAAATATAGCCAGATGTGTGGTCCAGTTTCGCCTGAAAAGGAAAAGACATGTTACCTGAGAAAGTTTTGACTATAGTCCGGTAAAATAATCTGCCAGTGTGGTAAGATAATTACACTTGGTAAGATTTCCTGAAATGAGAAAACTATGGAGGCTTTAGACAAGTCAGAAATGTCTTAAAACAAGTGGAGAAACACTCATTTCAAGTCCTTTAAGTAAAAAAAACAAAACTCAAAACAAGCCTGTCAAGGCTTCGTTCAGTGCTCTTTCCTTCACACTTTGAGTGAAAAGATTTTAAAACAAGATGATTCTTCTGGATTCAAGAATTGGCATTAATTATTATTTTTTATTATTCCTAAAAATGAGACAAAGCATTTGCAGTAAGTAAAATTACTGATAATAAATTTGTTTTAAAAAAATCTTTATATTAAATCCGTGATCTATTTATTGCACTGGTTGTGGCTGCAGAAGACCGATCAACAGCCTCTCCAACCGTACACCACACTGAATCAAGGTAGGTGAAGTGTCTTGCAGGAGGACTGATCGACCAGGAGGCCAACTGAACCACCAAGCTTCTCAGTTTTTGGACAACCTGCTCTACTGCCTGAGCCAGTGCTTCCTCCAACTGTACCGTGTGCACGACCGTACAGCAATGCAGAAGAAACATCTTGTTCAGTTGCTCTTGTTTTCTTTTCTTGCTTAAGATATCAAGATAATAATATACTAGACGAGCTCCTGGCTAGTATATCACTCTCAAAACAAGATCAAAAGACTTTTTACTGGATATAAGACAAGCATGACTTGGTTATAGACAGTTTTTGCGGTGTACCTACACCAGTGCTGATGAGTGAGACTTGAATGCAGCAGGAATCAGTGTGACGTGTCACAGTGAGGACAGCCAGCATCTGTCCCAGGATTAACCCTTTCTAGAATTACAGGTTACAATGTATCTGCTGTCACCCATGAGGTGTTATTCCAGTTTAATCATAGCTGTAAGCTAAGAAAAAATAATCAGAGCATTTCTTTTTCTTCCTTTTAACCATCTTGTTTTGCATTCTGTGGAACAAAAGGGAAATTGTGATGCACTCAGGTCACATGGGACCTGATCACAGATGAAAACAGCAGCGGTAGCAGAAGGGCAGGACGGCAGCTGCTCAGGCCTCCAGTATGCACTTCTTAGACAGACAGAGCCAGTTGTGTGAAAGTATCATCAGCTGATACTTTTCAGCTCAGTTAATCCCATTGTCTGGCTTACATAATTCACCCCAAGCAATCTGCAGTTGACCCACTTTCTTTTAAAGCACTGAAAGCAACCCCTTCGAACCGTTGGTAGTCTTTTAAAAAGGCTGGTGCTGTCAAAGTGTTGTTGGGTAGACCATGCTGAGGTGAGGATGCAGAGAGGAAAAAAGGAACGCCGAAATCTTATAGTTTCTCACACACATTAATATGCATCCTTTTGCACACACATGCTGTCAAATTTGGGAGTTTTATGCTGGCAAGGCAACTTGTACATGATTTTTGGCTGCATGCCTCAATTCAGCTCCTTGGCTCACCTTTCCTATGTGTTTGCTGCTTCACAGGGTAATTGCCTTAGATGGATGCTAATTGATCTCCAGCTAAAATATTAGGACAAATATGAAAAGAGTGCCGGCCAATCTTCAGACAGGTGCCCACTAATGTTAGGGACGAAATCTTTAATAGGCTGACATTGATATATCGATGTGACTGTTAGCATACATCCAACATTATTTGTATAAAACCGTATTGTGACCAAACTTGTGATTTACACAGGTTTTCCTAATCTTTAGTGGGTGTTTGTGCAGGTTTTTAAAAGGTGGGGAGATTCAGTACTTTTTCTTAGCATGCTTTGTCAATGTACAGCAATACTTGACTACACAAGAACCAAACTGGCATGTTGCATATTGATTTTGTGACTGCTGTGGTATTGCAGGAATAAAGGCTCTACCAAGTCAGCATTTCCCACATTGAATGCTCTGAAGTCAGTCCCTGACTTTCGGTCAAACATGTTGACAATTGCAGACAAATACTCCACATTTATGTTGCTACTGCATGAGGAATTTGAAAGAAAAATAAATACTTCACGTGTTTCATTCTTTTACAAAACTTTACTGAAATTTTATTGAAAAGGCCTGACTTATTTTTTCTTTTTACCATTTGATTTTTCAGAGTCCATTGAGGACACAGGACAAAAGGGTAAGTGATGCATAATGCTGCATAACATCAAGAGAAATCATAAGCATCTTCGTCTGCTTTGTATCTGCTAGATGATAAGCAGAGTTTGTAGGCCAGGGGAGGCTCAGCGGCCTTCAGCCCCCTTCAAAGCCCTTTAATCAGATTGTATCAGCTTGGAGTGTGTCATGTGGTTTTGATATTAACTTAGCATTACGTACTCAGTGTGCTTTTGCATCCACAGAGAACAGAGATAAGTTCAGAGACCAAAGAAAGACAACTATTTTTCACTTTTAGGCATGCTGGTTTTAAAGATGGCAATGTGATTTGTTGGCTCACCATAAACTTAAAAAAATCTGCTCAAGCACTGGCTAGATCCTCATGAAAATCTGTACAGACCTGAGGTCTGAACAGTGGTTTTGTGCAGTCCATGACGCCAACTGACTTTAGAGATCTCTTAGCTTTTTACAAAGTAAAAAAATAAGAAAAAAATAGAAAAGCTGCTCATTTGTCTTTGTTTTGTTTACTATAAGATTCTTGCAAAAGTAATGAGGAGCCCGTCAGTCTTAGCTATTTGGAATACTAATTAGGTAATGCTAGCATGCTAAGATTAAAGGACATGTGCGTATGGTCTCAGAGTGAAAAGATCGCAGGTCCAGAGCTTCTGTTTTAAGTGATTGAAGTTGTGTGAAGTACTTGTGACTTTTAATTATCTTATCTGCATTACTCCTGGAACATACTTATGCAGAGGCAGGCAGCGCTTTTTAACAGCAACACCTGCTTTAGCTTCACACTGCCACAAGGGGGCAGTGCTCAAAATATAGAACAACTTGACATGAAGGTGCCTGTTGCTTTTGTTTTCCCTGTTGTTGGTTTTTAGTCTGACACAGAAAGAGCTCATTAGTAGTTATGTGGACCGGAGTTGGGCTTTCCTGGCTTGACTTAATAGTCAACTAATTAGCATTTGATTAACACATGTCCCAGATTGCAGACATGTTTGGGCTTAATCCTGGCTACTTTTGGCACTTATGACTCAGTTAAATCAAATCAAATCAAATTTTATTAATCGAGCACGTTTCATGCACAAAGCAACACAAAGTGCTGTACATAATAAAAACAAACTATGCATATTAAAAACTAAATGTGAAAGCCGTTAAACATCAAAGAATAGAATAAATAAATAAATAAAAACCTAACTCACACACATACAAACAAAGCGCATGTACCCTCCCCCGACCCGCCTATAACCTATTCCTTACAAGCATGAACTCCCATCTCTAATAACTGTCTCTGAAAAAATAATAATAAAATGAAAACATCTGGCTTGACGCTGCTGTGAGGAAACGATAACGGGGGGATCCATTCACACCGGAAGCCATCCCACCCATTATAACAAAGGGCGCCACTACAGGAACCACCCAGGTGAGGGCAGGCCGGGGTCCACACCACAGCCACAGGGCTGCAGTGCAGTGCAGGAGAACACAGGATTAAAAAAGTACTGGCTAATGTTGTGTTGGCCAGATGTCCATCGTGGATTATAGCAGGAAGTCGATAGTCCAAATATGAGGAGTTAGCCTGGACATAGACATGTGGTGATTGCTGGCTGAGTTGTGGTGCGCACGTGCTGTAAGTCAAAGCCAAATATGGGCCAAACAAAACTGCTGATATGGGTCATATTTGGGCCAGACATTTTTTTGCTATCTGGTTTTCTGACTGCTCCACGTCCTTTTACGTTGTTAGCTTTTGGAAAACCGCACTTCTCTCATTTTGCATTAAAAAACGTATCCAGGATTTGTGGGTCTGTGGGTGCTGACAGCTATGTCTCTTAGACCAGTGTTTCCAAAACTGGGTCCTGAGGCTTTTCATTAGAGCTATTGTGATTAACGTCCACAAATTGTCCCTATTTAAAAAAAATAAAAAATTAAGGCTGTATGTTGTTCATTTAACTTTGGCTTTATCACAGGACAGGACTCAACCAGAATACATTATTTATGGTGAGAATTTCACTTTTGTAACCCTAAAACCAGCATGGTTTCAGCACAGGGTGGAGCAGGGGTATATGGCATTTTTGTATATGCATCAAGGGGGTCCCCGAGGAAAAAAGTTTAGGAACCCCTGTCTTAGACAACAGCACGATACACTAAACAGCTGTGCAAACAATTACACGAAGCAACTTGGACATTTTTTCACTTAAGAAAATTGTGACAACGTTGATAAATGTGATATTTAAGTGTTATGGTAAAACCATCAACATATAATGTTCGCTGAAACTTATACTGTTTTAGAAGGCAAAATGGGCCTGAGAGCACTTTGGCCAGTTTGCTGCAAGAGAGACACGGACTAAACAAGTACTGCAGACAACCCATTAAAAAACAAAACAACAACAAACAAAAGCCAAACAAAGAAATGCTACTTTAATATTTTGTTTCAGTCAGGCATGACATAAAAAGGATGCAAAATGAGCAAATTAGCAAAAAACAACCACAGAATGACTTTAACGCCACAAAAACATTCAAAACTGCCACAAAAAGAAGCCCAGACTAAATACACAACTACAAAGTAACTCAGGATAGCACAGAAAAACTCATTAAAACCATTAAAAAATAAATTGAAAGTGTCCAAAAAAAGATGCAAACCAACATTTTTTTAATTTAACCTATATTTAACCAGAAAAAGGCCCATTGAGATTAAAAACCTCTTTTCCAAGGGAGTCCTGGCCAAGAGGCAGAGATAAAACTGATGCTATCAAAAAGAAAATATTCAGGTCATAAGGTAGGAACAGCCCCAGATGCCAGAGTCAGGCACTGGAAACCACCCACACTTCCAACACTTAAGAGTATAATCCTTCTTCGTGAGAACACATGATATGAGGTTACATTTGCCAGAAGAAGGGGCAAGGGGCCTGTGGAAGTGGGAATCTGGGACCATTTCGTGGCCCAGCTCACCTCTAACTCATAGCATGACTGTGAAACTATAGCTGGATGATAGTGTAATGTATCTCTCTCATAATTTTGTCATTCTTTTCTATTTTGCTATTTACTAAGCCTGCACATATCTGTACCCTTTTTCCCCCTCCTTGGCTCCTCTTTGACCAGGACTACTTACACCTTTAATGATCTATCCTCTGGATGTCTTTCCCCATTATGTTTCTGGTATGATGTACTGTATAATTTTTTTTTACTACATATATATATAACATACAGCCACATAGAGACTAGGGGAGAACAGATATATCAACCTAATATTAATCGATACTCAGTTTGCTGACTGGTTACATCAACTGGCTGTTTCTAATAGTCTCTTCTGGTATTGTCATATTGACCTAAACTGACAAGATTTGTTTACATTAAATTTAAATTAAGTTAATGAGATAGTAAAGGTAAAATAGATTTAAACATACTATGAAACATTATTTCTTTTTACACACTTGTAAAAGGTTGCTGTTAAAGATGGTGAAATAAAGGGCTGGAAAACTTTAAAAACTGTTCTTTTTTTATGCATATTGAATTGTTTTCCTGGCAATAAGAAAAATAAATGTCTATTTGCCAAACGATTGTATTTAACATTGATATTGGTATTGACCCAGGATCTCACAATAGTTGCATTCCCATTTCAAACACATGTAAAACACTTCATACAAGATTGTAACCTAGTTTCCATTGGCTTGTGATCCATCCATGCTGGCAAAACTGTCACTAATCTGTGGGCGTAGAGGAAACACACACTGCACACTGCTGCACTGGTAGAAAAAATAAATCTGAGGACATTCAAGTTTAAAAAACTAGTACAAGAAACAAACAAAGAAGCACCTTGATAGGTTTATGTGAATGCGTTAGATGAATACATACAAATTAGACTTAAAGTTTGAAAACTCAAGTTGAATTTTTCAGAAACATTTTTATGTCAATGCTGAGTCAGTACAACTTGTGCATTTGATCGTATTCCCTTTAAAAAAATAAATTGTACTCTATGAGCATAGCAAATAGATTAAATTTCAATATAATATTAACAATTAATCACATATCAATATTATTGATTTTCAGTTCAAACTCCGTCTGTCATCCACTGAAATGTGACAGTGATTATATCCACCTTGTTTTGCTTGCAGTCGTGTACTTGCTGGTGTACCATGTCCTCTTCATCATGTTTGTGTGGGCGTACTGGCAAACCATCTTCACCAAGCCTATGAACCCCCTGAAGGAGGTGAGTGTGTCTGACTCTGATGCAGTGTGGTTGACTGGGATGATGAAGCACAGTGGGGACGTGAAGATATTGGTTATAGCTTCCCTGTGTGATTGAATGCTGCATTTAGATTAATAATACTTTAAGAGCTACACTTTAATGGTTCTGGTCCTGACCACAGCACTTCCTGCTTAGCAAAGTGGACTCATGCTAACATTTTAGGGAAGATTTCCTCTGCATTTTAATTTCCTCTAAGCAGGGGCGATTTTAGAGCGGGGGTTGGGGGCAACCCCGGTTCTACCTGCTAGCTTAACATGGGAACCAAGGTAAACACCTAGCTTCTTGCTCTTATCACTGCATTTTTATGTATTAATTTTATTCAAGCTGTAATATTAATTAAATATATGAAATAAATAAAAAATAAATTTGTGTTTCTATAACAAATATTATAGATGCACAAAGGTTTGGAGACATTTTCCCATTAGATTCATGTTAAACTGTGTCCAAACCTTTGCCTGGTACTGTATTTGTTCAATAGCGCCAGTGGTATATACTGTACGTGGCTAACCAGTGTGTGAAATGTAGGTGGACACTGGGGTAGTGGGTTCAAAGGTTTGGTGGATAACCTTCTGTTACCCTTGAAAACAGATCCACATTTCAGTCAGTGGATTCCGCAACTACAAGAGCAGCTGGACTTGTGTTAACTGGTTGATCATTGGTCTTTCTGTGTATTTACTCTGCAATGTAAATCATGTATAGAGTCTTTATTTCCCAACGAGATAAAAGACTTTTTTTCTTTGTAGTACCAATTAGCTTTTTCAAAGTTCATATCTTCTATAATCTTTAAAATCTGTAAGGCAAGGCAAGTTTGTTTGTATAGCATGTTTCATGTACAAGGCAATTCAAAGTGCTTCACATAAAACATTAAAGGCATTACAGCAGGAAGCAATAACAAGTGCATTAAAACTAACTTTAAAAGAAATAAAAGACATTAAATAAAAACAGAAAGAAGAAAGCTAAAATAAAACAGATAATGCAAGAAATAGAGTTCCAGTGTGGGGAATTTAGCAGTGGTTTTGTTAAAAGGCAGCAAAAAGAAAAGTTTTTAACCCTTCAGCAGACCTGCAGTTTTCTGGGAGTTTGTTCCACATGAGGAGCATAAAAGCTGAACGCTCCATGTTTCGTTCTGACTGGGAAGAGAAAGTAGACCTGACCTTGATGACCTGAGGGATCTGGTTGGTTCATAACAAACCAGAAGATCCTGAATGTACTTTGGTCCTAAACCATTCAGTGCTTTGTAAACTAACAGTGAAGCCAGCGTAAAGATCTGAAGACTGGGGTTATATGATCTACTTTTCTTGGTCTTAGTGAGGACTCCAGCGGCAGCGTTCTGGACCTGCAAGCAGAATTTCTTTTGCTGACATCAAAAAGAGCTCAAATCTGCTTTTTAAGGGTTTCCAGACATCCAAGAATCCCTGTATGTCACTCACCTATTCTAACCAAAATTAGCGATGATCCTGCTTGGCATCTCAGTTGGTGACGTTTACTGACCCCACACTAATGTCTGTCTTATCTTGGCCACCCCATTAAAATTATTGTGGATTCACCCGTTGTCTCAGAGGTGACGCCCTCGTGCAGGTGCTGATCACCTCACATGAGAGCCTTCCTTCGCGAGAAGTCGTCCGTGAAACACTGGAGGTGTTGGTGGTTTTAATAAATTTCCTCTGCTGTTTTTATCATCTCAGTTATTTCTTTCCAGTGTTCAATCATAAATTGCCTCAGCACCTGAAAGTAATATCACATCTCTGTGCTGCTTTGTGCCTATTTCCCTTCTGGGGCCTAAATATCCAAAACAAATCTCAAATATACCCTTCACTGCCGAACAGTTCATGGTAACAGACTGCATTAAAGACTCACTAAACTCCTAGCTGATGTAGCAGAGTACCTGATTCTGTTAAGACAACTGTAAAGATGATGGTAAGCAGCATTTATGAGCGACTGAGCTTCTTATGAATCACAGCTGTTGTGTGTGTGTGCTCCTGCTCTACATAGTTTCACCTGTCCCACCCTGACAAGGAGCTCCTGGAGCGTGAAGATCGGGGAGAGTCTCAGCAGGAGATCTTGAGGAGGATAGCCAAGGATCTGCCCATCTACTCCCGCACCAACTCTGGAGGTACAGCACAGTAAAGCATGCAGAGCTGCTGATGCAGAGCAACATGTCCAGCTCTCTGGGGGCTTATTTCAGCCCACCACCACCCCATCCCCTTTAAGCCTTTTTACTCTGTGGTCAAGAGTTAGAAGAGGCTGATGATGGCCGTGTGACTGAATGGGTTGTGTCTTCCTCAGCAATCCGTTTCTGCGACCGCTGCCAGCTGCTGAAGCCTGATCGATGTCACCATTGTTCAGCCTGTGATAAGTATGGCTCTCTGCTCTCTGCACATATAGAGAATCCAACCCCCAAATGTCTGACACGCTGGCAGACCGAGGGAAATTTAATCACACTGATGTCTGACCCTGCTGCATTACAGATGCATCCTGAAGATGGATCACCACTGCCCCTGGTATGTAGAGATGCTCTTTTATTAAACATTTATTATACGATTTTTCACATAGTGTTGGCATTTTCTTCTTGTTATATAATAGCATTTTCATTAAACCCCAAAAGATTCAAACGTGCTCAAATAAGTTTAAAATAGCATCATCCTGAACAATAGTAGTTCATGCACTAATGAAAATGTATTATTATTTAATATCAAGTCCTTTCTCATCTGTACAAATACAGCGACAAAGCAGGAAATTTATTAAACTCCTCCAGACAACTCAGATCCATGTTATATTAAATAGAGCTGAGCAGCATCATGCTTTTGTTTTTGCTCTTTAACACTTAAATTTTTGCATTAAAAGAAAAAAAACACAAAAATTAGAATTTTTTAATTACTTAGGACAATAATAATAATAAAAATCTATGCTTTTTTAACCAAAGAATTGCAATCCCATTACTCATGTTTCTACCATTCAACTATTATTATATTATGAGATAACAGTTATAATATCAACATTATTAACTGTTATCTCATATTATAATAACAGTTGAATATTAGAAACATGAGTAATGGGATTGCAATTACTTACTTTTGGTGTTACATACCCAACCCAAATTAGATGACCCTTGCACGTTTATTTCCACCACATTTTAGTCAGTCTGTACCACTTATTCCATTACGAGTCGCGGGGTAAGCTCAGCCCATCCCAGCATTGTTTTAGGTGAGAGGAAGGGTACACCCTGGACAGGTCACCAGTCCATCGCAGGGCCAACATAGATAGGGACAAACAACCAATCACACACTCATTCCTAGGGAGAATTTAGAGTCACTAATTAACCTAACATGCATGTCTTTGGACGGTGGGAGGAAGCCGGAGAAACCGGAGAGACATGAGGAGAACATGCACACTCCACACAGAAATGCCACTAGCCCCCACATCCAAACCTCCCCCAGCCAAGGCTTGAACCAGCAACCTTCTTGCTTTGCTGCTCTACCTGTAGAGCAGGCTGTTAAAGAGTTAAAAGCAGCTCAGCCTCACCAGAAACATGCAACAGGTACATTTGTCCGACACACAGGGCTGTAGATTGTGAGACAGCAACATGACGTAATATGAATATGTAGATTTTTGTTGCATGTAGACCTAACTGTACACATTAATTCTGTCTCTAGCCTTTTTAAGAGGCTTTTTAAGGTTTAACCTGAACCATCCAGGGAGTAGAAACGGTGTAATCAGTGTGTTCAGAGCGTCCCAGAGGTCTGTGCATTAGATCCTCGGGCCATCCCCAAGCCAAGTGTTTGCAGCTGTTTCATCATCTGTTGTCATGTAGGACATGTGTTCAGATAATTGAAGAACCTTAAGTTCCAAAAGAATAAATTATTGAGAAGTTTGTTCAAATTTGTTAAAGTAGAGTAATTAGAATAAAGTTTGGCTGTTAGAATCTGATGTTGCATGAATGCAGAACGTAATGTGATGGATAACAGGAAAGAGCCGGAGTCTGGACACTCTCGTTGGGCTTTAAAGAAGTGTGATGTGCGATGCATAGTCTGGAAAGAGAATGAAAGCAGCAGTGAGATTTATAAAGGACGGGAAACAGACTGATGGCTGGATGAGAAAGGAAACAAGAAGACCGTTATGTCATAATTCATGTGGATAATATCGCAGCATGGGTAGAGAGGAAGCGTCTGGGTAAGTGGAGGAAAAGCCGGGGTAAAAATAAAATTAAATATGAATGAGATGTATCAGATCTCTCTTACTGAACTTTTGCCAAAGCTTCATTGAGTCTGGCAGCTAGTTGGGATAAGTTCATCCAACCAACATCCAATTCTTTATAATGAAAGTCCAATATACACTGCGGACCAACGGACACAGAGGTTGTGTTGCTGTTTCACATTAAAGAAATCTACTAAGATTTTGTGCTTCTGTTTAACTTTATGAAGGTTGAATATGAAGGAAAATTGACTTTTAAAAAAAGCATTGAATAAACCACAAAGAATCACCCTGTTGGGGGCTGGGTTCGCCCCAAAATCTGCACCAATTTTATCAGGTCTACCCCAGCTTAGGTCTGGGTGTGATGATAGATTCAACAAGGTGTTGGAAACATTCCCTGGAGGTTTTGCTCCATATCAACATGACAGCATCACACAGTTGCTGCATCCATGATGAGAATCTCCCGTTCCACCACAT